>VXAZ01005588.1:1619-34313 GCA_013399875.1 Gymnorhina tibicen | reverse complement strand
CGTAAACGGCAGCACCGCCCCGACCCGCGGGGGTGAGGAGGGGGTCCCGCCGACAGCCCCGTCCCTCAGGCGTGCCCCCCGTCCTTCCCTGTCACCGCATTCCCACGGCGGGAGCGCGGCCGCAGCCGCAGCGCCGGGGATGCTGCGGGGCCCCCGCTGCGTGTCCGGCTCCCACGGCCCCGCAGGTCCGAGCAGGGACCCCCTCCCAAAATTAAACCGCCCCTCCTCAAGCGTTAATTGTGTCCGGTAACAACAGCACCACTCAGTTCCTCCCGATTTATAGCGGGGGGTGCGGGTTGGCTCAGCCTTATCGGCACCCACGGGCGACGGTCCCGCGGGGAATTCCTGCTCCGGAGCCAGCAGCGCCTCGCCCTGCGCTGGAAAACTCCGCATCCCCACGAGTGCCAGCCCCACGCTCGGCTCGCACCCACCCGGGTGAGTGTCTGCCCCCCGAGGGTGACAGTGACGCAGGTGTGGGACGCACACCTGGCCCCCCATTCCCCCACCCGACACGAGAGGCACCTGCTTCCCGCTGGGAATGCAGCTGTTTCCTGCCCAGTCGGGGCGGCTGAGGCTGTGGGTGCACCCCAAACCCTCGTGGTGGGGCTTAGGCTGGGTTTAAAGCTCCTGAGTCATGAGGACCTGCCGCTAAACCCGGCTGGTGAGAGCGGGACGGCTCAGGCACTGCCAGCGGTTTGATCGGGAACGGCCTTGAGCCAAAAGAAACCGAGGCAGACTTAGACTGGCACGGAAACGGCCGCATGGGGGTTGGACTGGCTTAGTTACAGCTCAGCTTAATGGGTCCGAGCATCCCGAGCCGAGTTCTTCACCCAAGGGGAGGGGGATAAAACCAGAGACAGTCTCACCTGGGATGCTCTGGATGGTTTTAAATTACAGCCCAGGCTGGATGGAGTCCGCAGCTGAGAGGTTTCACTTTTATTTTGCCATCCCACACATCTGCCTCGTGTGAGCCCCATCCTGATCCTGGTGTTTCGGCAACCCGGAGAATCATTGCTGGCATCGGCATTCCACGCACGTGGATCTGCCCCCCTGCCCCGCTCAGGTGAGACCCCACCTGCAGTGCTGGGTCCAGGTCTGGGGAGCGCAGGAAGGACGTGGAGCTGCTGGAATGGCTCCAGAGGAGGCCACGGAGCTGCTCCAGGGCTGGAGCCCCTCTGGAGCCAGGCTGGGAATGTTCACCTGGAGAAGAGAAGCTCCAGGGAGAGCTCAGAGCCCCTCCCAGGGCATAAAGGGGCTCCAGGAGAGCGGGAGAGGGACTGGGGACAGGAGATGGAGGGACAGGACAGGCCAGGGAATGGCTTCCCACTGCCAGAGGGCAGGGATGGATGGGATACTGGGAGGGAATCCTTCCTTGTGAGGGTGGTGAGGGGCTGGGATGGAATTCCCAGAGGAGCTGTGGCTGCCCCTGGATCCCTGGAAGTGCCCAAGGCCAGGCTGGACGGGGCTTGGAGCACCCTGGGACAGCGGGAGGTGTCCCTGCCCATGGCGGGGGTGGCACTGGATGGGATTTAAGGTCCCTTCCAACCCAAACCGTTCCAGAATTCCATTAAATGCCTCCATCCCTCCTCAATTCCGAGTGTCCCACACCAGCACTGTCCCATCCCCCCTCACCTCACCGCAGCCTGTGCAGGGGCTGTGACAAAACCGTGACATTATTTGACCACGTCCCACCGCGTCCAGTCCCTGTGACACCCATCCGAGTGCTGGCAGCTTCCCCTCACCGGGAACCGAGAGCCCCCGGCTTCCGCTGCCCCCACCCCGATCCTCCCTCGGGGCCCGTGTGATGCTGAGAGCAGCCACGCCCCATCCCCAAAACCCCGCTGGCCCCCGCGGGGCCGGGGCCGGGTCCCCCTGGGTGCTGTCACCTGCCGGGTGGCTTCTCCCCGCTCCTCTCGGTCTTGTGACCGACCGGGCCCTGATTCATGGCCCCGCTCAGGTGAGACTGCTCTGGGCTGTGCCGCGGCCGCGCTGCTCCTCCTCGGGGGACCCCCGGGCTTCGAAAAGGGGAACTCGTCAGGGTTTTTCACAATTAATTAGCGACAGCTTAACTGTGCTTACAGGGAGGGGAACACGAGCCCGGTTTTCCTGCCTTGTGGCGAGGCTGATGGGATGGGATTGCTCGTTCCCTAAAGCTCGCTGGGGCTGGGGGCTGAGCACGGACAGAGCTGAGCCTTGAAGGCTGGGGGATATCACGAAGTGCTCGTCAGCTCTGGAAAGCTCCACACGGTGCCTGGCTCCGGGTTTCAGGCTTTTAACTCCGCAGAGGGAGAGAGGGATCATCCGTAATGATGGCGATGATCACCGTCATTGTCACCTCATCCTGGATTACAAAGGATGCTCAGGCACGGAGCCTGAGGCACGCACCGGAGCACGGAGCCTTTCCTCCGCAGCCCTCGGATTCGCTGCAGATGCAGATCTGGGGCTGGTAAGGTCACAGAGTCGTAAACAGAGTGTGGCTGGTGGGGACCCGAAAGGTCACCGGCCTCCTACCCCCGGGGGCCGACTGCGCCAGGGCCACGCGTGTAGGCGGCTGCCTGGATGGTCGACAACACAAACTCTTCTCGAGCAGCTTGGAGAAGGAAAAAAACACACCCCGAGCCACCCAAACCACGGGGTGGGCGTCACGGGGGCATCTGATCAAGCCACGGTGGTTTCTCAGGGCTGTGAGTTTTGTTTTGGTTGCAAGTGCTGAGCTGATGTGGCACTCCAGGGGTGTCGGTTCCCTCCGGCAAACAACAGCTGCCCAGATGTGGCTGCACCAGCAGCAGTTTATTCCCCTAGCACCCCATGGCCCGGCCATGAACGGTGCTCGGCACTGGCAGGGATGGGATTCAGGGTAATCCGAAATTTCTGGGGGAGGAGGAACTTTCTCCGTTGCTGTTGGGCGTGGGAAATCCTCGTTTCGGGCCAAACTCCGGCTGAGGGAAGTTCAGCCAGGAGAAACTGCTGGGCAGCCTTCCTGATCCCAGACCAACCCCCTCCCGGCACGGCCCGCGTCCTTCCCAACGCCCGTCTCCCGCCTCACCTTGGTTTTCCTGATTTGCCTGCGAAAACTCCACACCCTCCTCCTCCTCCTCTGGAAATATTCGGAAACACTCGCACTGAAATATGCATGGAAAAGGAGACGGGCATCTCCCTCTTGGGAAAGGAGACGGGCATCTCCCTCCTCCTGCAGGGGAGGAAGGGACCCACAGGCAGAACTTGCTGCCCCGGGGTGTCCCTGGGTTGATCCCAGAGGATGGATCCCAATAAGCCAAACCCCAGGGTGACTGGTGGGGGGAACCATGGGTGCGCTGTGGGTGGCTGTGGGAAGCCCTCTCCTGCCTCAGTTTCCCCCGTGGCAAGACAGGGATCGGCCCTGCCTCACCCTGTGTGGCAGCAGGATGAAAAGGGGAGGAAAAGCCCTTTGGAGCAGAGCTCCGAACATCTTGCTGATCCCGGGAAATGGGTTCTGGGTGGCCGGGGTTGGTTCCTGAAGGGAACAGCCCTGGGAGATGGCTGCAGGCCCAGGGACGCACCTGCAGGAGCATTCGGGGTGCTGTGGCGGGGGAGGCTTTCCCAAAGAGCATCCCACAACTTCCCGCTGCTCCCAGGGGTGGGTGGGCGACTCCAAGGGGCTGCTGAGTGCACCGGGGGGAGCTGGGAACCTCCGAGTCCGGCACAGGTCCGGTTTTCCGAGCGTTTCCTGTTATTATCCAGCTGGGGAACAATAGCGGTGGCAGCTGGCGCACTGTGACCTGGAGATAAGGAGACAGCTGATTAGCAGGAAAACTGCAGGGGTAGGTCCGGGAGTGAAAGTGGTCCCGGGGGAGCAGCACCGGTGGGAAGGATGGGATTCCAGCCAGGGATCAGGCTCGGAGCAGGCTGCAAACCCGAGGATGATTTTATGGGACCAGCAGCAACCTCGGCGTGGCGGCCCCGGGCGGGAGCCCTGGAGTGACCCCACGAGGGGTTTGCAGAGAGGGACCACAAAGGCTTTTTTTGGTGAAACCAAGAAACAGAAGAGGAACCGGCCGCTGGAATCGCAGCTCCCAGAGATGTGTGCCGTGACACAACGCTCTGGAGACCTGAGCCATTCCCTCACGGAGAGGAGCGAAGGACGTCAGAACCCCCCAAATCCGCCGCATCCAGCGGAAAAAGGGCTCGGCGCTGCGTGAGCACAGAGGGGTGAATCCGGCGTGGGGGTGCCCCCTGCGAGGGGAGGGATGCGCTCCCTCCCAGACAGAGAATTCCAGAGGCTGCGTGCCTGGGAAGAAGCGCTGCTCCCGAGGGCTGCGCTGCAACCGGCGCAGGAGAAACTGGGGAGAGGCCAAAGGCGAGGGATCCGTGAGCCATTGAAACCAGCCCGGGGGGAATTCGCCATTTCCTAGCAATGAGGAAATGCGGGGTTGGCTGAGGACCCGCGGGGCTGCGGGCAGGGAATGGGAAGCGAGAGCCGCCGACAAGCGAGGACAGGCCGGGCCGGGGCCGCGGGGCGAGTCCGTCCGTGCTGGCCGGGGAGCAGCAGGGGCGGCTGGCGGAGCCATCCGGCTCTTTCCACCACACCTCGGGATGCGGAGCCCGGCGGGCATCCGCCTCATCCCGCAGCCAGCTGGGATAAACAGGGCAGCGCCAGGCAGCACCCGGGCACGGCGGCTCGCGGGCAGGAGCGGAGCTGCTGGGCTGGGACCACCGTATCGAAAACGCTTTGGTTGGGGTTTTTTTTGGTTGTTGTTGTTGCTCTACCGAGGCGCGTTTTTGGGGCAAACCACATCTGAAGGTGCTCGTGGCTCCCGGAGGAGTGGGAGAGGCTGGGCGCTTCCAAACCCAGCCCAAACCGACTCGGGGAGCAGCTGAAAGAGGAAACAAAACCTGCGCTGAGTTTCTCCCCGCTGAGCATCCCTTGAGTGCTCATCCCGGGATGCCTGGCGGTGTCTCTGGGCACGGCCGAGCTGCTGCTTTCCTTCCGGAACAGCTGGAATTCGCATCCCGGGATGCTGCCAGAGCCTGGCTGGATGGTCCAGCCCCAGTGAGCGGGATGGGGGTCCGGGACCCCCAAACCCAACCAGGTCTAACAGGGCTCTGGGCCCCCAGGCAGCCCCACAAATCTCTGATATTATACAGCATTTGGGAGGCCAAATAATAATTAATTATTGCTAATTAATGAAACCATCACTGAAGGACCAGCCCACATGCCCCTTGCTGCCCGCCGGTCCCCTCTGGGTGCTGGCACGGACACGGAGGTGGGGACGTGTCCCCGTCCTCGCCTTGCCTGCCTTCCCTATTACTTCAGGAGCCCTAAATTCCTGCCACGGCCCAGGAGCCTCTCCCAGGGCCCGCCCGGCTGCCGGCTCCCGGAGCAGCAAAGCCGAGCCACCAGTCCCCAGTGCCCGGTTCCACCCCCACCCCCATCCCCGCGGCACGAGGGGACCCCCAGCCCGGGGGCTTTGCGTGTCCCCAGCACGAGGATGAGGGCTGGGAGCGCCTCGCCGGATCATCCCCGCCTCGCCCACCCCGCGGCTGACGTGGAGAGCCGGGTGCCTCAGCATCCCGTGGGGCTGGTGATGCTCAGCTGCCCGGGGGATTCTCCCACGTCGGCTCCCAAAACGGGCAGCGCTGCTCGTCCCCACGCCGCGCGTCCCCGGCAGCACGTGGGGATTATCCCTCCTGACCTATTTCCCGGGGTGGGGGGTGTGCAGCCGGGCTTAGCTCAGGGAACTGCTTGGGGAGCGCAGAGATGTGCAGATAGAGGCGCTCCGAGGTGTGAGATATCAGTAATTAATTCACAGGTTGATATAGTTATGCGCTTAGATCATCATCAGCTGATCCTGCTAATCCCTTCTTGAGCAAGTCCCCGGCTGAGGGGGAGCTGCCGCCTGGCATCGCCGAGCTCCCGGCAGAGGAGCTGCCAGGTGCCACCGAGGCTTTGGGGGTGTCCCCCCAAGTCCCTGCTCCTTGATACCCCCGGCCTTAAAGCTGCATTTCCCCGGGGTGGTCCCCGGGGGATTCCTCCTGCTCTGCACCAGACCCACGGCTGCTCCCCTTGAGCCGGGGGGGGCTGAGGCTTTCTCTCAGTAATTATTTCAGCGATTATTAAAAATAGGTAATTGTTCTCCTGTTGACTTCGGGATCGTGTTTAGCACGAGCTTCTCCTGGCCTCCAGCCCAGTTTTGGGAAGGAACAGCCCCCCTTGTGCTGCTGGGAGCTGCTGTTGCTCACCAGGAGCACTTGATTTTCTCGAGTTCGTTATTATTTTCTGAAACTCCGAGTCCTCCTCTCCCTCAGTCATCCCATGGAGTGGGTGGGTTTGCTTTGGGAAGGGGCTGGAAGCGCCCGAACCCGGCTCAGAGCCCCATCCTGGGGAAGTGAGGGGGAGCTGTGTCCATCCCACGGCCACGCCTGGGCTCAGCTCAGCTCACAGCCCCCCCAAAACCCCCGGGACTCTGCGTTCCCATGGGTTTGTGGCCTTGGAATTCAGTTGGGTTCCGGTGAATCCGTGCTGGGATGCCCGGGATACGCCCCTGGTGCTGTAGGTCCCACCTTGCACCCCACCGACCCCACACCTGGGGCTCGCCCCGCTCTGTTTTCTCCCAGCCCTTCACACGAAAAAGTCACGCAGCCACGACAGTGGAAAGTCGAGGTAACAAATACAAGTAAAACTTCCTCTGGAGGCTAAAAATGACACCCCTAGACAGTGAAAAAAACTTCTCTGGGTGACAATAACAGAGCGTGGAGCTATTTCAGTGCTGGGCTGTTCCATTGCAGCGCTCGGCGCTGGGGTTGTGGCTGCTCAAAACCAGCCACTTCCCCAGGGACGTGACGTGTTTCCTTTCCATCACAAACTGATTTAGAAGCAAAACTTTCTACATTTAGGCAGCTGAGAGGCTCAGCTTCTCTTTTCTCTCTCGCACCGGTGGTGAGCGAATGGAAGGAGAGATAAAGGGGGTGGGGCCAGCACAAAGTGACTGTACGTGGCTTCCTCCTTCTGAGTTTTTTCCTCCGCTCTTTCTAAATAATCGAAAAGCGAACCAGAAAAACCACAATTAATATTTTCCACGCCGTGGAGGCCTCGTGTGCATCCCAGTGAGAGTTTGTGGCTCGGGGCTGGCCGGGGCTGCTGCGTCTGCAGCCCTGAGCAGGCCCAAGGGCCCGACACAAGGCCACCGGTGCCTGGTGCTGTGTCACAGCTGGGGTCGTCCCACCACAGGGATACTGCAGCCACCTGGGCAGATTCCTGATCCAGATCATCCCCATCCCCGTCCCCATCTCCATCTCCATCTCCATCTCCATCTCCATCTCCATCCTATCCGCATCCTCATCTCCACTCATGATTCTTCATCTCCATCCCCATTCTCCATCCCCATCCCCATTCTCATCTCCACTCCCTTCTCCTTCTCCATCTCTGTCTTCATCCTCATTCCTATCCTTGTTCTCCATCCCATTTCCCACCCATCCCATCCACATCCCCACCTCCATTTCTATCTCCATCCCCACCTTCATCCCCATCCTCATTCTCTGTCTCTGTCCCCGTTTCCATTTCCATTCTCCATCCCATTCCCATCCCATCCCATCCCATCCCATCCCATCCCATTTTATCTCCATCTCCATTTCCATTGCATCCCCATCTCATCTCCACTCATGATTCTCCATCCCCATTCTCCATCCCCATCCCCATTCTCATCTCCATCTCTGTCTTCATTCTCATTCCCATCCTTGTTCTCCATCCGATTTCCCACCCATCCCATCCACATCCCCACCTCCATTTCTATCTCCATCCCCACCTTCATCCCCATCCTCATTCTCTGTCTCTGTCCCCGTTTCCATTTCCATTCTCCATCCCATTCCCATCCCATCCCATCCCATCCCATTTTATTTCCATCTCCACCTCCATCCTATCCCCATCCCCATCTCCATTCACGTTTCTCCATCCCCATCCCCATTCTCCGTCTCTGTCCCCATTCCCGTTTCCATCTCCATCCCATTCCCATCCCATCTGTGTCACACAGGGCAGTGGAGCACTCCGGGCCCTGCCTCCCAATGATCCCAATCCCGGCCCGGCCCGGCCGTGCATCCGACTCCTCTCATCTCCAACCAAACCCAGGAACCACGGTGATAATTTCCTAGAAGGATAAACATCCGATCTGGTGCCTTTTCTGCACCAGAAATAACCACCCCGGCCACGGGGAGCCGAGGGCAGGGAGGGAAGGATGATGGAGCTTGGCTGCAGGACGCCAGCGGAGCCGTGACCTCTCATTTACACCAGAGCCTCGCTCCGACCTGCCGGGCCAATTACACCCTGCTCCGAGGGCAAGGATAGAAAAAGAGAAGGAGAAATCCAACTTTAGCAGACTTCCATGACATCTCACGGTGTCATTTCCTCTGCTGCTAATCTTAGCGCCGGTGGCAGCGGGGTTCGTGTTTTTTTCCCTGGGTTGTGGTGTTACCCAGCTTCCTTTTTTTGTTGCTTTCCTTCCCGCCGGCTCCTGCAGCTTCACCCGGCGCTGTGTGCCCAGGGCGAGCTGAGATCCCGCTCCTGCATCCCCCTTGGACGCCCCGATCCTTCCCGGAGGGGACACGAGCTCGGCAGGACCCCGCTGTGATTCAGCCCGTCCGAGGCAAAGAGCCACTTCCTGGAGGGAAAGTCCCGGCCGAGTTTAACTCCCCAGGCTGGTCTGAGATCCACATTTAACCCTCAGTGCAGGACTGAGATCCACGTTTAACCCCCCAGGCAGGACTGAGATCCACATTTAACCCTCAGTGCAGGACTGAGATCCACGTTTAACCCCCCAGGCAGGACTGAGATCCACATTTAACCCTCAGTGCAGGACTGAGATCCACGTTTAACCCCCCAGGCAGGACTGAGATCCACATTTAACCCTCAGTGCAGGACTGAGATCCACGTTTAACCCCCCAGGCAGGACTGAGATCCACATTTAACCCTCAGTGCAGGACTGAGATCCACGTTTAACCCCCCAGGCAGGACTGAGATCCACATTTAACCCTCAGTGCAGGACTGAGATCCACGTTTAACCCCCCAGGCAGGACTGAGATCCACATTTAACCCTCAGTGCAGGACTGAGATCCACGTTTAACCCCCCAGGCAGGACTGAGATCCACATTTAACCCTCAGTGCAGGACTGAGATCCACGTTTAACCCCCCAGGCAGGACTGAGATCCACATTTAACCCTCAGTGCAGGACTGAGATCCACGTTTAACCCCCCAGGCAGGACTGAGATCCACATTTAACCCTCAGTGCAGGACTGAGATCCACGTTTAACCCCCCAGGCAGGACTGAGATCCACATTTAACCCTCCAGGCAGGTCTGAAATCCACGTTTAACCCTCAGTGCAGGTCTGAGATCCACATTTAACCCCTCAATGCAGGACTGAAATCCACGTTTAACTCCTCAGTGCAGGACTGAAATCCACATTTAACCCTCTAGTTCAGGACTGAAATCCACATTTAACCCCCCAGTTCAGGACTGAAATCCACGTTTAACCCCTCAATGCAGGACTGAAATCCATATTTAACCCCCCAGGCAGGACTGAAATCCATGTTTAACCCCTCAGTGCAGGTCTGAAATCCACATTTAACCCCCCAGTGCAGGACTGAAATCCACAATTAAACCCCCCAGGCAGGACTGAGATCCACATTTAACCCCCAATGCAGGACTGAAATCCACATTTAACCCCCCAGGCAGGACTGAAATCCATGTTTAACCCCGCAGTGCAGGTCTGAAATCCACATTTAACCCCCCAGGCAGGACTGAGATCCACATTTAAACCCCCAGGCAGAACTGAAATCCACATTTAACCCCTCAGTTCAGGACTGAAATCCACATTTAACCCCTCAATGCAGGACTGAGATCCACATTTAACCCCCCAGTGCAGGACTGAAATCCACGTTTAACCCTCCAGGCAGGACTGAAATCCACATTTAACCCTCCAGGCAGGACTGAAATCCACGTTTAACCCTCCAGCCAGGACTGAAATCCACATTTAACCCTCCAGGCAGGACTGAAATCCTCTCTCACTGCAAGGATCCAGGGAAGGTGACCAGCACCATGGCACAGACCTGTTTTTTCGGGATCAGGCTGCTCTGTTCCAGACCCGGGCACTGATGCGGAGCTGAGATGCGGCAACCAGAGCATCGCAACCGCTCTGAAGCATCCCAGGCCTCCCCGCGCAGCCCCGAGCGAGTCGTTCCCTCGTGCCTCAGTTTCCCCCGCCTGCAAAGTGTCCTGGGGTCCCGCTCCCTGTGGTTTGTTCCAAGGGGAATGTTATCCCTGGCCATGGGCAGGACAGTGGCAGCTTTGTCACGGCGCGGGCACCGGGACGTGCTTCAAGCAGGACCCGCAGGCGGGTGAATCCGAGCCTCGGAGAAAACGGAGTCTTAGATGAAAGCCTAATTAAGGAGCTAATTAAAGGGGAGGTCCGGCTAAGTGGCCAGTAGGCAGAGCTCTGCTGATTTATGCCTTTAATTTTGCTTTTGCTTTCTGAGGGAAACGGGCTGAGGGCAAAGGCAGGGCAGGGCCTGGTTCCGTGCCCGGTTCCGTGCCCGGTTCCCACGCGGTGCCACCAAGGGACTCCTGGACAGGCACCGCTGTCCCTGTCCCCTCCTGGGTGACCCTGGGCAATGCCTGGGGTGGCCTACACGAGGGTCTGGCTGGCCACCCCCTGCTCCCATCGCTCACAGGGGTCTGCTCATCCCATGCAGATCCCAAAATCCCGGATTCGCGCGGTGCTGGCCCAGCCCAGCGCTCGCTGCCGCTCAGAGCCCTGCGTGCTCCATCCAAATTTTATTCGGGAAGCTGCAGACATCAAACTCGAAGTCCCCAAAGTGCCAGGGGGACATGCAGGGGGTCGGGTCGGAAATGGGGCGGAGGGAGGAGAAGAGGCGATGCCGGAATTCCTGGGATCCCCAGGTGAGCTGGGACAGCTCTCGGCACGTTCCCCAGAGGGAAAGAGAACTTGGTTTTGGGGGCGGAGGGGTTGGGGTTGGTGCCATGGGTCTGGGCTGGGAGCGGGGTGGGTTCATCCTCGGTGGGTCCTGGGGTCCCCTCCGCTCCAGGCAGAGGCGGCTCTGCGGTGTGGGGATGTGCAGGGCGAGGAAGGGGTGGCCGGAGTTAATCCTTGTAGTGTTTGGTGAGGAACTGGGTCGAGGCCACGGGGTAGCCCAGGTGAAAGTCCTCCACGAAGTCCTTCAAGTCCCAGGTGCCTGGCGGGAGAGGAAAAGGGGGTGAGCCGGGCTGGAGGAGGGCTGGAGCCCTGTGCTGCTCCCCAAACCACATCCTGCACACCCCGGGAGGCCCCGGGGACAGCGGGGAGTCACGGGGGACCCCGGCTCTGAGCGGTGCTTGGGGCTGGCTCCTCTCCTGCCCCCCTGACATTTGGAACAAACCTTCCCACGAGCCCACCCCGGGGGCGGCCCGGCTGGAAACCCCCCCGGGGGCGTCGCAGGACATCCCCCGTCCCCCTCACTGGCACTCGCTGAGCTGCTGGAGCCGAGGGGGTTCCTCATTCCTGAGCCTCCCGCGCTGCTCTCTGCCCTGACCCCGGGATCCCGGAGGTCCGGGGGCAGCTCCTGCTGGACCCAGCTGTGGTTTTTCCCACGTAGGCGCCAGGGAAACCCTCTCCGGGCCCAAGAGCAGGAGGGATTCCCTCATACCCGGCCCCCGTGGGCCAGAAATCCCCCCTGTGCCCTGCCGGGGTCGGGCGCCGAGCCTGGGTCTGGCTGCGGAGCATCCTGCCGCGACCCACGGGGCTTTCCTGGCCCCCGAACAGCTCACGCTGCCCCTCCTCGTGGGACACCGGGGAAAGGGGCCCGCTGTTTATCTGAAACCCGTCCTCTCCTCTTCCTGGCTGCTCTTTAATGTCACGCGGCCGCCTGGCAGCCTTTATCTGCTGTCACATCTCAGCCCCGACCGGAGCAGAGCGTCCCCTTTGCTCTTGCAAAAGTGCTGAGCAAAACCCGAGCTGCTGCATCACCTGCGTGGGGTGGTGATGGCTCGGGGAGCTGCTGGAGCTCCCACCTGCTCCCCACCTCGGGCTCTGAGCTCCGAAAAAAGCTCTGGAGACTCGCGTGATGACGGCACAGCACCCTGTGACCTCCCGGAGCTGCAAGGGGCCGCGGCTGGGGCGCTCCAGGGCCCGGGAAGGAACTCACGGGATGCTCGGGAAGGACCCTGCATCCCGCATTCCAGCTGGGATGAGAGGCTGGAATGCGTCAGACTGCCGCTGGAAGGTCCCCGGTGTCCCCTGCCACCCTCCGAGGACCCAAACCAAGCTGAGAGCAAGGACGGTCCCAGTGTCCTGTGCTGGGGTCACCGCCAGCCGGGACACACAGCCGCAAGCACCTCCATCTCCAAAATTCCACCTTGGCTCCTGACTTCGGGGTCTCGGCCCAACCCCCTCAGCGCTGGGGGTCCCGCTGAAGGCTGCACCAGGGGAAGGAGCCTCGGGGGGGGCCGCTCCCGCTGCGCCCGCAGCCCTCGCCGGGCGCCTTTCATCCGGAGGCTTTCAAAGCGCTTGGAAAACCCCACGGGAGAGCAGCCGGTGCCACGCGGGGCCGGGGTGAGAGCGAGACGCGGCACCCCCGACTCCCAGGGGTGCCGGAGACTGCCACTGATGTTCGCCGAGCCCCCGGAGAGGCGCGGATGAAAGGAGCCGGGGGAGGCAGAGCCTCTGCGGGGCTGCAGGCGCCGGCCCCGGCCCTCGCCCCGCGCGCAGGGCCGGGGTTTTTCCTGACCTACTTTCCTACCTGCCCTGGCACCGGCTGTGCTCGGCCCGTCGGGGAAGGGAAAGCCCCGGGGCAGCCGCGGATGTGGCAAAGGGGGGATGCACCGGGGGGGGATGCCGGACTTGGGGGTCCGGGTCCCCCTACACCAAACCCATCCCCAAAGCGGGTGCCCCGTCCCGGCGTGACCGACTCCCGGCACAGGGTTGACATCCCGGTGCCAGCCGTCCCAAATCACCCCGGGCTGGCTCCCAGGGCTGGGGACTGTGAGTCACCGGGATCACGGAGCCGGGGAAGGGAGCAGGGGGCCGGCCGGGGAGCCGAGGTCGCGGTGCCACTGTCCCCTCTCCCTGCCACAACAATGCGGCGTTTCATCCGCGGCTTGGGCCGTTTTCAAGCTCATTTCCCAAAGGATTAAATCATCCCACTCGGCCCTTATCTGAGCACCCGCCGGAGGAAGAGGAGTGCCCGCTGACACCCACACGTGCGCGGCCGCCTGAGCCCGGAGCGCCCNCCCAAACGCCGGTCCCCTCCTCCCCCGGCCCCCCGGCTGTAATTTATCAGCCTCATCAGCGGGAATGTTCTCCTGATGGGAGCCCTGATGCTTCTCTGCCAAGATTAATGATGTCCCAGCGGAGGTGGGCGGGAGGCCGGCAGCTGCTTTGGTCACCATTAAGTGACACCCGGGGACTCGGGCCGGCACCGTGTTCTCCCCGCAGCCCTTCGCCGCCTCCCGTCCCAGCCGCAGCCTTTCCCTCCCCGCCGGGGCCCGGTCCAACTCGATTTTCCAGCTGGGTGGATCGGGTTGGAGGCGCACGAGGTCGGCTCATGAGTCAATGCCGCGGCCCCGATCCGGAGCCGGAGAGGGATGTGCAGCCACAGCGAGGGCGGCTGGCCGGGCTCATCCCGCTCCCTGCTTCCCGAAGGGCTGCTTGTTTCCCGCGGGCAGAATCTCCGCGAGGAAAAAAAAGAAAAAAAAAAATCCATTCCCAGTTGTAAAACATCTGTCCGGGGCAGGAGGGGCTTTGGGAATGCCGGAGCATCTCCCCAGCTCGCCGGAGCTGGTGGGAAAAGCTGGAAGCAGAGGGATGCGCTCAGGTGCAATTAAGCCTCAAGGTCTGTGCTAATTAAAGATCCCCCTCGATGAAAGCTGGAGGGGGGGGGAACTTCAATCCCCCAGCACCACAACCGGGGCCTGGTGGGTGCCCGAATTCCCCCGGCTGAGGGATTTCCCGTGGATCGAGAGCCTGCGGCGAGCGCTGCCGCCTCGGGACGCGACGGCGGCTGTGACATTTCACGGACCACAAATGATTATCTCGCATCTCCCCAAAACACAGCCACGGCGTGTAACGCTCCTGGCTGCGAGGGAAGTGGGGCGAGCGGCAGGAAGAGCCGTGGGGACACCCCAAATATCCCCACCTTCGGTCCTGAGCGGGAACAGGGCTGGTGCTCGCTGACAGTTCAGTGGCACGGCCAAAAACTGAAGTGAATCAGACTCCAGAGGAGAAACTGAGGCTCTGAGTTGTTTGCCCGAGGTCACACAGAGCCGGCTGGTGCCGGGATTGAGCAGAAACCCTCACGGGGAAGGATCAGGGTGGTTTTTTTTTTTTTTCCCTGATGAAACAAGATTTTTGCTCAAGAGCCGCCCTGGAGAAACACCTCGGCCGTAAACAACCGATTTCCACATTGCCACGAGGGACAGGGGGACGTGTCCGGGTCCTGCAGCCCTTCCAGCATGCGACCCGTGCCCGTCGGTGCCATCCCAACCGGGACACCCCCACGGCAGGCTGGGCACTGGAGCCCACCTCGGGGCGGAAATGTCCTCGCTCCCTCTGAGCTGCCAGGCAAGGAGGGAGAAGAAACACGGATTTGTTTCCCGCACTCGCCGTCGCCCCTCGCGTTTTAAATTCCCAGGGATCTTTTCCAGGAGCAGGGACAGGCGACGCGGGCGGGCCCTGGTTTAGTGCCCTCTTCTGGAGGCTCCGGCCGGGCTCCTGCCATCCCGCCTGGCACTGTCACCTCCCCCGGCTCGGCCACGCTTGGCCGGGGACCTTTCCCGATCTGGCCTCCAAAACACACCCCGTGCCAGGAGGGAATTTTCCTGGGAGCTGAGCGGGGCTCGGCTCTGCCAGGGGACGAGCTGCCCGAGGGAGGGATGCCCCTGTGGCACAGGGATGCATCCCGAGGCTGGGATGGGCCAGGGCCGCTCCCTGCGCCCGGTCAGGACATGTCCCCTCTCCGGGGTTGGTGATGTCGGGTGTCCCCAGCCGTGGTGAGACAGAGATGTCGCCGTCACCAGATGTAGGACAGAGCAAAAGCAGCGAGGAGGGGTTCATTCGAGGCCAAATAAGACGGGAAATTCCGAGCAAGGATGCGAACTGTGCCTGCGGCATCGCCGGGAGAGCCTGCCCTGCTTCTGCCGCAGGAGAGGAGCGAGGCAGAGCCACGGAGGAGCCGGCTGGGATCTCATCCACGATCCTTCGGGATCGGGGTCACCCCCTCCTTGTTCCCACCTTCTGCCGAAGGTGTCTGCTCCTCTCCCCCGCGCACCGCAGGGCTCAGCCGTGCAGGGCTGGATGCGCCAGCGGATCCGTCCCACTGCCTTGGGGACGGATTTATTTAAAACCCTTGAGACACCAAAATCTCATCCTTCGGCTGCTTTCAGGGCTCATTCCCTGGGAATAAAGAGCCTGTCAGTGTCTCAATGCAGCAGCACCGCCTGGACAGGCCAAGGATGTGATGATGCAGCAGTGAAATGGTTAAAAACAACCTTCGACCAACTCCTTAAACGCCAGCCCCCTCCAGACCCCGCAGCCGCCTGACAAGCGATGCCTGAGCATCGGATGCTGCGGAAAAATATCCGCTGGGTCTTTCCCAGGAAGCGCGGGAAGGGCCGGGAAACTCGGATGGGCTGGAGACAGCCCCGGCCGGGGAATGCCCGGCCACCCCACGCCTTGGGGACACGGGGGTGGTGGGCCACCTTCCGCAGGGTGGCCGAACCCCTTTGGGGGTGAAATCTGGTGGGCTGGAGCCCCATATCCAGCTAATAAGAGGATTTATCCGGAAAAAAGCTCCTTGGTGGGTGTCTCGGCATCCCTTCCCAGCTCCGGGATGCTGCGGTGGGAATGTGGGAGCAGCACGGAGCCCCCTCCTCCGAGCAGGAACGAGAGGCCGGCTCCGCTGGCGGGGGGGGTTGACATCAGCGGTGTCATTAAGAAGCGGAGCTAATGAGCCAGAAAACAGAGCCACGGGCAGGGAGAACCCGCAGGGAGAGACTCGCGGCAGCCGCATCCCGCTCCGACCCCGTGCCGGGGGTGGAGGGGGGTCGGGGTCCGTCCCAGAGCCCCCCCCGGAGCCAGCCCCCCACCCCGGGCCGTGCGCTGTGGGTTAACAGGCACGGCGTGAGTCAGGCAGACGCACCGACCTGACCTGCCCGTCGAGCCCTGCTCGTGTGGTCCCAGCTGGGAAAGTTTGGAAATTTCCCTTGTGGAGGCCACGTGAGCCGTGTTCCAGCAGGGCAGGGGAGGAGCCCGCGCCCGGCACCGGGCACACGATGGATCCCTGCCCACCCCGGGGTCCTGCAGGCTGCCCCGGGATGAAGCAGCGGCAACGGTCTCGGGGGGTCTCGGCTGCTCCATCCCCCGGCCGTGCAGGGTTTTGGGAGGAGGCAGCGGCAGGGAGCTGGGAGTTGGCGGGCGTTGTGTCAGCCCGGTTTGAGCAATCCCTTGCTAAACCTTCTCCGCGGCTGATCCTTATCCTCCCGCTCCGAGGTGCCGCTGATGCAACTCCCGCGGCCCGGGCTGGGGTGGGGGGGGGTGGGATGTGCCAGCGAGGGCCGCGTTTCGCAGCCCGCACCTCTCCCTGCTGCCCATCCCGCTAGCCAGGCCGTTACCGGACCTTTCCCGAGGGTTTCTGCTGCCTGGCGAGGCTCCAACACCTCATCCCCGCGTCCCCTCCAAGGATCCCTTAGCGTCCCCGGCCTGCCGGAGCACGCGGCGTTATCCGCACCCCTGGGAAAAGCCGCCCCGGCGCCGGGGTCGGGGGCACAGCGGGTCCTTACCCGGCGAGTCCTGCTCCTCGGAGCTCAGGGCGATGGACTCGCGAGCCGGCTGCCGGTACAGGCGGAACTGGTAGCGGTGGTAGCCGCTGTAGCGCGGGGGCCTGGGCGGGCTGTAACCTGGGATGCAGAGGAGAAGGGCTGAGCATCGCTCCGGGCCCAAATTCCCACCGGAACCAGGCATCCATCGCCCTCCTCCAGGCCGGGATCAGCTCTGCCACCCGGACCCCCTCACCACGCGTCAGCTCGGGTGGTTCCATGGGCGGAGCGGCCGCTGTGCCCACCCAAAACAGCCCCTCGCCGCCTCCCGGAATCACCCCGACCTCTCCTCCGTCCCCCTTCCCATCTCTGCAGCCTCGCCTGCTGGGGGGGGGACAAGCCTGAGACCCCCTCCAGCCCCCCAGCAGTGCACGACCAGCACCCCTTGGGCTGCCCCCGCGGGGTCTTGGGGTGCACAGCTGCCCAGATGTGGGGCCCGCAGCTGGCTCGGGGCATCTCCAGCTGGGGAGGACAGGGAGGACTGGCTGTCCCTGGGAAAGGGACGTCCGTGGGATGCACAGCACCCCCGACGCGCAGCACAGCCGCCCACCCGGTCTCCGTGAGGGACGGGAGGATGTGACACCACGGGACAAGAGGCTGAAGCTCCTTCAGGGCTCGGTCACCTGCAGCCAGCTGAGCCCCCAGCCCCTCTCCCCTGGGGTGTGACCTCCCCGAGCCACGTCTGGCCCGTTTTGAACTGAAAAGCCTTTGTTCGTGCAACATCACAGGAGTTGTTGGGATTCACCCGCTTTTATCTTGTGTTTTTCTTCTGGGTTTTATCCCTCCCCCCCCCTCTTTTCGCGCTGGTTTGGAGCCTTTCCAACCGCTGGGGAGTTTTTAAACCACTTTTGTCTCTAGAAAAAAATAAGAGAAAAAGTGGCTCCCATTTCAGACAGCGCCCAGCTGTGCCCTGGGGAGCCCCTCGTGTCCCCACCTCGTGCCCCTCCCCCGTGTCCTGGTGTGCCCATCCCAGCCAGCGCTGCCACCCCCTTGTCCCATCCCCTCATCCGGGGGTCCGCACTCACTTGTCAGGACCTTCCCTCTGATCTTCCCAATCCTCAGGTCCGAGCCCTGAAAGGACAAAAAGAGGGTGAGATGGAACTGGGACCCTCTGGAGAAACCCACAGAGGGGGAAGGACCCCTCCTACCCACCCCCGGCTGTGCCCAATTCTCCCCAGGGATTCATTTTCCGGCTTTTGTGTGTTTTCCTTGTAAAGATCATTCCGGGGCCACTTCTCCGGGGTGGGTGGGAAGGAGCGTGCCGGGATTTTCCTTTGGCTATTTGGGATTTAGGGGCTCGATCCACGACGCCCTGGCACACAGGTGACACTGCTGTCACCCACACATGGAGACCATCGGTGGGCTGGAGATCCAGGCCGGGGATCCGGGCTGTGGCACACCGGGAAAGCCACAACAACTCCGTTAAAAGCCTCGGTGCTGCTCGGCACACCGGAATTCGGGAGAGCTGGCCCTTTCCAGGTGGGATTGTGGTGATTTCCACCCGCATTCCCGTGGCAAAGCTTTGGCTTCGCTCTCAGCAGAAACTCCTGCTCACGGAGCGAGTCCTGCTGGAGGCCTGGCTCTCCATCCCCACCCCGGGATGCTTCCCGGGAGCGCAGAGGCTTTCCTGGGACACCGAGTGTCCTGTGGGGACTGGATCGATGACAAAGGGACAATAACGGGAGCTGTACCCACATCCCGGCCCCGCACATCCCACCTCACCCCTGACCTGCTGTGCTATTCCCGGCCATTCCCAACCTCCCAGCGCTCGTAAATCCTCTCCTACGGCACCCGTTATTCCAGTCCTGCCCACACACGCTCGGCTGCCAGGGCTCCTCCGTCCTAACCTGCCCTGGGAGTTATTATCCCGAAGAAAAAAAGATGCCTCAGATAACTCCCAGCAAAAGTGCACGCGGGGAACAGGGTTCGGGGCCTCGGCTCCCCCGGGATCAAAGCTTCCCTTTCCCTCCAAAGGAACTTGCTCCACTCTGAGTCACGGCCGGTGACAGCCTCCTGCCAGCTGCCCCTGGCACACCAAAGGCCACCGGGGAGCCGAGAGCCCGCTCAGATCCCGGGATATCGGCTCCCCACTGCTGGCTCGCCACCTTGGCAGCCGGAGCCGAAAATATCCCGGTGGCATGGGGTTGATGAGAAGGGTTTTGGGCAGGTTCGGGTGCCTGGGATGACGGCGGGAGGGGAAGACGGAGCGCAGGGCGTGAGGGGAGAAGCACCCGGGGGGTGCCGGAGGGGACACCCGGGGCCGTGGGGCTGTGCCGGCCGCTGCGTCCCTGCCCAGATGTGCGAACGCGCGCCGTCCAGATGCGCGCGGGCTCGCGCCGTCCAGATGCGCGCGCCCGCCCCGCGCAGGTGCTCGGCGGCGCCCATCCAGATGTGCACCGCCAGCCCACCCGCGCGGGCTCGCGCCTCCCCCCCCAGATGTGCCCGGGCCCTCCAGCTGTGCCTGCTCCCCCAGATGTGCTGCTGCCTGGAGGTGGGGGGAAAGCTGCCGGCGCATCCCGAGCTCGTCCCGAGCTCATCCCGAGCTCGTCCCGGGCTCGCCGCGCGGCCGGGCCGGGCCGGGCCGGCTGCCAGCCCCGGCTCTTCAAAGGCAGCGGCTGCGGGTTTCTCTCTGCTCCTGGCAGGAACGCTCCCGTGCGGGGACCGCGCTGCTATTCCTGGCTTTGCCAGGGGCTTATCGGGACAGGCCGGGCCTCCTCCCTGCTTCCCTGCCCGCTGCTTGTGGGCCGCCTGCTCGCCCCGAGGCGCTGCGGGTTCCTCGCTAGCCCCGGGCATGGGAGAGTCAAAGGATAAAGCTCCTTTTTAAGAGGAGAACAGGAAGAGGGCGGGAGGGAGAAAGTCGGGATGAGCGCTCCAAACCCTGCCTTGTTTTTTTTTGTTTGTTTCTTTGATAGCAAACAGCCATCCTGGGAGCGGGGAGCGAGCTCTGGGCACGGCCGGGATTGGAGGGGCCGGGTGTGACACCCTGCGACATTTTCTCCTTGTTTTTTTTGCGGTTTATAGGGGGAATAACCCCCCCCTCCAGCCCCTTTCCCCTTGGCTGACACGCCGGTGAGGGCGAGGGGAGCATCACACTCCGGCAGCTCCCAGAGATCCCTGCCACGAGCGGAGCTAATGGACACTGATGAGCTGCCGCCTTTATTAATGCCCTTTTACGAGAGCGTTAATAGTTCCTAATGACACCATTTGAGCTTCCCAGCCTTTTATCTCCTCTTTCTCTCTTTCCCCTGCCGAGGACACGGCGGAGGAGGTGGAATTAGATATTCCCACCCTCCGGTCTGTGCCGGGTGGGGCCGAGAGCTGGCAGGGCACGGGATGCTCGTGCAGAGAGACCTCGGGCGGCCCGAAAAAATCCGTGCCGCGCAGTTCCGAGCGCCAGGAGCTCCTCTCCGCGATCTTTTCCTCGGCCAAAGGAGCGGGGAATTTTATCCCTCTCATTCCTGGTGCCCCGGACACCGAGCGAGGCTCCCTGGGAGCTCCCGGCCAGCCCTCGGTGCTGCCTGCACGTCGCAGCGCAGGGTGGGGGGGGGAATAAATAAATAAACACAAATAAATTACAGGCAGTGAGTCACGTTGTGTTTTCCTCTTGATCTTTCTGTTTTCTTTTCACCCCCTTCCCTTTCTTCCCCCTCTCCAGAACGTGTCTGATCCCATCGGAGAGGAGGGGAAAGGGATGGGTGGCGAGCTCTCGCCAGCGATTCGCCCGGGCGAGGACGGAGGGTTATGGAAAGTGGGTGTGGGAATCGGCACAATCGCTGGCAGGGGACCAGGACAAACAGATGACGGATGGGACCCAGGGAAGTGCAGCCGAGCAGGGCTGGGCTGCTCCTGCCCGGCCGGGAGCGCGTCCCAAGCCAGCCCCGGGGACCCCGGGACACCGGGGGGGGGAGGGCTCAGCGGGGTGCGGGGGCTGCAGCCCACGGGGAGCAGCCGAGGGGCCGGCCCGGCGTTGATCCGAGAGGGGGAAAAGCCGATCCCAAACACCCGGGGCTCCTCACGGCCTGCCGGGGCCGAGCGGCTTCAAAGCCGGCCCAGCGGGAGCCCAGATTTGTTCTCCTCGGTTCCTGTGATCTTTGTAATGAGGTCAGGACGGCGGAATCGGCTCAGGGAGCGCAGGGGAGCATCCCGGGAAGGGCAGAGCTGCTGGGATGGCAACGCGGCTTCCCTGCGAGCGCAGCGGGGGCTGGAACGGGGAATAAAGGGACGGGGTGCCAATTGCAGGTGGATGTGGATCCGTTCCACCGTGTCCTTGCAGAGGAAGGTGAAGGTTTTGGGGTTTCCTCCTCCCCCAGGAGGACCACTCCTCCCCCAGCTCCCAGAAACAATCCAGGCTCGTCCCGCTTTCCAGCAAAAAAGCGTGTGAGCAAACAGCCGATCCAAGAGAAACTCTCCCCTCAGTCATCCCCGCGCGCGGGGAGGCCGGGAGAGAGCAGGGCAGGGCCCGGCCAGCTCCCAGCACTCCCAAACCCTGGCATTTCCCAGCCCTGGCGCTGGATCCGGGGCACGGGATGCTCCCGAACTGCTCCGGCTGGCCCACGCCGCCCAGACCCTCTCGCTGCCGGCGCGGCTCCAGCCCACCCTCGCTTCGCCCCAAGTTTTGGTGCCCCGAGGAACCTGTCAGCCCCGGCCCCGCGGGTCCTCTCGTGATGAGAAATGTCACATCCCGTCACGCCGGCCTCGCGGGGCTGTCGCGGGCTCTCCGTCGGGAAAGAAACCGGGAGAAAGAGGAAAAAAATGCAGAGGAACACGGAAAGAGCTCGTGGAAGAACCAGGGTGGGAAAGGCCTCCTGGGGAAGGGCCTCTCCCGGCTGCTCTGTCACTCCCGGGTGCTTTGACAGCATTCCCAGGGCAGGGAATGACAACGCAGGGAAGAGACCCCACGGAGGTTGGATCCCATCGCAGCCCAAACCCAGAGAAACCTCCTCTTCCTGCTGGAAGCGGCCCAGCTTTCCCAACCCCAAACCTCATCCTCAGCCTCCCGCTCCGGTGCTTCCCTGCAGTTCCTGGATCCTGGGATGACTCAGGGCCCTCGGTTTGCGCTCGGGGCCAGTTTCGCTGCCGGGGCACAGCTGGGGATGTGGTGGCCCAGGCCATCCCAGACCTGAGGCAGGAAGGATTCCCAGCATTTCCCTGCTCCAAAACACCGGCGCCCCCCGTCTCCATCCAAACTTCCTGCCGGATCCTCACTGCCCGGACACTTTGCTTCCCGTGCATGTAAAGAACAGGAGTCAATCCTCTCTCCACAGCCTCCTGCTCCTCTCAGCAGCCTCCAGGATTGTCCAGTCCAGCCCTGTGGTCCCCAAGGACCACATGGATACCTGGAATCATCCCATTCCCCTCTGCCAACACCCTTACCCAGAGCCAAACCCCATTACTTTAATTTGTCAAATTCTACATTAGTGGGATTTCACCACTCCAGGTGATTTTTGACTTGTTCCCTCTCAGTCTGCACCTGAATGTTGGGTGAACCACCACGATCCGAGCCACATCCAGGCAGAAAAAGAGTGGGAAAGGTACTTTTCCTTCTAGAGGGAACTTCTTTTCGGGGCAGATCCAGATCCTCGGGAAAGCGAAGCCTGGGCGGGTCGGGATCTCACGGCTGATGGATTTTTCTGTCTGGGGACTGACACAGCCACAAGCACTGAAATGGGGTGATTTTAACCCCAAAATTGTGTCAGGACATGCCGTCCCAGAGGCACTGACCAACACTGGCTGCACACCCTCATCCCAAAAAATTCCTCTGAGGCTCCTCAGGACTCCTGGGGAAACTTGCTGAGGGTCTCCGAGGAGCAGGAGGGGTCCCACTGTCACCCTCGGGAGGCCCAGGCTGGAGCAGGCCCAGGGATGTCCCCGCTCCAACACGGATCCGAGGAGCCTCTCCCACTTTTCCAGGGTCTGAACTCCGAGGATTTACCCCTGCAGCCTTTAGGGTTCTTAGGCAGCTCTTGGCACGGCCCGCACATTTTTCTAGCTCGCGATAAATGGGGAAGGCGACCATAAAGATATATTAAAAAATAAATATCGGGCACGGTTGTAATTTAAATGCAGCTTTGTCTGATCCACCCTAACGCCGCAGGGGAGGACGTGCCACGGGTTATTAACCGAGCAAAATAAACATAAATCACCTCCGTGCCTGGCTCTTTGCAAGGCTTTTTTTTTTTTCATCTACAGACAAAACCCTGCACTCCATAACCCGAACCATCCCCGGCAGGGACCTTCCCGGGGCTGCTGCCTCCCTCCTGGCAGCCCGGGGATGGCATTCCCGGCGCCAGAATCTCCCGGCGCAAAGAGGGAGGCTCCGCCGGGTGGATTTCCAACGAGACACGGATCCCAGCCCGGCTTAGGCATTGCTGTGCTCCATCTGCACCTTTCCCGCAGGATGTAGGTGAGGGGTCCGAGCCAGTGGGGCGGAGGCTGTGATGACACTTTGGGAGGGTTTTGAAACCTCAGACAAAACATTCGTGTTGAAAAAAAGGAGAGGGATTTGGTCGGGGTTTTTTTTTTAATATAAAACACCTGCAGGACTGCGGAGGCAGCTGAGGGGGAAGGGAGGGGAAAGGGATGCAGGATGCTGGGCTCCCTTCCCAAAAAGTGCAGCCGGGCTGCTGTGGGAGGGCACGGGATGATGTGGCTTTGCCAGGACACTCCTGGCGTGGGCTGGAGCGCTGGATTTGGGAGCCGAGGCCGGTGGCTTTGCCAAGAAACTTCGTGGAGGAGCTTCCCTGCTACCCCTTCCCCTGAGCATCCCCCGGCAGGGAAGCACCGGGGGTTTGTCGAAGCGAGAAAGCCGAGGAAGATAAAGATCGAATGAAACAAAAGATGAATAAAATGGAGGTTGAATAAAATGATGTTTGAATAAAATGAAGGTTGGATAAAATGATGTTTGAATAAAATGAAGGTGGAATAAAATTACGGCGGAATCAAATGAAGGTTGAACAAATGATGGTTGAACAAACGATGTTTGTCAGGACACCCCGTCCCAGAGGCACTGACCAACACTGGCTGCACACCCTCATCCCAAAAAATTCCTCTGAGGCTCCTCAGGACTCCTGGGGAAACTTGCTGAGGGTCTCCGAGGAGCAGAAGGGGTCCCACTGTCACGTTTGGGAGGCCCAGGCTGCAGCAGGGTGTGAAAAGGGCTGTGCCCTTCCCGCTCGCCCCGCTCCGGACCCCGGGGAGCGGGGGGGCGGCCGCACCCCAAAGCCCCTTTCGGGGAGCGCCCCAATCGCGGTCACACCCCGGCTCCCGGCCCCCGGGCCTCCGCTGGAAAGCCGGGATGATAAATGATGGATGCGATCGCTAAGCACAAACAGGGCTGTTGATAGCAACCCCAGGGGTGTGTTAGGGAGCTGCGTGGATGCCGGGCTCGGCGCTGGCTGCCTTTACCAGCCCCGCGCTGTCGCAATCCCGGGCGAGCTCCCGGCGGAGCTGGCTGCCGGATGAATCACCCTGACCCACTGGCCCGCTGCTGGCCCGGCCAGGGGAGGGATGGGGTGGGATTTGTCCGGCTCGGGATCCGGCCAGGACCCGCCACGGAGCATCCTCCGCCTCCTCGGTGGGATGCCGCTGTGCTGGGGTGGGAAGCGGCGCTGGATCCGGAGGAGGAGGAGGAGGAGGAAGGGGTGAGGATGGCTCAGGCACGAGGGGCGCAAGGAGAAGGGCGCTTTTTGCCCCTCGCTGTGACAGGGTGGCACCGCTCAAATGCCGCTTGCCCACACCCGTTTTCCCCGACCGCGCCTGCCTTTGGTGCTCTGGGCTTTGTTGCCAGCCTGGTCCTTCCCAGGACCACATCCCCGCATCCGCCCCACGGATCTGGGCTCCCTGGATTCTCCCTCTTCGCCCCCAGTTCTGAAAGGGCATCCCCAAAATCCTACAAGAACTCCCGGGAAAGGTGAACTATGAGAGGTTTCCACAAAGCCCCTGAGATTCCAGCACGAGGAACGAGCTTGAACCAGCCAGAAAAAAAAGGGCTGGGTAGGACTGGAAAGGTCTTTTCCATCCCAGTCCTTGAGAGTGGAAAACTCGCTCGCCCTGTGTGCGTGTAGCTTTAAGATGAGTTTGCTTTTCCAGCAGCAGATTTCCGGAGGATTCTTGGAGAAACACCAAATTTTGCCTAATTCAGTCATTTAAAGGCCCGTAGCCCGAATTCTGTGCGGATGAGAGCGGAGCCTGCACTGGAACCTTCCCTCGGGATGCGTCCCCGGGAAGGCTCTGCCACCGCGTCGCCTTTGGGGACCGGGATAATTTCCTTCGGTGGTTGGGAAGCGCCGGGCACGTTCCCAGTGCTGCCACCATCCAAGCTGTGGTCAGCGGCAATAACCACGGCCGTGGGGCACGCGGGCCTCAACTCCTCACGTCGGAACCACACATCCCTCTGCGAGCCACGGCCGGGCTGGAATCCTGGAATGGGTTGGGTGGGAAGGGATTTAAATCCCATCCCATCCACTCCCTGCCATGCCCGGGGGCACCTCCCACTGCCCCGGGGTGCTCCAACCTGGCCTTGGGCACTTCCAGGGATCCAGGGGCAGCCATGGCTCCTCTGGGAATTCCATCCCAGCCCCTCCCCACCCTCCCGGCCAGGAATTCCTTCCCAGTATCCCATCTATCCCTCTTTCAGCTTGAAGCCATTCCCTGTGTCCTGTCCCTCCAGGCCTTGTCCCCAGTCCCTCTCCAGCTCTCCTGGAGCCCCTTCAGGCCCTGGAAGGGGCTCTGAGCTCTCTCTGGAGCCTTCTCCTCTCCAGGTGAACATTCCCAGCACTCCCAGCCCAGCTCCAGAGGGGCTCCAGCCCTCGGAGCAGCTCCGTGGCCTCCTCTGGACTCGCTCCAGCAGCTCCACGTCCTTGTGGTGCTGGGGACCCCGAGCTGCAGGTGGGGTCTCACCAGAGCGGGGCAGAGGGGGTGGAATCCCCTCCCTGGATTTTCCGGCCGTGCTGCGGGGGATTTTGGGGGGTTGCACCGAGCCATGACCACCAACGGATCCCGGTGGGATTTGGGGTCGGGAGCTGAGCCCATCCCTCCCGCAGATCCCACACGGACACCCAATCCCGGGGGGGGGCTGCCGGGGGTCCGGTGGTGCCACAAAACCCTCCCCTGCAAAATTCCTCCTCCCTGGGGTGTCTGATCCCCGTCCCGGGCACCTTCCCGGGCGCGGGGGTGGATCAAAGCCCGCGCGTGCCAGCCCTGCTCCCGCTCTGCGCCAGCTTGGCTATTTCGGCTGCCCTAATCTGATGGGAGCGGGAGCCTGGGCTTGGGGGGGGGGCCCATTTATTCCTCTGGGGGTTTTTTTTGGTGTGGTTTTTTTTTTCCTGCTTTTCCCTTCCTTCCGCTGGCCAAAAAATTTCTCCCTTTCGCCCCCGATGACGACAGCCCCGGCCGGGAGGGGACCAGCGCATCCGGGAGGCCGCGGGCTCGGCCTCGCCGTCCCCCCCCTCCCAAAACTCTCCCCACGCCGCTTCCTGACGGCTGGAATTGGCAGCGCTCGGAGGGAGAGTCCGGAGCGGCCCTCGGGACGGGACAAACTCCGACCGGAAACTGAAGTTTTCCCTCGCTTTTCCCTCCCGCTTGGATTTTGGCTCCTGCGGGGATGGGGGGGGTGCTCTGGAAGGATGGGATGCTCAGGAGCGCTTTGGAATTAATTTGGATGGCGACGAGGAGCCAAACGCGCCTTTTTTAGGGAGTTTTTCGGGTGCTGAGCATCCCATGGACCTCAGGCTCTCGGCAGAGCCGCAGAGGAGCTGCTGACCCCCTCTCCTTCCCCCCCAAAAAAATGCAACCCCGGCAGCAGGAGGAGGACGAGGGGTTAACGGCAGCGCTGCCGCTGCTGCTGCTCGCCTGCCAAAACCGCTCCGGCGGTGCCACGGACTTCCCTTTCTTCCATAAAAGTCCACCGGATCCGGGCTCCCGTGGGATGCGGCAAGGAGGGGGCTGAGCCGCCCTACCTGGGGCGCGTGCAAGCGCCGGGGGCTGTTTGTGCAATGCCTCTCCCCAAAATTAAAAAAAAAAAACAACCTCCTCGGGAGCCGGGAGCCAGCGCTCGCCCCGCTCCCTGCCTTGGCTCCGGCTCCGGAGAGGGAAAACCTAAATTTTGGGTTATTTTAGGGGCGGCGAAAGCGCGAGGAGGCCCCGTTCCAGCCGGGCTGGGAAGGGATGTGGGGAAAAACTCGGGAGGGGGGGGGTGTGGCCGGGCTGGGGCAGCACGTGCTGCTCCTCACGGAGCTCCAGCATCGCTCCCACAGCCCCGCTCCCCTCCGGGAGACCCGCGGCTCCTTCCCCGCGGGGCTGGAAAGGCCGGTGGGAAGCAGGAAGAGGAGAAACACACGGGGTGTCTGTCCCCCCCACCGCCCCCATGGAGCCTCTTTCTTCTCCATCCCCTTCCCAGACCATGCTTGGACCTCCCAGCACCCCAAAATAACCCCCCAACTCCAGTCCTGATTATTTGGGGCCACTTGAGGGTGGTGGTGCGAATAGAAAGACCAAGAGGTCTCTTCCCAGCCCTCTTCCCAATCCAAGGGGTCTCCCGGAGGAGCTGTGGCTGCCCCATCCTCGGAAGTGCCCGAGGCCGGGTTGGATGGGGTTTGGAACACCCCGGTCTGGTGGGAAGGTGTGGAATGAGACGAGCTTAAAGGCCCCTTCCAACCCAAACCACTCCACCGTCCCTCGAAGCTGCCTTTTCCCAGGAATTCGGATGGAGCAGGAACGCAAAGGCCAACAACGGGCTCTGCCCTTCCCCACGGAGACGCTCAAACTGCTCCCCCCACGCCGCTCTGAGGGCACAAATTTAGGATTTACACCCCAATCCCCCCCTCCAGGGGGCAGGTCCCGGTGTTCGGGTGGGTGTCCCCAAGGCAGGATGAGTCGGGGTCCCCTCCCCCTTGACCCCCGTTCCCTCCCTCGCCGGCAGCTCGCCCGAGCCCCGGCTCAGTTACAGCAGCAGACGAGATGTCATCACACCGAGAGCCCGGGGCTTGCATCACAAGTGTCTTGCAACCAAGAAAGCCAAATTTTTTACAGGAGCAGCGCACGCTCTCTCTCTCTCTCTCTCTCTCTCTCTCCCTCTCTCTCCCTCTCTCACACACAGCCTCGGTAATTAACTTAATAGGTTTCTTACAGAATGCCCCGTGAGTGATGCTCAACATATTCAAGTGTTGACAAGACGGCGCTGAACCCGACGCCTACACAACGGGCAAACGAGGCTCGGAGCGCAGACACACCTTCATTGTCTGAAACTTGTAGTAAAACTCCCGAACCCGCCCTTGTGAAATGGGGAGCCGAGCAGATGGGGCTGAGTAACCCTTCGGCTGCCAGGACCTGGCGCAGGACCTGGCAGGACGCGGGTGAGGTGGTGGTGGTGGCGGCCGCAGGTGGTGCCCGAGACCCCAAAATTAGTTTATGGGCGGGTTGGACGGGGCGGAGACCGCGGGAGATGCTCCCGTACGTATTTGGGATGTGTAATTGAGGGGTTTTTAGCCCGCTGGGATCATCGTCCTCGATCCTCGTGGGTCCCTTCCAGCTCTGGACATCCCACGATTCTGTGATTTGCTGGGCGCTGAAATAAACCAGCAACTTCTCCCTCCTCCGCAAAAAACATTCACCCCTTCAGAAATCGGCTGTAAATCCCGGGGGATGAACACGGCGTCGTCCTCCAGGTTTGCTCCAGGTCAAAAATTCGGGCCACTAATATTAAAAAAAAAAAAGGCTGCTGGACAGCCCCTCCCCGCGTGTCACCTGCCCGGTTCCAAGAGGAATCATTCCCTTCCCTCCCGCCTCAGGAATTTTGTCACAAAAGATGCAATTTTGGCCCGCCTGCGCCGGATGGGGCTCAGCTCCCCATCCCAGGAAAGCCGAGGCAGCACCAAACACCCTCCTGAGGAGCCAACAGCACCCAAGGTCACCCCAAATTAAAAAAAAAAAAAAAAAAAAAAAAAANAAAAAAAAAAAAAAAAAAAAAAAAAAAAAGAAAAAGGTGAAAAAAAAAAATCACTGGAAGAGGGATTAATGGGAAAACCAGTTCGGACGGAGCTGTGTCGCAAGAGCCAGCCGAGATCCATCTCCCGCTGATTTGGGATGGGATCTTGAGTCAGGAAAATTGCCTAAGAAAGGGTGGTCGTCCGTACAGGTTTCTCCGGGTTGGGAAACGTCCTGCCAGCGGCTGGGACCCGCGTGGAGCAATCCCGATCCCAGCCCGGCTGTCATCGCGCTCGCTGACGAGCTCCCAAACCCGTCGGGCTCCTCGTGGGCCTGCGTGGGGCCCCGCGGCTTCACCCCGTCCCCGTCGCCCCGGGATGGGATCCGGTTGGGTCGGGGGGGAAAGGTTGGATCAGCTGGTGACGCCGGAGCAGCAACGGGGTCGTTCCCATGTGTGGCGTCCGGTGTGTTTCGGAAGGGTTGGGAGCCCAAATTTGGTGGCTCTTCCCCGTCCCCCTGCACTCTGGGACCTCGGGGCAGGCGCTGGACACTGCAGGGATGCAGGATCCGTCTTTATTCCTGATTTTAAGAGGTGCAAAAGCATTTCAGAGGTTTTGATCCACAGGGCAAAACCACCTGAACCTGGGGCACAGATATTTTGGGAGACTTTTCCAGCACCAGAACCTTGGGCACAGATATTTTGGGGGGATTTTTCCAGAACCTTGGGCACAGATGTTTTGGGAGACTTTTCCAGCACCAGAACATGGAGCATAGATATTTTGGGGGATTTTTCCAGCACCAGAACCTTGGGTCATGGCTATTTTGGGGGAATTTTTCCAGCACCAGAATCTTGGGACAGATATTCTGGGGGATTTTTCCAACACCAGCACCTTGGGCACAGATATTCTGGGGGATTTTTCCAGCACCAGAATCTTGGGCACAGATATTTTGGGGAGATTTTTCCAGCCCCAGCACCTTGGGCATGGATATTTTGGGGGGATTTTTCCAGCTCCAGAACCTTGGGCACAGATATTTTGGGGGAATTTTTCCAGCCCCAGAGCCTTGGGCACAGATATTTTGGAGGATTTTTCCAGAACCTTGAGCACAGATATTTTGGGGGGATTTTTGCAGAACCTTGAGCACAGATATTTGGGGGGATTTTTCCAGCCCCAGAACCTTGGGCACAGATATTTTGGAGGATTTTTCCAGAACCTTGGGCACAGATGTTTTGGGAGACTTTTCCAGCACCAGAACATGGAGCATAGATATTTTGGGGGATTTTTCCAGCACCAGAACCTTGGGTCATGGCTATTTTGGGGGAATTTTTCCAGCACCAGAATCTTGGGACAGATATTCTGGGGGATTTTTCCAACACCAGCACCTTGGGCACAGATATTCTGGGGGATTTTTCCAGCCCCAGAACCTTGGGCACAGATATTTTGGGGAGATTTTTCCAGCCCCAGCACCTTGGGCACAGATATTTTGGGGGGATTTTTCCAGCTCCAGAATCTTGGGCACAGATATTTTGGAGGATTTTTCCAGAACCTTGGGCACAGCTATTTTGGGGGGATTTTTCCAGCCCCAGAACCTTGAGCACAGATATTTTGGCGAGGATTTTTCCACATCCAAGGAGTGGGGATGCTGCAGGCGAGACCTGGGCGAATCCACAGGGCTACGGTGCACGGGAATTAAGGATTTAGCTGGGAGTTAGCCCGGCATTGTCGGGGAATTAAAGGTTTTACCTGCGCGTTGCAGATGGAGGCTTAAAGATTTTACAAACACACGAGATTTACAGCTCTCCCAAATTTCGACACCCTCGGGTTTACCCCGCCAGGGAGGATTTTGACCGGGTCTGGACGGTTCTTCTGACGAAACCCGGTGGGAATCGGGGTTCAGGCTTTACCCACGGCCACGTGGCACCCGAAATCAACCCAAAACCCTAAATCTGTCAGGGCTCTTGCAGAGATGGAGCTAAGTGGGATCGGATCCTAAACCCGCACGAGGTAAAGCCACGGGTTCGGCCTTCACTGGAGAAGGAATTTTCACTTTAAAATCCCTTTTCTCCCCTCAGAAAACCCGGTGACGCCCCAGGTTTTTGGGACCGGGAGCATCCCCTCCACCGGCACCTCTGTCTGGGCCTTAAACCCCAGCACCTAGGTGAGGCTGCGGGGGGAAGCAAATCCCGCACGTCCAACGCCCTTTCCCAAGCATCCCCGAGGACCGGGCCCGGCGGGGCGCGAGGTGAACGCGTCCCAAATGCCCCACAAACCCCGGGGGCCGGCCTGCTATCGGCCGCCCATCGGGAATTGCAGCCGGTTGCATGGCGTGGAGCGAGGCAGAGGTGCGGGAGCTGTGCAATTCCCAGCCCGGGGCGAGCGGCTCGCCCACGCGCTGGGAACGGGAGCTGCAGGCCGGGCCCCGATGGCAGGCGGATAAAGCCGCCCTTACGTAAGGCCCCGGGGTTGCGCGGAGGATCCGCGGCGGGAGCAGACTTGCTCTGGGCTCAGCCCGGACCGTGCCGGCGGCCCCGGGATGGATCCGGGCCGGAATATCCCCGGGACGCGGAAACCTCGCCCTCACGCCCCCTTCACGCTGGAGGTTCTCTCCCCGTCCGAGCCCCTTCCCGAAAAAACCGGTGCAAAAGGGGTTTTGTTGTTCGCGAGGGCGCTGGGGATTATTAATAACAGCTCGGGCTCCGTGGTGCTCCAGTTTTCCCGAGCTCCCTGGCAGCGTTCCGCCGGGGCCGGTGATTTAGTGCAGCTTAATTATTCCCGGCGTTTCATCACCTCTTGTTTTTGATGTCTGTGTCTCTGTCAGGGCCTCACCTTGGTGACTAAGAGAGCCAGGGAAACAAACTGCTGGAAAAGGGAGTGAAAGGGGGAAAAATCCCTGAGCTGGAGGGTGCCCGGAGGCCGGGAAGGCTCGGGGAGGTGGCCCCGTGGGGATGCTCCGCGTGTTCCCGCCGCGGGACGGGATGGGCACGGGGATCCGCGCGTGGGGCCCCGTGCGGGGCGTGGGGGGCTCCCCCCTAAACCCGGCCGAGGTTTCAAGCCTTGGCCGTGGTTCCCGGGAGCAGAGGGAGCAGCGCTCCGTGCCTGCTCCTTCCCAAAGGGAAAGGACGGCGCCGGGCCTCATCCGTGCCTTGAACACCTCAGCGAGGAGCCGGCCCTGGGAGGTGTTGGATTTGCTGGATTTGGCTCCCGAGAACCTGGGAGCCGCCAGATGGGGGCTGGTAACGGGATTCCTGTGGTTCCCAGCCCTCCATCCCCACCAGGGAGTCTGGAGGAGCCGCGAACAGCTCCTGGGACAGTGCCTTGAACCCACCCGGCACCGCCAAGGGACACTGGGAACACTGGGATGCACCCAAGGAAGGAGTTGCTCCAAGGGAAGGAGGAATCAGGGCTGGAAGCCCACGGGTGGCAGGGGGAGCATCCCGTGGGAATGTGGCCGGATGGGGACGAGCGACGCGCAGCGGGGCCGGGGCTGCCCCAAAGCTGCTGGGTTTTCCTGAGGAATTAAAGCCCGGAGCAGGTGGGATGAGGTGACCACCGTTATCCAACATTTTACACACCATGGGAAGCGGGAAGGGTCTCTCGGAATGGCTGAAGAGCCGCTCTGGGCTGCAAAAAGTGCTGGGCTGCAGGACTGGGACACACGTTTGGGAGCGGGATGTGGCACTGGGACGCAGGGATGGGATGCAGGGCTGGGATTTAGCACTGGGATGAGGGGTCAGGATGTAGGGTTGGGATGGAGCACAGGGCTGAGATGAAGGGCTGGGATTCAGGATTGGGATGGAGCACAGGGTTGGGATGAAGGGCTGGGATTCAGGGTTGGGATGCAGGGCTGGGATTCAGGATTGGGATGGAGCACGGGGTTGGGATGAAGGGCTGGGATTCAGGGTTGGGATGCAGGGCTGGGATTCAGGATTGGGATGGAGCAC
>VXAZ01005587.1:451153-531450 GCA_013399875.1 Gymnorhina tibicen | reverse complement strand
TCCAGGTGGTTACAGAGCCCAAACCCACGACTCCTGCATCTCCTCCACACCTGCCCTCACTGCAGTGGCAGCTTCCCTCTGACTCCGTGGGCAGTGGGGCCCCCAGAGCCCCTGGCCAAGTGCCTCATCTGGTGCTGCCAAGGCGACCTGCAAGTGCCCGGGACAGGAGCACAGCCGGTGCCGCCTCTCTGGACACCTTCAGCAGGACCTCTGCGGTGAGGCCAGGTACTCCCCGATGCCAAACCAGCCATTTGTGTCCTGGTGTCGTCACAGAGCAACTCGGTGTTGAGTAGAGTTGATTGGAGCAGGAGAGTGACGAGTGTTGAGCAACTGGGTGCGAGTCCTTGTCCAGTGGAGCTGATCAAAATCCGTGTGTGGTCCTGGGGGGCATTCGGGTCAGGGAAGAAATAAGCTGTGACATCCCAGGGGGAATGCTGTTGCCCTTGCAGAGGGACATTTCCTCTTCCTTCTTCCTGGTGTGGGACCCAGAAGGGCCATGACTGATTTATCTGCACCACTGACTCATGTGCCTGTTCCTGACTCCTGTTTGAAGTGTTTTTCCCTCCTTTGAAGTGGCTGCCTTGAGTGAAGGCACTTTAAACTGGATCCATACCTGACACACCTCTGGAAATAAAGTATGTGATAGAGCAGGGCAGAGGTGAGGGTCTGGGCGAGTAGCACAGCTGGAGAACGTGGCATTTGCCATGAATGTTGTGGCCTGATGCACAGCGCTGTGGTTTTCCTGCTGTGGGGTTGGGGTTTTTGAGCACTCATAAGCCACACAAAGTCAAAGAGAGGTGCCAAAGTGCAGAGTGGAGGCAGCACCGTGCAGTCCCAGTGCTGAACTGGAAACCACAGCGAGGACGAAGGCAGGGACACACACAGCCAGGGTAGCACAAACTCCTCTGCTGGGGAACAGCCCAAAGGATCCCCACCCCCTAATGGCGGGGAGCAGAGCTGTTCCCATGAGGGAAGACAAAAAAGCACAGCTTTCTGAGGGGCTGGGCAGTGCTGGAAAATAAGGGCAGCCTCTCTCTGCTGTGTCTCTGCTGCTTTGAGGCTGCTTTGGTTCCCAGAGGTGAATTACTCTCTCTGCTGTGCAGACTGTTTGCACTCTAAGTGTCTTTTTTTTGGTTTCTCTGCTGGTTGTGAAGCAAGCTCATGCCCTGAATAGTGGCCACTGCCTTGGAGAAGTTTTGGGACAAGGGAAAAGGATGCTGCAGGGAGCATTGCTGCTGTCTGCAATCACCTCTCTTGCTGATAATTTCCTGTCTTCCAGTCTCAGGGGATGGTGCAAGAGGTGTGGAGGGAGCCCCTTCCCTGGGGGCTCAGGAAGTAGATCTCCTCCTGCAGGAAAAGGTAATGCTGGGGAGGGAGGAATGCCATCCCTGTCCGTGGCAGAGCAGGTGAATCCTGCCAAATGTCTGCATCCCACAGGGAGTCCCAGCAGGGCGTGCAGACAGTGGGTGGCTGGAGGATGCGGGAAGCCAGGGACAGCAGGTCCCTTGCTGGTGGCCATGAGCCGGTCCCCCTGGGCAGGGGGGCTGGAGTCTGTGGCTGCAGACTGGCCAGTGGCACCTGAATCTGCCCGCAGGGCGAGAAGCTGCTGGAGAAGGAAATGGGTCACCTCTCTGGTTTGGAAACAGAGTCAAAGGGAAAAAATGTGGTGATAAGAGATCTGCAGGAGGAGATCGCAGCCATGGCAAAGAAACTGGCCCAGGCAGCAGTGAGGAACGAGGCTGAGCTGACCCAGAAGCTGCTCACCTTCAACCAAGAGCTGGGAGCCCAAACAGAGGAGATCAAAGCCCTGAGGGAACAGGTACTGGATGTTTTCATAGGCACTGAACATGGAAAACACCTCTCTGGTACAGGTGTGTTTGTAGTGTAGTTTGGGCAGGAGCTGTTTGTGTGTCTGCAATCAAGGGAAATGAGGGAGGAAGGTTTTTTCCTTCCCACCCTCCCTCCCTCCTTCCTTTCTTTTATTCCATCCTTCCTTTTTTTTTTCCTTCCTTCCTTCCTTCTCAAATGCCTCCGGCATTAATTAGGATTTCAGCAGGAACAGCCCGAGCATATTTAAGGTGGTATTTGAAGATGCTAAAGAGCAATCCCACCAAACCAGAAGTGCCAGATGTCCCTCTCTGAAGGGGCTGTAGCAGAGTCAATGAATGATCTGGTCAGGAGCACAGGTGAATCTGTGTTTTGCAGATCAATGACCTGCAGAAAGGCTCGAGCCAGGTTTTCAGCCATTCCCTCCATGAAAGAGAGCTGGAGATCGGGAGGCTGCAGAGAGAAAGTGAGAAGTTGAAGAGGGACCAGGCTTTGACTGCAGGTATTGTGTCCCTGGAGCTCTGGGTCAGGGCATGAAGCAGTTTGGGACTGGCTCTGGATAAGGAGCAAGCATTGGCCAAACTGTGCAGGCAACAAATTATTCCCAGTGGCTTGTAGAAATCATCAAATCTCAGAATGGTTCAGGTGGGAAGAGACCCTAAAGACCACCTCATTCCACCCCCTGCCATGGGCAGGGACACCTTCCACTATCCCAGGTTGCTCCAAGCCCCATCCAGCCTGGCCTTGGACACTTCCAGGAATGAGGCAGCCACAGCTTCTCTGTGCCAGGGCCTCCCCACCTTCACAGGGAAGAATTTCTTCCCCATAGCCCATCTAAATGTCACAGCTGGGTGATCTCTGACCAGAGTTATTTTCCTCAGGTCTGGTGAGCAGCTTGCAAAGGGAACTCCTGCAAAAGGAGCAGAAAATCCAGCAACTCCAGCAAGAGATTGAAAAACTGAAGAAGGAAAACCGAGAAAAGGACAATCAGCTGGCCATGGTTTCAGCCAAGGTTGGCAGCACTAACGAGGGGCTCTGTAATTTATGGTCTGACATGGGGATTAAGGTGGGAAAGCAGGTGAGAAGGGTTGTGCTTCTCTCTGGTGAGGAGGGTAGCAGTTGTATGGCTGGGATATAGTGGTGCTGGTCCCATGACCATGGCTGGGTGTGCCATGATGCCTACGGGTCAGGGTCCCCTTCCCCACCTGGATGTCCCTCCTTGCCCTGCATCAGATCCTGTGTGCCTTGGATTCCTGTGAGCGCAGCAGTTGTTTGTACTCACAAAATATTCCTGCCAAGATCCTCCCGAGAAGCCACGGAAACCCTGTCACTGTGCCGTGGGGCTCCCTGTGGCCCGGCCTGGATTTTTCCTTAAAGAAAGTGGCTTGTGCAGCAGCTTGTTCCTCTGCGTGTGCAGCTCCTCCTCAACGGGCAGAGCTGCACTGGCAGCACAATAAGGGCAGAGGCTCTGTTGGCTGCAGTGTGCCAGGAGATCACGGGGATTGACAGGGAATCCTAGGATCGCTGAGGTTGGAAATGACCTCTGAGATCACTGAGTCCAACCATTACCCCAGCACTGCCAAGGCCACCACTAAACCATGTCCCCAAGTGTCTTTTAAATCCCTGCAGGGATGGTATCTCAACCACTGCCCTGATGGTTATTTTCCTTGGCTGCCATTCGTTCTAGTGCTCGAGGATTAAAGAAGAAACAAAGCGTGAACTCGGAGAGCAAGAACTAATCTCCTGCAGAAATGTGAGTCGAAAGTCATTTGGGGTAAGCAGTGGCTGCAGGAGTGCATCAGCGAGGGAATAATTAACTGGGCATTGTAAGGGAGTTGTTTGGAATTCAGCTCCTGTCCTGAAAGGCACATAATGGCCTTAAGGACCTGGGGAAGTGTAAACGCTGTTGGATTTATAACGCTGGGTTACAGTGTGAACGGGAGGGTGGGGGAGAGGGGGCTTGGGGGGATGTGATCAGAAATCAGATTGGAATTCCACTTGTAAGCTGATATAACAGTAAATAGAGGTTAGAAGAGAATTCCAGGGTAAACAAAGTGAGTTAGATGGGGAGAAAATCTTGTTTATCAGTGGAGGTCATCCAGAGGGGCAATGCCCAGCTGCCCTGGTGAGACCCCCGCCCTCCCCTGGCTCTTGCAGCGCATCGAGGAGCTGGAGCGGGACCTGGAGGGGCTGCAGGGGGAGATCCGGAAGCATGAGAGTGTCCAAAAGCAACTGGCTGAGAAAGCCAAGGTACGCAGTTGGCTGCAGGGGACACACAGAGAGGGCAGGTCCCATCATCCCAGAGGAGTGGGACGAGGACCAGCAATCCCTGGGAGCTCAGGCTGGATGGGCAGGGCATCCAACTGTCCTGAGCTCTGCCCTGAGGGAAGAAGGAAAATAACTCAGACAGCAGAGTGCCCTGTGTGGGTGTTGGGTGAGGAAGTCAAGGATGGACAATACCCAGGGACCAAACCCAGGCAAAAAGTGCTGAGAAGGGTCGATGCTGCAACCCCACTCCCTGCAACAGGATTGCTGCCTGTCTCCTGGTACTCCAAAGCTGCATGTGGAGTTGTCTGATGGGAACAGTGGATAGTTAGGGGCGAAATGCCCACGGCACGGTTTCGGATGTCACTCTGAGATGGCAAAGCTCTCGTTGCAGGCGGAGGAGGAGCTGAAGGCAGCCTGGTCCCAGCAGGCAGGGCAGCTGCGGGAGATGGGGCGCAGGGAGCGCCTGCTGCGATCTGACGTGCAGCGAGCCAGGGAGCAGGTAGGGAATGGCAGGGATGGGAACATCACCACTGGGGCCATGGGCAGCACAGGGATGCGGCTTCCCGTGGGCAAGGATGTGCTGTGGAAACAGAAACCCAGAGTCCTGAGCACCAAACCCTGGCACAGGACTTACCTTGTGACGGGGTGAAGTATAAAAGGCTTATCCACAGGATTTGTGTGGGCAGCATGGACAATGGAGCAGTTTAATAGGATACAGAAAAGGAATCTCTAATCTTAGTTATGCTGTCTGGGAGCCACACAAACCCTCCTCAGTACCTGGGTAGTGCTGCTCTGGGCAGGGACAGCCCTTTGAAGATAACATCGTGCTAGATATTGATCATCAGTGATCACCAGAGCAGCTATCAATGATTGTTTGTTTCCATGTGTTGATCCCTGCTGCAGCTGGAGTCCTTCAAGACCCGAGTGATGCAAGTCTGTTCTCCATCAGCAGCTGGCAGCACAGGGAAATCTATGACAGAGCAGCAGGTGAGTTTGGGCACCAGTTCACAGAGACGTTTGGTACCTCCAACCCAGAGTGGCTCAAGGTGGCCACTGCAGAATGGCCGTGGTGCCTGCTCCATCCAAGCATCCAAGGTTCTCCAGAGGCTGTGCTGTGGCTGTCCCAGGTTAATGGCACTGCTCCATGATGTGAAGGGGACACTGTCCTTTTTGTCTCCCAAAGCTGGGAAGGAGTCAGTGGTCTGCAACAGGGACAAGCCCAGGAGTCTGATGTGACTGCTGTGTGCAGCAAGTCTCAGTTGTTGCTCTCTGAGACCATCCCTGGCCCCCCAGCTGGAAAGCAGTATGAGCCTTATCCTCCTCTTTCTTCACCCACTTTTGCCAGGTGATAGACAAGGTCAGGCAGCTCTCTGATGAGAGCCAAAAAAGCCATGAGAGAGAGAAGAGTCTGCAGAAGGAATTAAGCTCCAGGCTCGCACAGGAGAAGGAGGTGTCTGCAAACATTGAGGTGTTCAAGAACTCCCTGCAGAAGCTCCAGGTCAGCCTTTAAATACTGAGGACCAAGTGGCAGCTGGGAGATTGTGGCACAGGGTGTTTTGTTGGCCTGAGGAAAGGTCGGAGTAAAGATTGAACCCTGAAACAAAGCGTCATCCCAAAGTGTTCATGTGGTTGTTTCCAGGAGTTTGTCATAGATTCTCCATAAAGTCCATCTCATTCCAACCCCTGTCATGGGCAGGGACACCTTCCACTGGACCAGGCTGCTCCAAGCCCCATCCAACCTGGCCTGAGACGTTCAGAGATGTTGTGCCATTTGCCAGTCCCTGAAGGCCACTGGCAGTGGAGGCTGGCCTGTTCCCCTCTGGTTCCATTTGTTCCAGGCTTGCCTGAGGAGCCCCTGCAGCAGCGCCAGCCTGCAAGAGGAGCTGGGGCAGCTGGCGGCGTTGTGCCTGGATCCCTCTGTCTCAGCCATCAGGACAGCAGTGGTGGACATGGCACGTGGTCCCCTGTCCTGGCTGGAGGGTGCGGAGCAGCTCCTGGACAGCGCGGGGATGGACCTGCGCACCTCCGGCAAAGGTCTGTGCCCTGCTGGGCATCCCTGGGAATGTGGGATGTCCTAGCAAGCCAGCTGTAGAGGAAAAAGTTCAGCATGAGCCACTCCTTGGGGAGAAAATCACAGAATCGTGGAAATTTTAAGGCTGGAAAATACCTCCAAGGTCACTGAGTCCAACCATTAAGCCAGCACTGTTCCCAAATGCCACAGCCGCACACTTTTTGAACCTTTCAGGGATAGTGGCCTGTTCCAATGCCTGACCATCCTTTTCATGAAGAAATTTCCCCTGATATCCATGGAATGATGTGTGAGCAGCCCACAGAGCAAGGCTCCATTGACTTTTGCAGGGCTGTTGGCTGCTCTCGGGAGCTTGTCGGAAAAGAGTCAGGAAACGGCACAGAGGAATCAGATGTTGCAGGTACACAAATATTTATGCACATAAACCGGGTGGATTTGGAATCTTTCTCTAGGTAAATATGATGGCAGTCCCAAGCAAGCCAGTGTGGCACCTGGACTGGGGATGTGCAGTAGCTGAGATCCCTGAACCTACGGAGCCCACTGTAAGCGTGTCCATATCCCTAATGCAGAAAGGATGGAGAGGAGATTTCTTTTGTGATTTTTTTGTGAGGGAATGTACACAGGAGGTTTATTTCTTGCCCTGCTGCTGACACACTTCCTTTAATACCTCGGTGTCTCCCTGTAGGAGCAATTAGAGAAGCTCCAGGAGCTGCAGGCAGAGCTGCTGCAGGAGCACACAAAGGAGCTGGAAGCAAAACACGAGCAAGACTTACAGATAAAAATCCAGCAAATTATCCTGGAAAAGGACAGGGAGAGCAAAGAGGTATAGCGACATGGTTGGTGTTTCAGAAAAGGAATGTTACTCAGGAAAGATGGGTGTTTGTAAGAGTGCTGGCTAGTGAGAGGAGGAACCTCTAGCTCCAAACTGAGTGCAGTCCCAAGAGCCCGGTGGGATCCCAAGTGGATGTCGAATATCCTCCGATATGGATCCAGGTGATGTAAACTCCCAAAAGTACCCATGGTGGAACTGGGAAGCACCTGCAGGTGACATCAGGATGCACGGCTGCCAGTCAGTCACCGGGAGAAGGGAGAGCAAGGAGCATCGTGATCCATGAGCTTAGGGAAACATTGCCTTGCTTCCTCTCAAGCCTTCTCTCCCTCCCTCCCCATGCTGGGCTCCCGTTGGCTCCTTTTTGGCCTGAAAAGGATATCCCTGTGGAGCAGGGGAGCAGCAGTCCCCCCCAGTCCCAGGGGAGCCCAGGCCATCGCACCAGTGGCTCTGGTGTGGGATGCAGTGTCAGTCACGGTGTGAATGGGTGTTTTGCCATGTGTGTTGTGATCACGGTGGCCTTGTAGGACAGTTTCTAGTCTGCTTCTGTGTCTGGCACGCTGAGAATGGCGGTTTCCTGGTCTCCAGTTTTCTAAGGATTCAGGCAAGGAGCAGTCAAGCAGCTCCTACCCAGTCTCTCAGCTGTACTTCTCCCCAGGTGCTCCCTTCCTCTCTCACTGAGTCACCTCGTTCCTGCCAAGCTTTTCTCCCATCAGCTGCCCCTGCTCCGGAGCAATGACCCTCCCTGCTGCTTTCCTCCTTGGAGCTGAGGTTTTTTTCCCTGAAGCAAATCTGTGGGCTGTTGATTCACAGATTCTGGAAAGCACTATCACCAAGGAGAAGGACAAGTGCAAGAAATCTGTGAAGGAAGAGCAGAAGAAGATCCAGGAGTTGGAAAGCCACCTAAGAAGCATGGCAGAGGTGAGCATAGGAGGTGAAGCAGGACAGCTCACTCTTGGAATGAATAAAAGGGAAAGTACGCTGTAATGTGATGCTCCAGGGGTTCAAATCAGTGGACGAAGGGGTTTTTTCCCCCCAAATACACAGAGATGCAGCTCTGCAGAAAGAAAGGTGGATTCCTGGCTAACTTAATTACTGCTGATTTCCTCCCGTAGGCAACAGCAAAGAAGGCAGAGGAGCAGGAGCTGACAGAGGGAAAGCTGAGAGAAGCTTTGCACGAGCTGAAGAAAATCACTGAACAAGAGGTACTTGCACCGACCTGTGCAGGTGGAGGATGCAGTGCTGGAGAAGAAGGCTTCCCCATCCCTGAAACTCTTCCCTTCCCTCCATTCTTCCAACTGCCATCCAGGGCAGATGGTGATCCCAAAAGAAACCCCAAGCGCTTCCAACCGAGCTCCCACGTCTTGTTTCCCAGGCGGTGTTACAGCAGCAGGTGCTTCAGCAGGACAGACAGCTCAGGGCTGCCCAGGAGGAAAATGAGCTACAGAGGCAGAAACTGCACAAAGAAGTAGCAGGATACAGGGAGCAAAGCAAGCAGCATTCCCTGACCATCTTGGCTTTAGAGGACAGGCTGCTAGAGGCTGCTCAGCAGCAGAAGATGCTGGAGGAAGAAAAGGCAGCACTTGTGGAAAAAATGGAAGGTAGGTAAAGGTTGTATGGGATGCATGTGTGCCAGGAGCTGACTGGGTTAACATGGAATGTGTGTGGAGATGGAACAGTGAATTTGCTGCTATAGAAAATGTTGGGAAGATGTTGAATGGAGGTTATTCCACCAGCAGGACAAGCTCTGTGAGGCCCTGCAGAAGCAGTTTCTTTGGTGGTTTTGGAGACTGTCAGTAGACAGGGCTTTGCCTTCTAAAATGGGGAGGACTCTTTGCCCTCTAAAACGACAAGACTGGGGTGCTTTGGGCTGGTCCCAAACAGAAGCAATCCCAAGCAGGCTGGATGTCAGGAATTTTCCATTTGGCCTTGGAACTGGGCTCTCAGGGACATGAGTTTCCCAAAGAGACAGTCCTCAGCCCTCAGAGCTGCCGTGAAGGAAATGATTTGTGTAGCAGAAGCAACAAGCGTGTAAGTGCTACAAAGAAGTAATTGGCCTTTTTTTCTTGTGTCCTGTAGGACTTCAGTGCAATGCCCACAGGTCAGTATCAGGAGCTTGGCTGGAGATCTGTCCTGCCGTGGAGTCACATGTTTGTCTGAGGTGAGCAGCACTCGCTGATGGTGATCAGAGATGCTTGGAGAAGGGCAGGAACCACTTGGGAGAAGCTAAGGAAGTCAATGCAACATGTCCCAAGATCTTTTTAGTCTGGGATAGGACTGGAGTCCCTTTGCTAGGCTGAAGTGATCCTAAGGGCATAGAGCATCAAAGGGATGCCAAATAGCACATGCAGATCTGCCATCCCACCTGGATGGCTCCAGCTAAGAGCAAGGGGTGTGGCCAATCCCACACCACAGGGTGACCCCAGAGGACCAAAAGGCAGGTAGAAAAGGAATGTGTGAGCGGTAATCAGGAGATGCAGGACAGGAAGGTGTGCATGGGCTCCCTGAAATGAGGTTTCCCAATGGCTGTGAGATTTGCACTGATCTTTCCCAGGAAACTGCAGGACGAGCTGGCAGTGGCACAGGGCATGCTCCTGGAAAAGACGGCAGTCATCGGCAGGCTCACCAGGGAGCTGTCAGAAACCAGAGCCAGGATGTCAGACATGAGAGGTGGGTGATGTGCACTGTGTGGCTGCCATCGTCCCCATCCTCCTCCACGAAGTGACAATGTGGTGGGCACACGTAGATCACGGAAATCGATGTCACCATCCTCAGGCAATGCTTTGTCCTGCTGCGGGCAAAGCAGGCGGTCTGTTCCCTTTGGGAAGGTGAATTTCTCCCCATCCTGGCCTAAGGAGTAGCAGTGACAATGAGAGAGCAGAGTAATCAGGGGGAGAGCAGGTAGACAAAACTGAGCTCAGAATCACACTGGTGAACTTCTTGGAGCTGAAGATGTTCCAAGCCAGTGGACTGGGAGAACCTTGCCTGGGATTCCTCCATGGGCAGGGCTGTGAACATGGGGACAGAGCCCATGAGGAACGTGTGGAGTCAAAAGATTTGAGTCAGAAAACGCTGGTGACCTGTCCTCCTTCAATCTGAAGGAAAACTGCCACAGCAAGGAATTGCCCTGGCTTATACCTCCACAAAGAGACTGGGATTTAGTAAACCAGGATGTTCTGTTGGCATGGCCCAGGATCTGAGGGCAGCTCAGTCAAGGGCAGGGCGGGGCTCTGCAGGGATGAGCCCCATTGTTGCTGCCAGCTTCCATGAGGGTGCACCAGCTGCAGATCCCCCAGGACTGCGTGATGAGTCAGCCAGCTTCCCACGAGCTGTTCTGTGATTAGGGGAGCTGAGTGAAGAGCAGAAGGTGGAGCTGGAGCACAGCCAGAGGCAGCTGAAACACCAGGAGTGGGAAGTGAACCAGCTCAGGGAGAAGTTATCCGAGATGTCCAGCCTTGTGGAGGAGAAGGATCAGGCCCTGAAAGCAGCAGCTGAAGAGTTAAGGTACACCCTGACATCACCTGAGGCTTCACACATGCCACTCTTCGTGTCCCCAGCAGCTGATGGTATTCAGAGTTCTCCCCAGAGCAAAAGGCACACGTGTAGGTTCTCCCCAGAGTATCAGCATGGAGCTCAGCTCTGGATCCATGACACAGGAACCGAAATGGGGGTTTAGTGGAGCTCTTGCCAGTGGATGTGTAACTCAGGCACTCGTAACTGAGTGTTCCCACCCACGCCGTGGTAGTCATCGGTGGGTGCCCAGGGTGCTGCTCTCCACATGCTGTTCAGGTCAGCTTCATCCATCATGGGGTCCCACAACATCTCGTTTCTCCACACAGCCAAGCTCAAACCCGCTGCCAGGTGCTGAGGGATGCTTCCCAACAAACAGTGGAGAACCCAGAGGATGCTCCCAGGACACCAGTGCAGGTGGCTGAAGCCTCCCAGAGGGTGAGTCCTCACGGAGAGCACCGAGGTGTGGGTTTGCCAGGAGCATGGATGGCACATGGTGTTTCTCGGCATCACGGTGAGAGCCAAGCCTGGAGCTGCTCCTCGCTGCCCGGAGGGCAGGATGGCCGGGCGCCCTTTCCCGAGCCAGGGCTGCCTGTGCCGCCTGTGATCCGGGATGCCCGCACCCCCCACCAGGCTGCTGCTGGTTAATGAGCTGATGTTTGCACGGCACTTTGGAACCTCGAAGTGTTGTGGGTGCTAATGGCTGTGTTAATTGCCAATTAGAGGGAATAGCAACGTGCAAGCGTTCCCTCCTTTTTCCAACTTGCCGAGCCACGGATGCTGGCTGTGCAGGTAATGCAGAACCAGTTCTAGAGCTGTATGTGCAGGAGTAGGGGCAGCTTGCTGCACAGGACGGGAAGAAACGCTCCTTATTCTCCTGTGCCAAATTCCTATTTGATTTCCCCAAGGCTGGAAAAGGGAAGAACTCGCAGGTGGTGGCAGCAGCAGATGGAGGGACTGTAGGAATTGTACATTCTGTACAGCGACGTGGCAGTCAGCAGCGTGCCAGGGAGGCCGGCTGGCTGCGGGGGCCGGGCGGTGACTCACAGCCAGCTGATGAGTGGGCGGGAGGTATTGCCCGTCCCGTTCCACATTCTGGGATGGGGAGGGGAAGATCCAAGTGCTGGGGGTGCCGTTCGGGAGCTGGATGGGCAGAGCAGTGGGGTGACAGCAGCCAGACTGGAGCTGGGGGTCTGCAGCCGTCATTAGCTGTGCACAGGGCACGCTGATGGGCCCTAGCCCCATCACAGATTTTTGGATGTTTGTCATAACGCAGGGATCTGGATGGGGCTGGGAGAGGGCAGTGCACATGTAGAGAATAATGTCCAAGTTCGTGTTGGGACACAGTCTGTGGAGTGTGTCGGTGTCTGTGTGTAGATGGTAAATGCTCTGTGGTGGTGCAAAGGACAAGGGAAAAACGCCAACATGGCTATTCAGAGCTGTGCACCATCCCTCTCCCGGCTCTTCAGAGTGTTTGCAGGGTTCATATCCTGACTATGGCACAGCAGAGCAGGAAAGAGGTCTCTGACAAGTCTCTTATACCCCCCCAAATCCATGGAGATGCTCCCCAGGCTTTGTTCTTGGCATGTGCCAAGTGCCCAGTGCCTGGCAGCAAGGCTATGTTTATGCTGAGCTTGTACTGCACCAGATGCAGACTGGGCAAGAACCAGTCTTCTCCTTGCTTCTTCCAGGAGCCACCATCAGACTTGGCTGAGCTTGGTGCAAAATGCCGAGGCCTCAGGCACAAGGAAACGATCCAGCGCCAAAAAGAAGGTTTGGCCGAGCTCCGGGAGAGAGTAAAGATGCTGGAGAAGAGGCAGTGCTCAGGTGAGCAGGGCTCTCTTAGAATCATGGAATGGTTTGGGTTGGAAGGGACATTAAAGACCATCTTGTTCCACCCCCTGCCATGGGACACCTGCCACTATCCCAGGCTGCTCCAAGCCCTGTCCAGCCTGGCCTTGGACACTTCCAGGGATGAAGCAGCCACAGCTTCTCTGGGCAACCTGTGCCAGGGCCTCACCACCCTCAGAAGGAGGCTGGGAAAGCTGGCCAGACTCCAAGTTGTGTGGAGACTGGAGCAATTTGGCAGCTGCTTGTTTGCCTCCAGGTGCTGTGAAGAACTATTCAGAGCCACTAGTGGTCCGGATGAAAGACTTAGCAGAGAAAATAGTGCAACAAAGAGGTCTTGAGATGGAACCTGCACCTGTGTTGGGAGAAAAACTGAAGGCTGGCAAGGTAGGGAGGAAGTGTATGGTTTGTAATGCCCATGGCTTTGTTCGGAAAGTATGCCCTGGAACAGGGAGAAATAGGTTTTCAGAGATGCTACGTAAGAAGTCAGGGTGGGAGATGCAGCCTAATGGACGGCAGGCATTGCTCCTGCAGAGGGTGGCAGCTCCATCAGGGCCAGCACGTTGCCCGGTGCTGTTGGAATAGCACCAGGGATGCCATGGGCTGAGCGGGGTGGGACACTTGGGACCACAGCAATACTGGGGTGGTTTTCCCATGAGGTGGAAGGGAGGCTTGAGGCCACTTGACCAAAAACCAAGCCCAAAGTGGGCTCCATGGGTCTTTCCCTGTCTGTGCAGGTTCCTGACCATATTCCTAATGGGGGCTTGTTCAGGATCACCAACAGCACAGCGAGCTTGGAGATGGCTGAGGCGACAGACTTTGGTGAGAAGATGGTACGTCAGGGATAGATGTGGTAAATCATGTGTAGAGTGTGTGTATGTGCCCATGTGTGTAGAGTTTAGATGTTTTCTGAACAGGTTTCAGAGGAATGTGACATCAGCATGCTGCAGGAATGTTGAGGATGAACTGCTCTGTGGTCTGGTTGAAGACATCCCTGTCCATGGCAGCGGGGTTGGATTAGATGACCTTTAAATTTCCCTTCCAACCTAAACTGTTCTACGATTCTGTGGCCCAGAGCACATTGTGTGTCTGCCCGGACATCCTGGGACCCCAAAACGCACCATGGTGCATCAGAGAGGCTGGGGAGCAATGGAGGGAGCTGCCAGGGGAGGGGTTCAGGGGTAGCGCAGCTGGCGGGTTGGGCAAGGGGGTCTCTTCCCTCCAAAAAGAGCAGGGAAACACCCAGCAGGGAAAACTCATCTTAGAGGAGGAAGCAATCCAATCCCAGTAAGCTGTGCAGCTGGGAATGAAAGGCAAACCTACTTTCCGTGGGACACTGTCATCTCCTCAGGAAAGCAGACAGAAAGCAGATGGCTGAGCAGCGTGACGGAATGCAGCAGACCTGGTAAATAATGCATTCCCTCTTCTTCCCACAGTACCTTGATGTAATCGGTGCTCTGGGAAGCCTGATGGAGATGAAGGAGCTGTCAGGAATGCAGCCTCTGCAGCACCTTCCTCAGGAGAAGAGGGCAGAAGTGGGACGGCAGAGACAGAAGGCCCTGGAGCTGTTGTACAAAAAGATCAGGAACCTCCAGATTCGCCTGGAAAGGAAAGAAGAAATGCTGAAAGGTTATGAGGGAAGTGTGGAGCAGCTCAGGTATGGAAAGGCAAGGTCACGGTTCTGAACGAGACCTGGTCCTTGGATGCCAAGTGACAGGGAGCTTGGGGCAAGGAGTGATGCGGCACTGCTGGGTCCTATGTCTGTCTGGGACCAGTCACAGTGTGGCCATGGTACAAAAACCAAATGTCAGGAGGAGTGGGGAAAGGTCCTCTCAGTTTTCTGCAGTGGTACCTTCTGCAGCCTCCCAGGTTGAGCAGTGTCAGAGTTGGGAAAGCCTTGACAAGTTCCCTTGTCCAGGGTGGCTGGAGCCTGGGACAGCAGCAGCATCGGCTGGGCAGAGGGACGGTGTCAGCGGGAGCAAGGCAGGCGTGGGAGAGCCCAGCTGAGGGTCAGGGCATTGATAAGGACAAAAGACCGACAGAATCCTCCCCTCCTGTTTTGCACAGGCAGAACCAAGCGTCCCTGCAAAGATGCCAGGAGGAGGTGTCCAGCCTGGAAGATGAAGCCCACAGGGAGGCAGAAGAGAAGGCTCTGCTGCGAGAGGCTCTGCAGAGGACGCAGCTCCAGCTGGACCAGGAGAAGAGGCTGCGGCGAGCGGCCAAACGGCACAAGGTGAGAAGGGAATACCCAACTCCTGCGCTTTGTCCAACAGCCAGCTCCATCTGCGGGGGCCATCCACAGAGTGGTCAGTCAGACCATCCCAAGAGGCTGGAGGTTCCGGGCCCCCAGCACTGAGCCGCAGCATGGTGGCAGCATCCCTTGATGAAGCTGGAGGAGGTGCGGGCACCTGTAGCAATGGGTTTGTGCCATGTACGAGGGTGAGGGAGAAGAGCAGGTCACGCTGAGCTCTTGTGGTCAACGCTGTGTCTCACGTCTCTGTTCTGCAGCTTGGAGCCACAAAGCCTCTCTGCTCGGGCAAGCCGAAGGCCAAGGAGCTCGTGGCAGGTGCTGTCAAATCAGGAAGGTCCTAGGAGAGGCACCACGGGGACCTTCACTAGGTGGTGATCCGCTGGCCCTGCGGAGCAGGGCACCGGACGCGCGGGGCCGAGGCGACCCTGGGACAAGGCGAAACCTGCCCCAGGGGATCAGCGCAGAGCTGTGCCTCCGCGCACCCCACAGAGCGGGTGCGGCGGTCCGGCCCCCTCCCCCCCTCCAGTTCACCACGCTCTGGGACCAGAAGTACAGCAAGCAGCTACCAGAAACGTGCCATCTTAGCAACCCCAGCAAAGAATCTACAAAAGCAGCTGCGGTGTGAAAGCTCAGCCAACCTCCAATCTTCAATACCAACCAGCAACCTCATCATTTTGCATTGTTTTACCATTTTTCTGTTGTATAAAAATTAACTGTAAGGGTCCTTGGGAAAAAACCCTTCCCTTTTCAATTTAGTAAGAAAGGGGGAGATGTGGTATTATATTTACCCATTCCTTTCCTTACTAAATTGCCTGCCCCCTCCATGTGGCTCCCCCTTTCCCCGCTCTAGTCCTAACCACTCCCTTGGGTTTCTCCCATTGGTTTTGTTACCCCAACTCCGCCCTTGTACCGCCCCTATGCCCTGAGACCATTTGTCCATGTGCTCTCTCTGCCCCGCCCCTTCCCCAGATAAGGGGTCCAAGCCATGTGCTCGGGTTCTCTCTCTGCCTTGGGGATCAGCGAGCCACCAGCCTCTCTCCCTCTGCCCTGAGCACCATGCCATGTGCCAGCCCTCGGCCTCTGGGGGCCAGCACATGTACTGGTCTTAGACTTTTGGGAGTTAGCATGGAATAAAGACCTTCTGCAATCTCCATGCACGAGAGCCTTCTCTGCTCCTTTACCGCCACCGTGTTGCTGTGGGCCGACAGCTAACCGAGATAGCTCGGGCTGCCTGAAAGGCTGCGGGAAAGCGGATCGGCCGCTCTCCCTAGGATGGCTCTGCGGTGCTCTCTGGAAGGTTGCGGCGTGCCTTACCAATGCAAGAAACCATGCACAGCAACAGTGGTCTGCAGTAGGAACAGGGCATCACTGTGGACTCCGTGAGGGTGGAGGTGGCGTGAGGTGTGGGTGCATTTTGAGGAGCTCCTGTTTGTATCTCCTGGGCACACTGGTGCGACTGTGCAGTGTAGGACCTTATTTTCCCACAGTCCATGTCCCACAGAGCATGGCGGGATTTATGGTAGTGGAAAAGGTGGTGAGGATATCGCCCATTGTACACATACCTGTGTATATTTGCGTGTGTGAATACAGCCCAGTGACGTGTGAACTCAGTGGTGGGGGGTGTGTCCTGTCCTTGCTGAAGTGGCCTCAAGCACACGGCCTCAAGCACATGAAGCCGACATGGCTTGAAAAATCCCTTGCAACTCCCGTGTCCTCTAGTCCCCATCGTGTCACGGGGAAACTGGAACATAAGGCACGATGTAGTACGGAATTCTGGATTTCCTGGGACATCCCAGGAGTGCTGGACCTGCCACATGGGAAGGGGGAAGAAGAGGACCTATGTGAGCCATACCAGTACAGCAGCAGCATGAGGACAAGCTGGGGAGATGAGAGTGATGTGCTGGTGGGTTGGGACGGGGTGATGGCACAGGGTCACTTGCTGATTCTTGTCATTAGCAAGGGTGAGAGCAGACCCTGGATTTTGGGGAGGGGGGGTCCCTGCAGGCAACAGGCAGCTCCAGCACATCATCCCTGCAGCCACTCTACCTCGGCATTGCTCGGAGCAGCCTGTATGCTGAGTCCTCTGCAGACCTCTTCAGCCGAGGATAATTTGGATGTGAGCAAAGCCCCGCTGGGGTTTTTTGGTCTTTATTTTTTAGTGGGATAAAAAAGGTCTGGAAGCAGCGCAGAGAGCTGCAGCAGGCTGATGCAGGGCTGCATCGTCTCTGGGCATGCGAAGCACCCACGTGTGCACAGTGGCCGATCCCTAACGGCAATGGCAGTGCCGTGGGGCTCTGGTAATTGGTGTGGCCTGGTTTTCCTGCTCCATGTGCTGGGGGAAGCTGGATGCTTCTCTGTCTGAATGCCTGGGTTTACTTTGCGGCAAGGCATGACCTCGTATTACGCCTGTGTAGGTTAAAGATGCTGTCGTGGGCATCCTCTGCAGGTGTATCTGGAGGTGTTGGGCTGCTCCGTGACTCTGTCCTCCCCACGCCACACTTGGCAAACTCTGGGTCAGGAATGGATGGAGATGGCAATAGCACAGGTGGCTGTGAGTGCACCAGGCTCCCCTTACCCTCCTTCGAGCCTATGGATTCGTAGAATCGTGGGTTGGTTCGGGTTGAAAGGGACCCTAAAGATGGCCCGGAGGGGGTCCCACCGGGCTATAGGACCCACTGGTGATGCCGGACCCTAAGGATCATCCCGGGTTGATCCCACCGGGGAATGGATGAGACCTGCCAGCGTTGCCGGTGGAGGGAAGGGGGCCTGAAGGGACGGTGATGGCTGATGGAGGGCGGCGGGGAGGGGACCCCTCCGGTGTCGGTGCGGGAGCCGGGCCGGCGGGGCGGTCCAAGGGGACGTCGCCCGGGGGCGGCGGCCGCCGCGTCTTCAGCCCCGCTGGGGAGTTCCGCGAGTTCTCCCGGCGGCAGCTCCGCGACATGGAACGGCTCTTCCGACAGTGAGTGTGGGGCACAGGGAGAGGGGGTCCCCGGGTGGCAGCGCCGGGGCGGACGGGGGACCCCGGGCGTCCCGCACCCACGACATCCCGGTTCCTGCATCCCCGGCATCCCGGCTTCTGGCGGGGCGGATGCCCCAGCGCCTTCGGCCCCGTGCCTGGGGGCGGGACCCCCCTATTCCTTGCGAGAGGGACCCCCATGCGCCCCAGCCTCTTGCGGAAGCGAGCCCCCGGCTCCTTGTCGGAGACTCCCCCCGCCCCAACTCTGTGCAGGAGGGATGTCAGGGCACCTCCAATTCCTTGCAGGAGGGATCCCCCTCCTGCCCCTCTCAGGAGGGATGCCAGGGACATCTCTCTTCCCAAAACCCCTCACAAGATTGATGCCGGGGACACCTTCCCCCAGGTCCTTGCAGGAGACATTCCTGCGCGCCCCTAAATTCTTGCAGAAGGAACCTCTTGTGCCCCATGAGGGGGTGCCCTGGTGCTGAGGCCAGAGACAGGGGGCTGAAAGAGGGGACCGGGGACCTCCACATTCTGCATCACCGAGGGATCCCACACCCCTGCAGCCCCCGGGGCCGCAGAGGCTAGGCTGGCGTGTCCTCAGCATCGCTGCCCGCGCTGCGTGCCACCACGCGTGGCGGAGCGTGACTCGGAGCACGAGCTCGGCCCCCGGCCTCTGGGAAAGGGGGGAGCTGGCAGCGAGCCTCCAGCCCTGGAAATTTCCAGGGGGAGCCAGAAATCGGGGTGACTCCAATCGCGGTCACGCTGGAATGCGCGGGAGTAGCCAGGGGCAAACGGGACAGCCCGGAGCATCCCCATGGATCCCGCGGCGCGCTGGCTGCTTTGTGCGGGAGGCGTGGAGACAGCGGGACTCCGGAAAGCGCGAAAATGTGGTACAGACGAAGGCATGACTGCGACATGCCAATGCCCCTTATCCCGCCTGGCACCGGGGGGCGGATCCGTATCGGCGTCCTGGGTGGTCTCGCTCGGACATGACCGGGTGGGTGGAGGAAGTGGGGGGTTGGAGGCAGTGACCGCCGAAACACAAGGCTGGGGGGCTGCGTAGGGTGCGGGCACACCCTGTCAGCACCCCTGGCGGTGCACGGAGCCTCCCTGTTCCCCGTGCCTTCCTGGGGGGCTGTCACCCACCGGCAGCACATGGCAGCGAGCCAGACGCGCAGGTCGCTGCGAGCCGGGCACTGCAGCAGGAGGGAGCCTGCGGCGGGGACAGCGTGCTCGGGGTCCGCGGGGGAACAGTGGCAGCTCCCGGTGCCGGAGCGATGGGTGGCCGTGCCGTGGGTGCTCCGGGCGCAGATGGCGGGGCGGGTGTCGGCGCCGCGCAGGCGAGGGAGCGGCGTGCGGAGCAGACGTGTTTGCCCTGACAGCTGCAGCGTCTCGCCGCAGCGAAAGGAGCAGCGCCGGGGCTGCGAGGCTCTGGGGAGGTTTGGGAGCCGGCGGGTCTCCCAAGGAAAGGATGCTCTGGAGCAGAGCCCTGCCACACTGTCCTCGCCGCTGCTGCTGTTCTCGGGATGTGACAATCCGGCCGTAGAGGATAAAGCAATGCGTGGAAGGATTTTTGCTCTCCACGGGGGAGATGGTGCCCTTTGGGACATGCAGGATGCTGGTATCCCAAAAAAACAGAGGAGGGAATTGAGAGCAAGGAATTGCCCTGCATCTGGGGAGGTGGCTTGCATGGGATGAAGTGGCAAAGCCAGGCTGGGCAACTCTCCCCTTGCAGAGAAACTCTGTGGGATGCAGGATGGAGAAGGACTTTGGACAAGGGCATGGAGTGACAGGACAAGGGGGAAAGTCTTCAAAAGTGACAGAGGGCAGGGTTAGTTTGGAGACTGGGAGGAAGTTCATCCCCGTGAGAGTGGTAAGGCCCTGGCACAGTTTAGCCAGAGAAGCTGTGGCTGCCACATCCCTGGAAGTGTTCCAGGCTGGGTTGGATGGGGCTTGGAGCACTGGGATAGTGGAAGGTGTCCCTGCCCATGGCAGGGGGTGGAACAAGATGGTCTTTAAAGTCTCTTCTAACCCAAACCCTTCCATGATTCTATGATCCTATGCTCCAAGAGGGGTATTGGAGGCAAAAATCATGTGGGGTCTGTGCCTACAGCCACACTCTGAGGGTGACGGCAGCAGTAGGCAGGGGTGAGCAGGACCAATTTGGGGTCCCTGGCAGATCAGGAAGGTGCTGCTGCAGACACGGACAGAGCAGACAGCAGCACGGAAGGTACAGATGAGTCACAGACCTGCAGCATGGGGAGCCGGGGCTCTGCGTGGCTGCTGCAGCGACAAGATACAAAAAAAAACCCCTGTCACAACGGGTGCAGTGTGTAGCTGCCCACCTACAACGTGTGGAGCTGTGCAAAGCGTGGCTCCGTGCTGGCTCCCCGTGGAGATCCTGCTGTGCCACGCCAGCGTGCCACCGGCACAGCCCACGGTGCACAGGCAGCGGGCAGGGGAGCAGACAGCGGGGCGGCTGCAGGGAAGCTGGAGGGGGCACAGCCACAGGCAGGAGTCTGAGGAGGGGCATTCCTGATGGGTCCGAGGGTAGCATCAGTGAGCAGAGCTGTTCCCAGAGCTCTCAGCCAAGCCCAGGCACCTGGCCAGGGGTGGAGCATGGATGGCACAGGCTCTGGGCAGCGAGGGTGGGTCACCCGGAGGTGTCGTAGTGAGGAGGAGGTGGTGACGCGGGGAGCAGTGCCCGGTGGGCTTAGCCCCGTGGCCTGTTATCCCGTGCCGCAGCCAAGGGGAGCACGTGCTCAGGCTCCTGGCACAGGGAGCTGGCAGCAGGCTTGGCAGCATCCTGGCAGCTTCTCGTGCCAAGTGCCGCACGGAAACGAGCATGACCCTGGAGAATGCTCCGGGGGGTTGTTAGCGGTTCAGCAGCAGCTTCCCTGTGGTCTGGAAAGCTGCCGGACACCATCAGTGCCCAAGGCCTTGCTGATCCCTCTTTGCTTCTCAGCCAGTGTGAGAGCACTCAGGGGTCTGCTGCTGGGGGCCAGTGTGGGGGGCTGTGTGGGCTCTGCACCCCACGGTGATGTGTCAGGATCGTGCCTCCATCCTGCAGGTACGACGCAGGGAAAGACGGCTTCATTGACCTGATGGAGCTGAAGCTGATGATGGAGAAGCTGGGGGCTCCACAGACACACCTGGGACTGAAGAACATGATCAAGGAGGTGGATGAAGATCTGGACAGCAAGCTTAGCTTTCGAGAGGTGAGGGGTAAGGGGCTAGGAGGCTCCACGCTGGCAGGGAGATGTCCCCAGCCACTGTTCCTGCTGGTGAGAAGGTGGACAGTGGCTGTGGTGGCTTTAGGGTCTTCAGGGAGCCAATGCTACCATCTCCCCTCGCAGTTCCTACTGATTTTCCGGAAGGCAGCAGCAGGTGAGCTGCAGGAGGACAGTGGGCTGCACGCACTGGCCCGGCTCTCTGAGATCGATGTCTCCACAGAGGGGGTGAAAGGTGCCAAGAACTTCTTTGAGGCCAAGGTGAGGCAGGGTTCAGGAGGTTCCACTGCAGGATGGCAATGCATGGGGGCAGTCTGGTGCTGGGTGATGGCTGGGCAGGAGGTGGGCAGATGTTGGGGTGGGCAGGAGAGCTTGGCAGAGGTCACAGCTGGACATTTCCATGCTCAGGCACAAGCCATCAACGAAGCCAGCAGGTTCGAGGAGGAGATCAAGGCAGAGCAGGAGGAGAAGAAGAAGCAGGCGGAGGAGCTGAAGCAGAGGAAGGCGGCCTTCAAGGAGCTGCAGTCCACCTTCACGCAGTGACGGGGCCAGGCAGGACTGGTCAGTGGTGCCCAGGCTGGCAACCCCGCCTGTGCCACATGCCAGCCACGCTGGGAGCGATGCCCGAGCCGTGTTCCACCTGGGCTGCCGGCAGGATCCCGGCGCGGGCTCGGCACAGTGCCCACCTTGCTGGCAGAGCCCGGTCAGCCCCGACTCCCCCCTCCCCTCTTGCTGTGGTGTCTGTAGGTGTTGTTCGTGCCCCCCACCTCCCTGGCGTGCCCCCCACCCTGAACAGCACCCTGTTCCCTGCCTGCAGCTGCACTGGGGGTTGCTGCTGCTGAGTCCCAGGGGAGCCATGTCCAGAATACCTGTCCCTGGGACACCTGTGCCCAGACTGTTGTGTGTTGTGAGTGCACTGGGAGGTTTGCAGGAAGGGGGCTTGCCCAGGTGGCCATGGTGGGTATTGTTGTGGCCATGCTGGCTCGGTGTCTGTTGGTATTGCTATGTGTGACACCAGTGACAAAAGCCATGGCAAGGGCCAGGTGCTGGTAGAGGGGCTCTGTGTGTGTGTGTGTGTGTGTGTGTGTGTGTGTGTGTGGTGCTGGGGGGTGGGTGCCCACCCTGCTGGCATGGAGCCTCCCAGGAGCTGTGTCTCTCTTTATTTTGATCAAAGACATACAGAAAGACAGCTGCTGGCTTATGGGGCTGTATTATGTTTTTTCATGTTGTGTTCAGCCTGGCAGGATGAGCGTGGTGGCCACAAGTGGTTGCCATTGGTCACTGAGGCTCTCATGTTTGTGGGTGGCTGTAAAGACCCACGTCTGTCCCACGCTGTCCCCCGAGTGGCGGTATAAGGGGGTGTGTTATGTTTTTTTAATTTAATCCCAAATAAATATTATATTTCGTAAGTGCTGGTTGCTGGGGTGCAGCTGTGGGATGAGCATGTCGGTGGCGGGGGCTTGGGTGGGGAAAAGGAATCTGGGGAGTGGGGTGTGACCGTGGGCACCCGGTTGCCACTGCAAATGGTGGCACTGAACAGGGATGAGCCGTGGCTCACTGCTGGGGGAAGCAGCCTGATCGAAGTGTGGGGATTGGGGCTATCGAAAGCCATCAGCAGTGCTGCTGACATCTCTGCTGTCCCACCCTGTGGCACCTGGGGGGTTTTAGCTGGTCTTGATCACGTCAAGAGTGAGATAAGGGGACCTTCTGCCTGGGGGTTGGTGGTGTGAGGGGGGCAGTGTCCTGGGGCAGTTGGTGCTCAGGGTTGGGGGGCAGAAGGGCTGCCCAGCACCCCACTGACAGCATCATGGGTGGGGGGCTGCCCACCAGCTGTGCCCCAGGAGGGACCCTGCCCGTTCCCAGAGCAGGGCCAGGTGTCCCTGCCATGTCCCAGCACGGTGCCAGCACATGGTGACGGGCAGATGTGGCCGTTCCCAGGCGGGACGGTGAGTGCGATAAGATGGGGCGATGGGGCTGAGGAGCCCCTGTGCCCCCAGCGTGGGACAGTCCCCACATGTCAGCGGCAGGCGGGGCCACTCCAAGGTCCCCCAGCAGTCCGGACACCATAAGAGGGGTGAGCGGCCCCACTGCGGCACCTTTGGTCAGCACAACCATGCTGGGAGCCGTCTGTCTCGTCCTGCTGCTGGGCTACGGTGGGTGCAGGGGATGGGGAGGGCTCGGGGCAGCGGGGACAGGACCGTGGGGCCTGCCGTGGCCCTGGGCACGGGCACGGGCAGCCCCTGATGTCCCTTTGCTGGGTGTCACACAGCCTATGGATGCGGCCAGCCAGCTGTGCCACCACAGCTGGGCTCCCGCGTGGTGGGCGGTGAAGACGCCGTAGCCCACAGCTGGCCATGGCAGGTAAGGGGGCACGGGGACGGGCATGGGGACAGGGAGGGGGACATTCCTGCTCTGACGCTGTGCCTCTGCCCTCGCAGATCTCGCTGCAGTACAGCCGCTATGGATCTTGGTACCACACTTGTGGTGGGACCCTGATTGCCCCCCAGTGGGTGCTGACGGCCGCCCACTGCATCAGGTGGGTGTTGGGGTGCTGGGGGGTCTGTGCCATGGAGGTAAGATATGTATAGGGACTGACACCCCCTCTTTCTCCCTGCAGCTCTTCTATGACCTACCGTGTGCTGCTGGGCAAGCAGGACCTGACAGTGGATGACGAGCCCGGTTCTGTGGCCGTGGCCGTGGAGAAGACAATCGTCCATGAAAAATGGAACTCCTTCCTCATCATGTAGGGGATGGGATGCATCAGGGGTTGGTTGTGGGTGGCGTGGCCACGGACTCCTGTCCGCATGGCCAGGGACCCTGTTCCTGTGGCCGGGGACAACAACCTCATGGTTCACATCCCCCTGTAGCAACGACATTGCCCTGATCAAGCTGGCAGAGGAGGTGCAGGAGAGTGACACCATCCGTGCCGCCTGCCTGCCGGACGCTGGCAAGATCCTGCCCAATGACTACCCCTGCTACGTCACCGGCTGGGGACGCATCAGGAGTAAGTGCGGGTCCCCAGTGGGTCCCTGGGAAGGGGATGCAGGCTCAGGGTGTGAAGTATGAGCTTTGGCTGTCCTTGCAGCCAATGGGCCCCTGGCTGACGTCCTGCAGCAGGCTCTGCTGCCCGTGGTGGACTATGAGACCTGCTCCCAGTGGGACTGGTGGGGCAGCAATGTGGACACCAACATGGTGTGCGCCGGCGGCGACGGCGTCGTCTCTGGATGCAACGTGAGTGTCGGCACTGCGGCGTGGTGGGTGTCCCAGCGGTGCGGAACCGTGGGCCCTGGGAAGAGAGGGATGGAGCCATGGGGGTGGATGGCCAGGAGGGATGAGGGGTGTGCTGGCCCAGGAGCAGCGGTACAGAGCATCTCTCCACGCAGGGCGATTCCGGCGGCCCCCTGAACTGCCAGCGCGACGATGGGGTCTGGGAGGTGGAGGGCATCGTCAGCTTCGGCTCCGGCCTGAGCTGCAACATGATCAGGAAGCCGACGGTCTTCACCCGGGTGTCCGCCTACGTCGACTGGATCAGCGAGGTGGGTGCCCCCCCCGTTCCTCTGCCCCCATGGAGGGGCTGTTCTTGCCCCACTGAGGGTCTTACCATGACCTCCCCTCTGTCTCGTTGGCAGAAAATGAGCACGAACTGAGGACGCGGCACGTGGAAATACAACTGTTGAGCAAGATAAAAGCAAAAGTGCTGAGCTGGTCTCGCTGGTTCTTTTGGGGGGATGTGGTGGAGCTGGGGACACACATCCAGGGCTGGGTCTGGTGATGCCGAGTTCCTGCTTGTGTGCTGGGGAAGGTGTCCCTGTTGTGCAGTGGGGCTGGGCAGGGCTCTGGGGAGGCTGTCAGGCACATCCTGAAAGATGCTTCTGGTCCTCATGCCATGGCTGAGCCAAGGGGCTCAGGGTTCAATAGGAGAGGGGCTGGGGTCTCTCCAGGTTGTTCAGGGGAGCTCCAGGGAACCCAGCTGGCCCTTGGGGACGATCTAGAACACTTGGTAGCTCCTGGGGTGCTTTAGGGAACCTCACTGGCACTGCCTAGATGAGGGAGGCTGACTTTCAGTGGGGGTCTTGAGGGAACCAGGTTGGCTTTGGGGGGCTTGAGAGAGTCTGACTGGTTTGGGAGGGGTCAGGGGTGCCTGCAAGAGCTCTGTTGGAGATGGAGCCCTTGGGAGCTGTATGGCACTGCCAGCTCCATCTCCAGGACCTGTGACGTGGCCCAGAAGTGGAGCATCTTACCACGGATGTCCTTCTGTGGTGGCTGGAGGAACAAGGTGGGCGGTGGGCAGCTGACAGGACCCCCAGCTATGGGGTTCCCAGGAGGAGCCAGGGCTGCCCTGGGGGAGCCAGGGAAATTTTTCAGGAAAAAGGTAGCATGCTGGTGGGAGCAGGTGAAGGGGCTGTCCAGGAGGTGGGGGTGGGTGCTGCACCGTGAGCCCCCAAGCAGAACCATCCACCACACCATCATCCCATCATGGCTGCTGGAGCCCAGCCGGGATCCTCGTGGATGAGGAGGAGGAGAAGGAGCAGAGATGGACGGCAGCACCTCAAGCTCAGCGGGGGACATGATTTAGGAGCCATGGTGCCACTGGAGCGCTGAGCAGCACCGCCACCAGCTCAGAGAGCAACACCAGCACCTGCACCGGGGCCTGGGAGTGCCAGCACGAGCCCTGGCACTGTGTGAGCCACTTGGGGACCTCCAGGGACCCTCTGGCACTCGTCAGCCTGACGAAAGGTTTAGCAGGTGAAGAAGGGTGCGGGGTGGGAAGTGGTGTGGATGGGCAGGAAATGTGCTATGGCAAAGGAGCTGTAGGGATCACCCCAAAGGCAATTAAAGGCCTGCCAGTGTGATGATGTGTGGAGGTGGCTACTCTGCACAGCAGGATGGGGCCAGGTGCTCGGGACACTGGCATGGGATTGGCAGCAGGATCTGCTGCCTTGGATGGAGAGCTCCAGGCGTGTCCCCTCTGCGTGTACCCACATGTGCCACGGGCACAGCTGTTGGGGCTGGGAGTGCAGGAGCCTGGTGTCACAGCATGTTGTAGGTGCGCCTGTGCATCGTGTCCCATCCTCAGAGGGGGTTTGGTGGACAGGAGCCCTGGGCAAGGCCCCAGAGTGCCACAAGTCTCTGTGCTGGGGCATCAGCCCTGCCCCACCCAGCCAGCCATGGGCACCCCCCGCAGTGCATGTCACCCCACTAACCAGTGTCCCCTTGCCCAGGAGGTGGTGGAGAGTTGTGGTCCCTCTGGGTGAAGGACCTTTTTCTAGCGTCCAGTCTTTCCTCGGACACAGCTCCAGCCGTGCCCTCGGTCCTGTCCCTGCTCACAGAGAGCAGAGATCCGAGCTGCCCCTCGGGAGCTGCCTGATCTCAGCCTCCCCCAGCTGAACAAGCCAAGTGACTTCAGCCTCAGCTTTTAATCTCTAAGGCTGCATAGAGTTTAACGAGTATTTGTTATACTCAAATTGTCAATTAATTGTCAATTATTGTTATATTCTGTTCACACAATTTATAACTGACACATTAAATCTACAAGTTAACCTAAAGAAGTGTAAGCTTTATTTTTGTCAAATGTAACTTTGTAGGATGTGTCCATTGTTGAGTATTTAACAATGTGGGAGAATAAGGGGAAGTTTAAAAGAATAGAGCAAAACTTCATGAAGTTCATAACTTTTACTTCACTGTTGAAATATAAGTACTCATACAGCTGCTTACATAAAAATTACATCTTAAAAATGATCTTTACCCACTCCTGGAAATGAGAGCTCAGGACACCTGGGAGACATGAACAAACTCCCCTGACACTGAGCAGCATCCTGATGCTGATGGCACAGAGCCATAGGGAAGCACGGCCCTGGCACAAGGTGCCAGTCCACATCCCAGGCTCTCCTCAGCGACATCCAGCACTGAAACACAAGGAGGAGGGAGATGAGCAGTGGGGCCCATGGAGTAACCCCAAAAGAGCATTCCCCCATCTCTCCCTGCACCCCCACTGTCCTCCAGTTCCACCACACACCCCAACACCACACCTGTGCCACTGCAGTGCTCCTGCTCTGCTCTGGCCTCCACCAGGGGTGTCCCAGGAAGGGACAAGCCACTGCAGTCCATGTCATGGAAGAAGGAAAAGGACAAGACTGAGCCATCTCTGCCCGAGGTCAAGCACCAACTCCCTGCACCCCCATCCCAGCCAGGGTGCCCATGGGACACCCCAGTCCCAATGCTCCCTTGGTGAGAGAACTGGGGAAATAAACAGGGGGAAGAGTGCAGGGTGACTATTCCCAAAGAAGAATAGGTCAAGGAGAGATGGGATCAGCCTCAGGATCACCTGTACACCAGGTGCTCTGTGTAAAAGTAGCCAACACAGGACAGGGCAAACCAGAATCTCACACCGCAGGGGGATGGGGAAGGATCCATGTGCCACTGAGCTCTTGCAAAACCCTGGGCAGAGGCAAGGCCATTCCAAGCCACATCCCGGCTCCTTGGGTGGCCCTGGCTCCCCCTGGCAGAAGTAGCCACACATGTCCAGGTGCTCTTCTCCAGCCACATATGGGCATTGGCCCCCACCACTGTCCTGGGGCACCCCCACCAGCCAAAGATACAAAAAAACCCCTAAATAAACTTCTGCAGCTACAAACCATAAACACAGCAATCTAAAATGACAACATAAGGCAAAGCAAAGCCCCCCAAGTCCTCACGCATGCACCTTGTAGTTATACATGGCACAGCCACACACGGCCCAGGCTTTCCCGAGTACAGAAGGTACCACCAGCATCCAAGATGATGCCGCAGCCAAGGCAGCGGCCAGGAACACGCACCCAAACATGCCAAGGATGGGCACACAAGATGAACAAACACTGATAGGGACTCACAGACACCCAGTGGTGAGCATTTCAGGAAAGGAAGCACCTTGTCCCTGGGGGAGTGATGGGCTGGGGCAGGGAGTGTCCTGGGGCAGTTGGTGCTCAGGGTTGGGGGGCAGAAGGGCTGCCCAGCACCCCACTGACAGCATCATGGGTGGGGGGCTGCCCACCAGCTGTGCCCCAGGAGGGACCCTGCCCGTTCCCAGAGCAGGGCCAGGTGTCCCTGCCATGTCCCAGCACGGTGCCAGCACATGGTGACGGACAGATGTGGCCGTTCCCAGGCGGGACGGTGAGTGCGATAAGATGGGGCGATGGGGCTGAGGAGCCCCTGTGCCCCCAGCGTGGGACAGTCCCCACATGTCAGCAGCAGGCGGGGCCACTCCAAGGTCCCCCAGCAGTCCGGACACCATAAGAGGGGTGAGCGGCCCCACTGCGGCACCTTTGGTCAGCACAACCATGCTGGGAGCCGTCTGTCTCGTCCTGCTGCTGGGCTACGGTGGGTGCAGGGGATGGGGAGGGCTCGGGGCAGCGGGGACAGGACCGTGGGGCCTGCCGTGGCCCTGGGCACGGGCACGGGCAGCCCCTGATGTCCCTTTGCTGGGTGTCACACAGCCTATGGATGCGGCCAGCCAGCTGTGCCACCACAGCTGGGCTCCCGCGTGGTGGGCGGTGAAGACGCCGTAGCCCACAGCTGGCCATGGCAGGTAAGGGGGCACGGGGACGGGCATGGGGACAGGGAGGGGGACATTCCTGCTCTGACGCTGTGCCTCTGCCCTCGCAGATCTCGCTGCAGTACAGCCGCTCTGGGTCCTGGCACCACACTTGTGGTGGGACCCTGATTGCCCCCCAGTGGGTGCTGACGGCCGCCCACTGCATCAGGTGGGTGTTGGGGTGCTGGGGGGGGTCTGTGCCAGCAGGGTGAGGTATTTGTGGGGACTGACACCCCCTCTCTCTCCCCGGCAGCAATTCCATGACCTACCGTGTGCTGCTGGGCAAGCAGGACCTGACAGTGGATGACGAGCCCGGTGCTGTGGCCGTGGCCGTGGAGAAGACAATCGTCCATGAGAAATGGAACTCCTTCCTCACCATGTAGGGATGGGATGTGTCCGGGAGCGGGTGAGGGGCAACACAGCTGGGGACAACAACCTCATGGTTCACATCCCCCTGTAGCAACGACATTGCCCTGATCAAGCTGGCAGAGGAGGTGCAGGAGAGTGACACCATCCGTGCCGCCTGCCTGCCGGACGCTGGCAAGATCCTGCCCAATGACTACCCCTGCTACGTCACCGGCTGGGGACGCCTCAGGAGTAAGTGCGGGTCCCCACGAGGGTGCCCAGGGGGTCCCCAGGAAGGGGGTGTGCGTGCAGGGTGTGAGGTGTGACTGTCCTTGCAGCCAACGGGCCCCTGGCTGACGTCCTGCAGCAGGCTCTGCTGCCCGTGGTGGACTATGAGACCTGCTCCCAGTGGGACTGGTGGGGCAGCCTTGTGCGCACCACCATGGTGTGCGCCGGCGGCGACGGCGTCGTCTCTGGATGCAACGTGAGTGTCGGCACTGCGGCGTGGTGGGTGTCCCAGCGGTGTGGAACCGTGGGCCCTGGGAAGAGAGGGATGGAGCCATGGGGGTGGATGGCCAGGAGGGATGAGGGGTGTGCTGGCCCAGGAGCAGCGGTACAGAGCATCTCTCCACGCAGGGCGATTCCGGCGGCCCCCTGAACTGCCAGCGCGACGATGGGGTCTGGGAGGTGGAGGGCATCGTCAGCTTTGGCTCCGGCCTGAGCTGCAACATGATCAGGAAGCCGACGGTCTTCACCCGGGTGTCCGCCTACGTCGACTGGATCAGCGAGGTGGGTGCCCCCCCCGTTCCTCTGCCCCCATGCAGGGGGTTGGCCACGCTGCCCCTGCCCTGCCGGGGGTCTCATCATGTGCCTCCCGTGTCTTGTCTTTGGCAGAAAATAAGCACGAACTGAGGACACAGCATGGAGCACAAGTATTGAGTGTGATAAAGGCAATAGTGCTGAGCTGGTCTCCTGTGGTTCTTTCAGGGGGACGCCATGGAGCAGAAACGTGTCTTGTGGTCCTGGGCTTCTGCCCATGTGCTGGGGAGAGCCCCCACATAGTGCAGTGAGGCTGGACAGGGTCCCAGGGAGCCTGAGGTGGGCAGAGATCCCACAAGGTGCTCCCAGCTGGGAGTAGAGCCATGGCCATCACCAAGCCAAAGGGTTCAAGGCTTGGCTGGTGGTTTGATGGGAGAGTGGCTGGAATCTGGCCCGGTGGTCCTGGGGGGCTCTAGAGAACTTGGGGGAGGCTCTTAAGGCCCCTGGCTGACCCCAGGAGGTTTTGGGTGTCTTGGCTGGCCCTGGGACGGATCAGTGGATCTTGCTTGTACTGGGCTACTTGATGGCAGCAGATTTACAACGGGGGTCTTGAGGGAACTGGGTTGGTCCTGCGGAGTCATCCTGCAGCCCCACCACATTCCCTCCACCACCTGTGCTGCCAGAGTGCTCCCACTGTGCTCTCGCCTCTGCCAGGGATGCCCTGGGGAAAGAGCAGCCACTGCAGTCCATGTCATGGAAAGAAGGAAAGGGACAAGGCTGAGCCATCTCTGCACAAAGTCACCCCCACCCCAGCCAGGGTGCCCATGGGACACCCCAGTCCCAATGCCCTCTTAGTGAGAGAACTGGGGAAATAAGCAAGGGGAAGAGTGCAGGGCCACCCTTCCCCAAGGAGAACAGGTCCAGGGGAGATGGGATCAGCCCTGGGATCACCTGCACATCCAGGTGCTCTGTACAAAACTGGCCAAGACAGGACAGGGCAATCCAGAACCCCACCTGCTCAGGGGACGGGGAAGGGAAATGGGGAAGGAGACAACCATGAGCTCTTACAAACCCCTAAGCACAGGCAAGGCCATCACAGCCTCACCCCAGCTCCAGCTGGACCCTCCTTGGGGTGCTCAGGGCAGCCCTGGCTCCCTCCTGCAGCATCCTCAAAGCACCTGAAATGCTCCCAAAGGAGCATGGAAATACTCAGTCACTGCAAAAGCATATTGGATATTCCCAGGTTCCCTGGGAATCCCCAAGCACCCCTCAGCACAGACCTACCCTAAGGCCTCTGCAGCTCCCAAGGGTGGCTCCAAGGATGCTCTCCCCCCTCAAAATCCAATAAAGACGGAGGATTTCTGACCCAAGGCCATCACTGCAGCAGCTCCTCACGTACTTTACCTCAGCTCTGATATTCCAATGAATCCTCATCAGTTTCCTGCTGTAACTCCTGACTGACTCCTCAAAAGGAGCAGGATGCCTGTTCCATAGGCTGGCACAGCCACATTAGAAATGACCCAAAACCAGCAGACACGAGTGAAGGTTCCTACTCTTCCCACTTCAGAGGAGCCTTCAGGAGGTACTGAAATGGCAGTGAGGAGATGGAACAGACAAGGGAATACAACTAAAGATTTGCTTTTTAACTGCATTTACTAGAAACACTGACTGCAAAACTCATCCCATTTCACTTGAACATCAGACCCTGATCCCATCAATCAGTTAATCAGTTACCCGGACAGCACAGGACACAAACATCATGATCAGCAAAGAAAAACACTCTGAGGCCAAGCGTGGCCATGTCGTGATGAGCCAGAAGTGCTCTCCTCTGGCTCCGTGCTCCAGCAAAGGGACTTCCCGCTCCATCCACATTTCCCATCAGCACAGCACAATCTCCATCTCATCTCTACTCCACAGCAAAGACAGCGCTTGCAGCTCACATTTCTCCAGACAAACATCTGGACACACAGACAAAATCCACAGGGAGCACTGACGCCGAGTGGAGGTGGGCACGGATTTCGTTCAGCCACAGGAAGTACCTCCAGCGCTTGGCAGGGGGCTCGGAGCCCACGTGTCAGTCGCACACGAAGAAGAATTTTTTACGGAGGAAATTGAAACATCCCGAGATCTGCTTGTACCTCCCCTTGGCAGAGACGGCATGTGCCACCTGGGAACAGGAGAGAGGCTGAGGAACAGGATGCTCTCCCCACCCCTTGAAATAAACGGCTGCCGTCCCAAGGCAGCCAAAGAAGCACCGCAACGACCAGAAAACAACAAGGTGGTTCTGTAAGTCCTCTCTCCCTCCACACTGGACTTTCCTCCTGCCCATGGAGAACAGAAAAAGTGGCTGTGGCACCTACACTTGTACCCAACTTTGGCAATATTGAGTCAACAAGGCACACAAAGGAAGACATTGATCAGCCAGACTCATTCCATATCCCTGTGCATTGTGCTCCTCCACCCCCGGGACAAGCTCACAGCAGCACCTAAATCCCATCAGCTTGGATAGGACAAGCCATGACATTTTTAAGCAATTTCCTCAGAAGGATTAAAGCCTGTATTGCCAAGACTACTCCTCACTGGAGGAACCTCCAGTGATTTTCGGCAGATTGAGGCCAGACACTTTCTTTGTAATTAAACCTCTCTGCAGTACCTCCAATTAGCCCATCCCTAAACTCAACACTCAATATCCTCATTCCTTTTTTGAGTGTAGGCCTCCATGCCCCAACTGATCACACCCCTATTTCCTTCATCCACAAAAAGTAGAAAAAAAAAGACATTTACCCTCACTAACATGTCCAGCAGGTCTTCTGAATGGGCATATTGCTCCAGCACACTGTCCAGCGTTTCCACATACCACGAGCCACTCGACTTCTCCCTCCAGGAGACAAAACCTTCAGAGAAAGAAGGAGAATGTTATGCCAAAACCCATCTGCTGCTCTCATCCCAACGAGTTCCTGCTGCTCCAACAGGGCCATGTTGTCCTGAAGCATCCCTGACTGTGGCCATGAAGCTCCAACTGTTTTGCTAATTCCCCCATGCCCAGAAAAGGATTTGCACAGGTTGTTTCACCTGGAAAAGTTGAGTAGGAAACCAAGATGTCGCTGGGTGTGGGCAAACAGGCAATGGCATCGGGCTCATCCACGTTACCCAATGGAACCTGAAATGGGCTCGCATCCGATTCCAGAGAACCCCCAGGAGCTTTGTCTTCGGGTGAATCACAATCCACTACAAAGCCTTGATCTCTTTGTTCTGAAAAAAGCAGCAACAAGACAGCTCCTGACATTTATCCCACCCAAGCAATTCACGGTTGTACATCAAACGTTAAGAAAAGATGGGGAAAGAAAAGGACAAAGGCCCTAGAACAAAATAAGGCTTTTTGGCCATTTGGCTGCACTGGTTGAGTCAAAGTCATTGGTGGTTTATACAAAATTCCTCACTCTGTGCGAAGAGCTGGAGCAGCCTCTCAGCACGTGGTAAGAGAAGAGGCATCTGGAGTGAGAAGACAGCTGGAGAGCGGGGCAGGTGACAAACAGAAAGGGAGCCAAAGCCACAGCCTGACCACATCTCCGCAGCCCAGTGCTACCGGAGCCAACACAAAGATTCACCTCCACCACAGGCCTGGATGAAGAACAGTTTGGGTTTTCCTCTCAAACTCGGGCAATTGGACCCATTGAAATAGTTCACAATCTTTTCTATGGGAATGGGTTTTCCATCCGTTCCGTAAACGCCTCCGGGAAACTGAATATGGCTCGTCTGCAAGAGGAAAATGCAGGAGCTAGTGACACGGAAGGCGAGGCCAGTTCCGAGGGAGCCCCTTTCCCATCAGGTGCTTCATGGCCTAAAGATACCAGAACAAATCCTGGTGTTTGCGGGAATCCCTGTGGCCAAGTCAGGGCGAGGGGACACCCAGGAGTAATTTGAAATGCACTAAAACCCAGCAATCCAACTTCTATCATCCAACTCATATCCCACTTCCTCCAGCAAAGGAGTTCTTCATCCTCTGGGAGAACAGGCACACACCATACACCATTTTCCTAAGAATGCCTCTCCTCATCCTTCAAGAACTGACTTGGAATAAACAGGCTTTACTGCTAATAATAGCATCTCCCTGTCAGAGCTGGAGAACAGGAAGGACTGAATGACCACAGCGTGAGGCTGAGTGGGACCTCCCTTCAGTTCAAATTATTAGCCCCAACTTTCAAAATGGAAAACACTTGTCCACTGGCACCACTGGATCAGACTACACCAGAGAAGCTCCTGTTTTCTTTAACCCAGAATAAGGGTGTAACTCTTTGAAATGCACTGCAGTGGCAGAACAGGGTTTTGACAGACCACTTCCCTCTCACCCTGTGTGAGACCACAGAACAGGTAATCAACCCCTTCCCACACCTAAGGGACAAAGGGAGAGATGGGACAAACCCACCTGACAGCCATGGGAAAGGATGACCACGATGCAGCAGTCCAAAGCACTGTGGTCCCGCCGTGACAGCTTCTGCAGCTCCAAAACCATTTCCTGTGTGGGAAACATCGCAATGAGAGTTTTTTGAACCATATCTCAGCCAAGGTTACTGCCAGGCCCTGCTCTAATTGCGCTGCCATGTGGAAGGAGCTGGTCCATCTCTGCCACAGGATAACACGAGCCCCAAATACAGCTGGCAAAAGCCATGGCAGAGTGATTATTTCTGTGTCTCTGCCCTTATTTAACACTGGCTGCTTTAATCACACAGATTTCTCACCTCTCTGCACTCCTTACAACACAGCACCACAAACCAAAACACATTTCCGCATGATTTTCTGCTGAAATCCGCTGCTTCTGACTGGGAGCTGGTGGGTGAGCAGAGAATCATGTTTTACTTTCAGATGAAAAAACGCTTCCAGTAACAGCCAAGGATGGCAGAGACAGACATCACACGGCTGTCCAAGCTATCCCAAAAACACGGCCTCACCAATTCCCTACAAATCACAACCAAGATTCAACATTCAGACAAAGGGGTGAAAATGTGCAAGGCCCTCTCTCCTTCTGCAATTGCAGCACAACAATAAAATAAGAGGATGCAAGTGGTTCGTTGTTTCTTTGTGGGGGGTTTTCAGCATGCTGCCAACATGAGACACATCCCCTAAAGCATTCCCATCGCTTCCAGGGGCTCACCTCTCATCCCTCATGTCAGCAGGACACAACCAGCCTCACCTGAGCTTTCAGATCCCGCCGGGTCAGGATGGTGAAGCGCAAGGCCTTGAAGCGCCTCTCCAGCTTCTCACAGTCGATGTCGGAGCCTTCTCGGGTTGACAGACCCGAGTCTCTGGAGAAATTGACGTTATTGAGGATCAGGCAGTGTCCGCAGGGATCCGCTTTCATCTCATAAACCTGGCAGGGACACGTCACAATTAAACTTCCTCTTACTCCAAGTGCTTGCCGGCTAATCCAGCAGGATACAATGCCAGTGGGGAATGGGAGTCCTTAAAGTGGCTCATTTCACAGCTTTTTCATGTCTTTAGACCTACGGATGGGTAGGAGCATCCATTCTCCACACACATGTTCTCATCAGCAGCCAGGAACACAAAACAACCCACTAAACTGGGGAAAACCTTTGTGAGAAACCAGCTGCTGCTTTATCTGTAGCATCTCTGACAGCAAGTTGAAATTTCTGGGCATTTTTTTTAGGCATCATCATCAAACCTCACCACAAGGAGCCAAGAATTTGTGTTATCACTGTGGTAATCTTAAGGAGGATCTGGCTAATGACTGACCCTCTCCGAGACCATCGGCCCTGTTACAGCCTCAGAGCAATTGCTCGAGTAACATCAAATGAGAACCAGCTCTTCCAGAGATATTTTCTGGAGTCACCCACAAGGCACAGAGCTTCCGCCCAGTAGGGAACACTTTCAGCCTACTCAAATACTAACCAGGTCACGGCTTCTCTTGTCAACAGCTGAACCTACAACACACAACAGACACAGGATTTAGCTCACCACACTCCACAACAAGACCGCACTCCCAGAGCTCACGTCTTTCCCAACTCATATGAATTTCCCCTTCCCACCACGCTGGAAATGAGCCTTTGGCATGCTGTCTGTAGGAGAGCCTGGAATGTGGCTTACCCCGGGCTGGCACAGGAGGTATTCGAGGTCTTTCGCTCTCATCTTGGACTGGGATAGACAAACGTTCGTGAGGAGTCACATCTGTAATGACATGGGACAAAAACACAGAGGATGAGTCTGAGCTCAAAAGCTTCCACTGTTGGAAAGCAGGACATACAGGCTGCCCCAAGAAGCTGCGGAGGCCCCATCCCTGGCAGTGTTTAAGGCCAGGCTGGACAGGGCTTGGAGCAACCTGGGAGAGTGGAAGGTGTCCCTGCCCACGGCAGGGGATGGAACGAGATGAGCTGTAAGGTCCCTTCCAACTCAAACCATTCTGAGATTCCATGATTCTCCCAACAGTCACCTCTACCAGGATAATAAAAATTGTGACTTCCTGGACTCTTGTCCACAGTGAGAGGGATCCCAGCTGCCACCCCCTTATGCCACTATTTACCAGCAACACACCACACCCTCAACACTGACTTTTACGCTGTTTTTCTTCCGGCAGCTCCAGCTCCACGGGCCGCAAGTCCGGCAGCTGCAGCAGCACCGGCTGGGATTCACACTCCTGGATCAGCATCTCGGCGAGGTCACCCTGCCCGGTGTTCCTCAGGATGGAGAGGAAGGCAGGGAAAGCCTGCTTCCCTCGAGTCTCCAGGTCAATGATCAGCTGCCGAGCTTGGTCTCCTCGGCTGCCAGCGCTCTGCAGAGGAGAAAAACCCAGAACAACAGGTGTTCATGCAGTGCCTGGGCAGCCCTTCTGACCGCTCTGAGCAGGGGAATGTGGGATCTGCACCCAGGACATGGACACAGGGTAAACAACAGCAAAACCCCGTGGAAATAGTCACAGAGACCCCCAGCAGCCACCAGACCCCCAGCCCTGACCTCCCTCCAACAACAACGGTCACCACTGGGACACCCAGCCCACTGCAGGGTCTAGAGGGAAAGGGGGAGAGGGAGCACCCCCAGCCTGGCCCCTGGGGACAAACAGGCACCACTGGGCTGTCACCTGTGTGTAAGCAGGGTAAAACACCCCCAGGCCTGTCACCTGTAACCAAGGGGGAAACGGGAACACATTAAGGGTGTCACCAGATTGGGATGGGGATGCAAAGAGAAAACCCTACACCTGGCACTGCCTGGGGCTGGGGACAAGAAGGGACAAATGTGCAGGGTTCTCAAACATCTTATCTGTACAAGGAGCAACCCCAGGCCTTGTCATCAGAGCGAGGGGAGACAGGGCCATCCCTTTGGGCCTGTCACTGGGGCTAAAGGCACATGGAGTTCCCCGATGAGCTTGTCACCAGGGTGAGGGGACCTGGGGTCTCCCTTGGACTTGAGAGGACACAGCACAATCCCTCCCATGTCTGTCACCAGAGTGAGGGGACTTGGGGGCCACGCCCCAGACCTGTCACCGGTGCTCAGGGGACATGGGGTCCCTCTTTGGGCCCAAGAGGACATGGGGGCCACCCCTCAGGCCTGTCACCAGGGCTCAAGTGATATGGGACCCTCCCTTGGGCCTGTCACCTGGGTTCAGGGATGCAGGAGCTACCCGCCATGCCCGTCCCCGGCTCTCAGGGAACACGGACCCTCCCCGGGCCACCCCCGGTGCTCAGTGTCCCGCTCCCTGGCCCACCTGCAGCTCCTCCAGCATGGGCCGGGTGAAGAGCCCGCACTGCTCCAGCGGCTCCCAGAGCGGCTCCACCCGCAGCGCCGCCACCAGCCGGGCCCGTCCGCGCCGCAGCGCCCGGCGCTGCTGCTCCTCCATGGCCCCGGAGCCCTGGGCGCTGCCGGAGCCGCCGCTCGATCCCCGGAGCCGCCGCTCAATGCCCGGAGCCGCCGCCGGTCTCTTCCCGGAGCCGCAGCTCTGCCCCGGAACCACCGCTCGCGGCCCGGAAGCGCCGCCGTCTCAGAGTCCCAGAATCCAACACGGAGTCAGGCTGGAAGAGCCCTGGTGTGGTCCAGGAGGGTCATCCCAGAGCACACGAAACAGGATTCCATCCTTTTGTGTTTTGGTGCTTTTTTTTCTTTTTTTTAAGAATATCTCGAGGGATGGACACTCCACACCCTCTCTGGGCACTGTGTCACCCGCACAGCAAAGGAGTTCTTCCTCATGTTCAGAGAGAACTTCCTGTGCATCCGTTCCTGCCCGTTCCTCTGGTGCCACTGCTGGGCCCCGGAGCAGAGCCCGGGCCGTGCTCGGAGCCCTCCCTGCACACAGGGACACCCAGGGCTGAGGGCCCCTCTCAGCCGGGGCTCCTCTCGAGGCTGCACAGCCCCAGCTCCCTCAGCCTTTCCTCGGCAGGGAGATGCTCCAGGCCCTTCCTCGCCTCCGCTGCCCCCGCTCCAGGAGCTCCATGTCCCTCCTGTCCTGAGGAGCCCAGGGCCGGACACAGCACTCCAGGTGTGCCTCCCAGGGCTGGGCAGAGGGGCAGGGTCACTCCCTGACCTGCTGCCAATGCTCCTCCCAGTGCACCCCGGGATCTCATTGGCCTCTTGGCCCCCAAGACTCTCTGCTGGCTCCAGGACAGCTCGCTGGCCGTGGGACCCCCAGGTCCTTCTCTGCAGAGCTGCTCCAGCAGGTCACCCCCAGCCTGTGCTGGTACTTGGGGTTGTTCCTCTCCACGGGCAGGACCTGCATTTCCCTTGCTGAGCCTCATTAGGTTTCTCTCTGCCCAATTCTCCAGCCTCTCAAATTCCTGCTGAATGGCAACACAGCCTTCAGATGGATCAGCCACTTCCCCAGTTCCATATCATCACCAGACCTGCTGAGGGTACATTCCATCACTCTGTCCAGGTTGTTGATAAACAAGTAAGACTGGACCCAGTATTGATCTTTGGGGAAGCCACTGAATGCAGACCTCCAACTGGATCATGCCCCTCTGAGCTCTGCCATCCAGGCAGCCCTTGATCCTCCTCACCATCCATTCATCCAAGCCGCATTCCCTAAGCCAACTGTTGTGGGTTTCAGCTGAGCTGGAAATTTAGCACCACGCAGCTGCTTGCTCAGGTCCCCCCTTCTCTCCCCCTCCCACTCCGGTGGAATGGGAAGGAGAATCAAGGTAAGACTTGTATGCTGAGAAAATAACAGTTTAATGATTGAAAATAAATTAAAATACAGTAGTAATGTAAATTATAACAACAACAATAATAACAATAATAAAGGGGAAAACAAGTGATGCACAATGCAGTTGCTCACCACCCACTGACTGATGTCAGACCCCCTTCCTGAACCCAGATCAGCTCCTTCCCAGTAACTTCCTCCAGTTTATACACTGGGCATTCTATGGTGTGGAATATCCCTTTGGCCAGTTCGGGTCACCTGTCCCATCTGTGCTCCCTCCCAGTTTCCTTTGTGAACCTCCTCACTGTCAGAGCATGAGACAAGAAAAATGTCCTTNGCCAACTGTTGTGGGTTTCAGCTGAGCTGGAAATTTAGCACCACGCAGCTGCTTGCTCAGGTCCCCCCTTCTCTCCCCCTCCCACTCCGGTGGAATGGGAAGGAGAATCAAGGTAAGACTTGTATGTTGAGAAAATAACAGTTTAATGATTGAAAATAAATTAAAATACAGTAGTAATGTAAATTATAACAACAACAATAATAACAATAATAAAGGGGAAAACAAGTGATGCACAATGCAGTTGCTCACCACCCACTGACTGATGTCAGACCCCCTTCCTGAACCCAGATCAGCTCCTTCCCAGTAACTTCCTCCAGTTTATACACTGGGCATTCTATGGTGTGGAATATCCCTTTGGCCAGTTCGGGTCACCTGTCCCATCTGTGCTCCCTCCCAGTTTCCTTTGTGAACCTCCTCACTGTCAGAGCATGAGACAAGAAAAATGTCCTTGACTTTGGATAAACACAACTTAGAAAAAAACCAAAACAGACACATAGAACATGCTGAGTTGGGAGGGATCCACAGGGATCATCGAGTCCAAGTCCTGGTCCTGCACAGGACACCCCAAGAGTCACATCTTGTGCCCAAAAGTGTTGTCCAAGTGCTCCTTAAACTCAGACAGGCTCAGTGCTGTGACCGCTGCCCTGAGGAGCCTGTTCAGTGCCCGACCACCCGCTGGGGGAAGAAGCTTTTCCTAATATTCAACCCAAACCTCCCTGACACAGCTTCAGGCCATTCTCTCGGGTCCTGTCACTGTCACCAGAGCAGAGAACAGTGTCTGTCTCTCCTTTCGCCTTCACATGGAAGCTGTAACTGGGATGAGTCTCCTCTCAGTCTCCTCCAGGCTGAACAGACCAAGTGCCCTCAGCCGCTCCTCTTCCCCTCAGGCCCCTTCACCAACTTCACTGCCCTCCTTTGGACGCTTTCTAACACCTTAATATCCTTACATTGCGGTGCCCAAACCTGCCCTCAATCTCCTGGGTGAGGCCGCCCCAGCGCAGAGCAGAGCGGGACAATCCTCTCCCTGGCCCGATGCCCCTCAGGACACGTCTGGCGCTCCCGGCTGCCAGCATTCCCATTCCGAACCCAAACCACGGCACCGCCACAGCTTCTGAGCCGACATGAACCCTCCCGCAGGGCCTCACCTCCGAGCGTCCTCCCGCGGCAGCGCCGCTTTCCCGGAAGCGCTCGGTCTCCATGGGGACGGCGGGCGGGCGCGCCGGAAGCGGCGGCGCTCGGTGCGGGAGGGCGGCCCGTGCGCTCCCTCCGCCCGCGGGCCGCGCCGGACCATGGAGCCGGGACGGGCCGGGTGCCTCCTGCTCTTCCTGCTGCTGCCGGCGCTGGGAGCGGCCGCGCCGGGCGAGTTCGACCCGTACCGCGTGCTGGGGGTCGGCCGGAGCTCCAGCCAGGCCGACATCAAGAAGGCCTACAAGCGGCTCGCCCGGGAATGGTAGGTGCTGCCCTTCCACCCCTCCGCCCGGCCCCGGGAGCGGATCCCGGCGTCGGCTCGGTGACAGCGGCAGGCCCCGCGGCCGTAGTGGCATGAGGCGCCTCGCCTGGCTGTGCGCCCCGGCTTCCTCGCAGGCCGGGAGGCAGCCTGAAACGCGTAGATGCTCCATGCCAGCGATCCGTGCTGTAAAACCCTGGTTGCGGGGGGAGAAGTTCGCTCAGAGTCTGCTTACGAGGGGAAAAAGTTCTCCCAGAATCAGGCTACAGGGGCAAAAGTTCTCCCAGAGTCTGGCTAGGGTGGGAAAATTCTCCCAGAGTCTCCCTATGGGGGAAAAGTTCTCCTGGAATCTGGCTACGGAGGGAAAAGTTCTTCTGGAGTGTGGCTGTAGGGGGGAAATTCTCCCAGACTCTGGCTACAGGAAAAAAGTTCTTCCAGAGTCTGGTTACAAAGCGAAAAAGTTCTCCCAGAATCAGGCTACAGGGAGAAAAGTTCTCCCAGAGTCTGGCTATGGGGGGAGAGTTCTTCCAGAGTCTGGCTGTGGGGGAAAAAGTTCTCCTGGAGTCTGGCTACAAGGGGAAAAAGTTCTCCGAGATTCAAGTGATGCGGGGAAAAGTTCTCTTGGAGTCTGGCTGTGGGGAGAAAAACTTCTCCCTGGGAACTTCTAATACACGAGGGTTGAGGTCTCAGCTCGATACCTAGATGTCCAAGGGCAGTCCAGTCCCTGTGCTGCGGAAGGGAAATGTGTTGGATGCACAAATGTCACGCCCCTCATGCAGGTGGTGTGTGGTGAGGGGCAGGCTTAAGGCATAGAAATAAAATGAATAAAATTACCTGGAGCTTTTAGAGCCCATGTTGTTCTGTGTGAGACATCCCCGAGGCCGTGGCAGGAGGTGATTTAAGGAAGAACCTGGTAGTTATGTAGGGCAGCAGCCAAGGGAGGCATTGCTACAAAGGAGACACACTCTGTGTCCTGGGCTCAGGCTGCTGGGGATGGAGCAGACAGAGGGACAGGTCCACAGGCACACAGCACACATCCCAGGGCTGCATTTTGGGATGGGGCTTGGGCAGGGACAGCACGTGCTGGGTATAAATCTGATCTCAGTCTCGGGGATGTTACTGCACCCCCTCACTGCCCATGTCCTCCTCACCTCAAAACAGAGGCCGACAGCTCCCTGTGCCCCCCACTGACCCCTTTTCCTCTGGTTCTGCCCCATAGGCACCCTGACAAAAACAAGGACCCGGGAGCAGAGGACAAATTCATCCAGATCAGCAAGGCCTACGAGGTAACACATGCTTCCTGTAAACTCCTGCTGTCATTAAGTGATGTTATTTTTCCATACATGGTTTTGTGCTTTTCCTGTGTATTTCTATGCGGGAAAGGTGCTTGGCCCTGTGGAGGTGGACATTACCCACCCAGAAAGTTTGCTCAGCTTTGTTGACAGAGCCACTGGAGTCACCAGCATGGTTTCTGCTGCAAATACTTTGCTATGGGTCTGCCCTAGGTTTTGGCTAAAAAGCCTCAAAGGAGGAAGGAGTGGGTATTCCCCAAGCCCTGCCCAGCTGGGCAGCGTCTTGACTGTGTCACACATACATAAAAGCATTTTGGGGTGATGTAAGCAATGTTAATCATGACAGGGCTTCGGTCACCTCAAATTATTCTTAGCAGTAGTTATTTGCATGTGTTGTTCTGGAAATTGGTTGCCCCAGTTTGTGGTAGCCAAGCCCATGGAAATCAAAATAAATCCTTATTTCCCTGCTAAAAAATGCAGTTTCTCTGCAGGGCTTCTGGCTGCTCAGTGAAACTTTTGGCACTTTCTGAACCCTCCAGATTCAAAGAGAGACCAGCAAAAGCCACTCCAGAAAAGAGCATTTGTGCTCAGAACACAGGATGTTCAGACCCAAGGAGCTGTTGGTGACAGAAGAGGGTACAGCAGTCTGGATTTGGGGGCTCCTTTTCTTTGGGCTTTGGGGGTTTTTTACCCTTATTTACCCCAGTGAGCCTAGAAGGATTTGATGCTTCCTTCTTCCAAAATATTTATCCCTCTGATGTGCAGCAAAGCCTGCATGTTCCTTACGTTGTTTACTAAGGGATTACAGTCAGGGCAGTTCCCCCTCGTGGTTTCAGGCAATCGTTTTTCTATCATTTGCTTTCCAGATTCTCTCCAATGAGGAAAAGAGGGCAAACTTTGATCGCTACGGAGACGCCGGGGAAAGCCAGGGCTTCGCTCAGCAGCAGCATCGCCAGTTCCACCGCTTCCACGACGGCTTCTATTTTGACGAGTCCTTCTTCCATTTCCCTTTCAATTCGGAGAGGCGCGACACCTCCGACGAGAAGTATTTGCTCCACTTTTCCCACTACATCAATGAAATCGTGCCAGATAGTTTCAAGAAACCTTACCTCATTAAAATCACCTCAGACTGGTGCTTCAGCTGCATCCACATTGAGCCCGTGTGGAAGGAAGTTGCTCAGGAATTGGAGGCGCTGGGTAAGGATGAGGTTGTTGGGGTTGGGTGTGTGTCCCTCGCCCAGTGAGGCTGCAGTGGTTGCCTTCAGGCTTGTGTGACCCAGTTTAACCTGTAGATTTCCTCAGGGTTTTATCCTAATGGTTTCCCAAACATTCCTAACTCCAAAGCAGGGCGCTGGGCAAAGGAGCAGGTCATCACTTTTCCTCTGGGCATTTGGGTTGCTGGGGATCTTTCAGGTGAACCCTGTGCTCTCCTTTTCCAGGAGCGGGAATCGGCGTCGTTCACGCGGGGTATGAACGGCGCCTCGCCCATCATCTGGGTGCCCACAGCACTCCGACCCTGCTGGGGCTCATTAATGGGAAAATAACCTTCTTCCACAACGCTGTCGTTCGGGAAAACCTGCGGCAATTTGTGGAGAACCTTCTGCCAGGGAATCTTGTTGAAAAGGTAGGTTTAGCAGGGGTGTCAGATGCTGCTTCTTCTCTCTGCCTGGAGATCCCTCTCTCCTTGGCTGTTTTGGTTGCTAATCTGTTTCATTTGGGCTCCAAGCTGATCTGTGTCATGAAGCTCCAAACCCTGGAGCTGTCAGAAGCATTCCCACCATGTAGCTCCGTCACACTTCTTGAAAAGGGCCGATCCCACTACTGTGTGGTCACACCAGTGATTCTAGTGCCGGTTGCCCCCAGCTGTGACACCCCACAGCTGCCAGGGCTCTATCCAAGCTATCCCTAGGACAGGAGCCTGCTGGGTTTCACTTCCCTCCTCCTTTCTCAGCATTTCATCCAGGAAATGAGGGACCACTCGCTACCTCATAGGTCACATCTGCTAAAACTCACTGACACAGAGTCCGGTTTGTTTTGTCCAGTTTTCTTTCAGACCTTTGAAACTGGAGCTGGCAGCATGAACCCTTTAGCAGTCATAAGTAAACCTCCTAACTGATAAAATATTCCTGTATTTCAGCCTCCTGGCGATTTTTGGCGGAGTCCTGAAATGCCCACTGCCTCTTTCAGTGCAGTGTGGCTGGGTCAGCTCCCACAGTACTCTCACCTGCCTGGCCTCTGCTTCTGGCCTTGTTCACCTCACCTCATTTTCCCTTGGGATCTTCATTTCCCCAACAGACTCTTGACTTGTCCTCTGGGTATTGGAGATACTGGGCTCTTCACCCCAAAATAGGGTCTGTTTCCCTTTCTACAGTAAATGCAGCCATTTATGTCCTTTCTGAGAGGTATCACACCAGAAACAGAGCAGGTTTAATGGACCTCACAGGTGCCTTTTAACCCTTGGCTTCCCATTCTATATATATATATATAAAAAGAACACGGTCCCAACACACAGGAGAATAACAGTGCCTTTGGCATTGACTTGGAATGGCATTGACAGAGGCTGCAATAACTAAGAGGGCTGAGGGAGGTCGAGAGTGATGGTTTTAATTCATTCATTAATCAGGAATACCTGGTGGAAAGACCAGCCCACAGTCTGCTTCCTGCAACACCTGGACAGCCCTTTCAGGCTCAGTCCTCGTTCAGATACCTCATTGCAGAGCGTTGCCAGTGTCTGACAGCTCAGAGGTTGAAATAACTTTCCGTTTCTGTCTAAAGATTACAGATAAAAACTACATCCGCTTTCTGTCCGACTGGAGGAAAGACAACAAGCCCCACGTGCTGCTGTTCGATCACATGCCAGTTGTGCCCTTGTTATACAAGGTAATGTCATTTCTCTCACTGCATTGTTGACCTGCTTATAAATCCAGATGTTCCAAAAGAAAACATGCCCCTGCTGTGAGCAGAGGTGGACTGATGCCTCCAGACACCACGGACTGGTTCTAGGAGAGGCAGGTGATTTGTGCTGGTTGGAAGTGGCACGGCCGGGTGACCAGCTTTGTTAAGAGTCTGTTTCTTTGTCCTGACTCAGTTACCCTTCGTGGGTGTGAAGGTGCAGGTGTGTGTCAGACGTAGCAGTGACACAGGTGCATAACCTTAGTTGGGAATGAGAGATGTTTGTGGCATATCTAATTTGGGTTACTGAAAATCCCACTTCCTAAGAAGCCCCCACTACCCTACAACATGTCAGGCTGTAAATAAAGCTGTGGATTTGTGGAGGCACAACGACTAAGAGGACACAAAATGTGGTTCAGTGAGGGAGAGGAAGGGCTTGTACCTCTCACAGCACATCCGATGGCATTCAAACAGCGGGATGTGTTCTTGGAGCAAAGTCACCATGGGCACTCGGGGGAGAAAATGCTCGCTCTGTAACATAAACACGTGCTGGGGATTTCCTCCCACACAGCTGACGGCCTTTGCCTACCGAGATTACCTGTCCTTTGGGTACGTGTATGTCGGGCTCCGAGGCACCGAAGAGTTGTCCAGTCAGTACAACATCAACGTCTACACTCCCACCATGATGATCTTCAAGGAGCACATCGACCGGCCCGCTGACGTTGTGCAGGTATCGCTCAGAGCCCTCTCCAAGAGCTTGGGGAAAACGGGCACGCAGCTTTTCTGACTGAGCTGGCGATGAGAGGTTGGTCAGTAGTGCAGTTCGGAGGAAGAGTGTTTGTTCTCAGATTAAACTCAGGCTTTGGAAGGAGAAGGAGAGTGAGTGTTAGGACAGGGGAAGCTTGGAGGACTCCAACCTGTTGGGGAGGGGGGACACATGTAACTTCCAGTCTTGGGGCCTCTAAACATCTTGGGTGATTGCACAGAGGACCACAAGGGCTAGCAGCCTTCCCCAGGAACATCCAACAGCTTTCCCCTCCTCTTCCTGCTCAGTTCTGACTCCTGCTTTCTTTGTCCTTGCCAGGCACGAGAAATGAAGAAGCAGCTCATTGATGACTTCCTTTCCCAGAATAAGTTCCTCATGGTGGCCAGACTCACCAGCCAGAGGCTGTTCCAGGAGCTGTGTCCTGTGAAGAAGTCTCATCGTCAGCGGAAGTAAGTGACACGTCCCCGTTTTGTTTCCCAAGGCTCTGGGGCTGCTCCTAGAGTCACTTTTGGTTTGATTCTGAGGGGAAAGAGCAGTGACTGCATTGGATCATGCCCAATATCCACACTGTCAGAGAGGTTTCTGGCTCATCAGGATTGTTCTGGAAAGGGGTTGGTCATTCCCTCTCACCTCCAGACTGGCTCTTAATCCCCCATCTCATTGTGTCACCCAGGCACTGCGTGGTCTTGCTTACTGGGGAAGGAGAGAAGTTTGCCGAGGCTTATGAGGCCTTTTTGACTTTTGCTGTGGCCAACACAAAAGACACACTGAAGTTCGTGCACATCTACAGCGATCGGCAGCCGGAATTTGCAGACGCCTTGCTGATGGATGAGGAGAAGTATCGCGGAAGATCAGCTGTGAGGGTTTCCTTTTATGTTTTTAATCCCTTCTTCTTTTAGCCTGTCATTTAACTGATGCTGTACCTTGATCTGACACCTAATTCTGGGCAGGAGTTTGAAACAAATCATCTGTCTAGAAAAAAAAAAGCCCCTTCCTCTCTGACATCTGCCATGCTCTTGGCTCATCCAGGTGGTCATTCTGGAGAGACGCAATAATGCAGGGAAGATCGCCTACAAAGCCTTGGAGGAGGCCTGGCAAGGCAGCAAAGAGGACAACTTCATCCTCCTGGATCTCCTGGACCAGCTGAGGACAGACCCCGGGCTTCTCTCATCCGAGACCGTCGTGGCAGACCTGAATGATGAGCTTGCTCCCGTAAGTGCACAGCCTTTCCAGATGCCTGACATCTGTGTTACCTTTGCAGACAGTCCCATTAAGGTTGTTCAAAGGCATTATTTATCTTTTAAAATACCAAGGCAAGACTCTTACAAGATTTCTTGCTTACGGAAGGAAGCTCGTGGCGTGCTGTGAACCTGCTGGGGCTCTTTATAGCAGTTTTGTCATTTGTTTTTTGCTTTTCATTCTTTTCAAACAGATGTTCCTTGTGCGATGGTTCTACTTCACGCTGGACTACATCTCAGACTGCTGGGACAGTTTGTTTCACAGTAACTGGTACGGATTGGGCATCCATTGTTGGTTTTCACTGCTTCCCTGTAGCCTTATTTTAAAACAGACCCAATTTTAGCCTCCTTTTGGGTGGGAGCAGGACAGCACTCAAAAACCTGATGGTCTTTAAGACCCAAGAAACAAGCTGAGTTTCTGGGGAAGGCACACAGTGTTATCTGAGGTAGGCAGGAACTGAAATTGAGGCAGAAAATGCGAACTCACGGACTTGACTGCTGCTTGCACATCTTCCCCTCAGGCGAGAAATGATGCCGCTCCTGTCCTTGCTCTTCTCTGCGCTCTTCATTCTCTTTGGCACCGTTATTGTTCAGGCTTTCAGGTGAGTGCACACCAAAATGCCCCCAGGGATAGCTCCTCAGTCCAACCCAAGGCCTTAAACACACACAAAATCACCTTCCTCTGCAGTGATTCGAGTGACACAAGGGACTCTCCACCCTCGGGGAAAGAAGAAACCACCGCAAAGACGGAGAAGAATGACACAAGCTTCAGCAAAGAGAGTAACAGGTTCCCTCTCTAACTTCTCCAGAATGTCCTCTGTGGAAGCATTGCTCAGGGAGCACCTGTGCAGGGAGGGTTAGTGATGAGCAGAGAAGTGCTGAAGTTGCACAGACACAGTGCACTTGTGCGGGGCAGTGCAGGCACAGCAAGGAATGAGGACCAGTGCACAGCCAGGACCCAGCCAGCAAGGACAGGGGGACACTAATCTGCTTCTTAAACAATTCCCTCCAAGTTTGCCCAAGACAGCATCCTCAGGGGACAGGTAAAGGTCTGAGCCACTCGTTGGGGGAGATCCAAACCAAGCCATTGCACCAGTTACACTGGCTTTGGCTACGGGGCACAGGGATGGCTCGGCATAATGGGCTGGTGAACACACTCACAGTTTCTCCATCCTCAGTTGCTCCCATTCCCTTGCTCCCCTTTCACTCGGTCTTTTTGTTGCAGCAGGATTCCCAAAAAGGGCTTTGTCGAGGTGACTGAGCTAACGGACATCAACTACACCAGTAACTTGGTGCGCCTGAGGCCAGGGCACATGAACGTCGTCTTGATCCTGTCCAACTCCACCAAAACCCCCCTGCTCCAGAAGTTCGCTCTGGAAGTCTACACCTTCACAGGGTAGGCGGGGCCCTCTCCTGGGCTTCTGTTGCTGTCTTTGCCACTTGTGTGATGCTGCTGAGGTGACGTGAGGAGCGGGGTCGGCTCCATTGCCCGGAGTGAACGCTTCTGGCGAGAGAGCGGCCTCTGCCCTCATCAGTGGCAATGAGCTACCAAAAACCGAGAGGCCGTTCCCAGCCAGATTTGGTGATGGTGGCCAGAGGGGTCAGGTGCTGGTGCCACTTTGGCTGTACCTGTGTTCTGACAAACAGAAAGCACAACAGTGCTGCATACACTGAGCTGAAAAAGGAGCTGCAGCAACACAGCACTGCCCTGCCCTTGTTGGCGATTCCTTACCTGTCCAGTAGGAATCCAGCCAGGGACACGTGCTAATCCCACTCTCTTCTGTGCTCTTCCCCCAGGAGCAGCTCTCTTCACTTCTCCTTCCTCAGCCTGGACAAGCACCGAGAGTGGCTGGAGTATCTGCTGGAGTTTGCCCAGGATGCGGCCCCTATCCCAAACCAGTACGACAAGCATTTCCTCGAGCGTGACTACACGGGCTATGTCCTGGCTCTGAACGGCCACAAGAAATACTTCTGCCTCTTTAAGCCTCACAGATCAGGGGACGAGGGGGGAACCCTGGGATCGTGCGAGGATTACGATGCTTTACAACATGCAGAAGCCAGAGGGAAACCCTCCTGCAGCCCGGGATCTAGATCCATTAAAAACAAATTACACAAATTGTCCTTTTGGATGGAACGCCTCCTAGAGGGTTCCTTACAGAGGTTCTATATCCCCTCGTGGCCCGCACTAGACTGAGTGATTTTACAGAGATTCTAAGGGACAAACTTTTTATGAAGATGACAAGGGACAGCTCTTTCCAGGAATACTCAAACAAGTGTGATGAATGGACCTTAGGTTTTAGGTGAACTCTCCTGGGGCCGGCAACTAGAACACACCTCCCGCGTCCGGAGCCCAGGAGCGCAGCCAAGTGCACCCATGTGCCCTCCACCGCCCCGTCCCCGTTTGGACGCCGTACAACTGAAGAGCCAAGAAGTCTGTTTTGCCCTTCTCGTCCTGCCACATCTGCTTCCCGAGTCGCCCCCGTCCCATCTCTTGTTTTACCTCGGTTGAAGAAAGCCGCGACTTCCCTGGGTGCGGACCAGCCGCGGCCGGTGACGCAGGCCGGGTCGCGGTTCTCCCTCCCCGTCCCCGTGTGCTTAGCCCATGGTGCATGGTGTAACTCTGGCAAGACCTTGCAGACCCTCCAGGCCCTGCCCTTCCGAAAGGCCTCCTCCCACCAGGCAGTTGTACTCTCTCGGCTTTCCCCATGGTAAGTGATGCAGAATCCGGTCAGGACCATCTCCCTTGTAGCAAATCTTAGCTGGGACTCCCCCGTGGTGCGAGCTCGTGGGCGATCTGCATGTTTCATGCTCCTCGTGTCATGGTTCCACCTGCAGCTTCACCGGCTGAACCGTAACAGGGAGGGAAAGGGCACGGCCGTAAAATACTGTCAAAGTGTTGAGCCATTTAAATGTCACGTTGATTTTTCAGATGCCTTTTCTGCTTCTGTCGATATTAGACGATGTATCCTAGAGCCATAACTTTACCTGCGTCTTCAGATTGTAGGCGTGAGCTGCTATGAGCCAGTAGATGTGTAAAAAAAACTCTACGTAGCTGCCAGGGAGTCACCAGGGCTCCTTGCAAACACCCTTCCAGCTGTAGTACAAACCAACCTTCCTTTGTATCGAGGAACCTCATCCTTCAACGATTGTATTCCTGAAATGTTGCCCCAGAAGTGCTGTATCATCAGAACGTTGCGTGCTCTAGAAGCTCCTTTGGTTTAGTCGGGTTGAGATGTTGGGTTTCAGCCTCTCGCCCATTTCCTTCTTGCCCCACACCTTCATTTCTCCACACTCAGGCTGCTCCCGTGGCTTTGTGTTTGTTTGCTTGGGTATTTCTTTCGTCTTTTGGAAGCGGTGGGGGTGTGTGAGGTTAGAACTGCTGCACAGCACAGCGTTTGGACGATGCTTTGCTGTAGCAGTGCCCCGAACAGCCGCTTCCAACACCACAGGGAAAAGGTGGCCCTGGGTAAGGCAGGGGGAGGACAAGCAGCAGCCTCGTGGCTGCTGAACACTCCTCAAGTGACCAAGCGAGGCGGCAGGGCTTCTCTTTATGGCGAGGACTGAAATCCTGTGAGCTTTGTTCTTCCTTTTCGCGGCTCCGGGGCTGACACTGGCGCCTTCCGCGGGTCTGGAGCCCTGTGGCACCGTCAGGCTCCGGCACTGCCAAAGCACAGGGGTGGGGGCCAGTGGCCTTCGCCACAGGGCTTGGAACACAGAGCACTCAGAGAGCTCGTGGTGTTAATTCCAGACTCAGCCCTTGCCACCGTAGCTACCATCTCAGCAGAGCAGCCAGTCAGTAGGAATAACCCCTGAGCTAGCTGCTGATCCCGCACAGAAGCCGGGAATGCTCCAGTCAGTGCACTCCTACATGCCCTAGTTGCTCCCAAAGCCTTGCCTCACCACATTTCCCCATCCTGGGAGCAGCCTGGCATGCTCTGACCCCCACAGGTACCTCAGACCCCCTGTAAAACGTGCTTCAAATAAAGGCTGCAATGCTACAAACCAGCCCTGCATGAGGTTAATTAATTCCAGCCCAGTGGACTCCAGGCCGCAGAATGAGGCACTAAAGTAGAGGGAAGGAAGGAAGGTGAGGTCTTCTCCCTGCCCAGGAGCTCCTGTGAAGGCACACAGGCAGCGCTGACGGAGAGCAGAGGGGAAATGAAACACCAGCCTGAGGCTTCTAGACTTTATTTCCACCTGGCTGGAGCAATCACCACAGCACTCCTGCACTTGTCCCACAACTTGCCATGCAGGATGTGACTGGAATAGGTTTTAGCCCAGCAGAAGGCTCCACATAATGTCTTAAACATTTGCAAAAGCGGAAGAATGCTCTCTGTGTCTCTGCTGTCTCTTCAGCTGGGCAGAAACAAGGAGAAAACCCTCAACTCATGAAAAAAAGTGCCTAGTTATGCTACAGCGAGGGAATTCAGCCCTGCCCTGAGGGAGGGGAGAAGGCTTTACGGCCTTCACATCCCTTGTGCGTGTTGCACGCTGCCAGAATCCTTGGGTTTATTTTCTTTTTAGCACAGGTAGCCTCCCTTTTCAGCTGGAGCTGAGCTGAGGGAGTGCTTGCATCGGTCCACCCATGCCAGCTGCAGCTGGATGGGAGCACAGCTCCTGGATTTTTATGGAAACTTTTGCCTGGGTTGAAGCAAAAGCCAAGCTGCTCTGACCCCTGGATTAGTTGGCTGTAGTGCCAGCATGGCACTCCAGGTGTTTGCTGTCTTGAGACCATGGTCAGAGCTGCTTATCCCAGGATCTGCCCTCTCCCAGCAGCCGTGAGCCATCACCCCCCATCATTTTCTGAACATTTGCAATTCTGTTCCGCGTGTGGTGGTTCGTAATCCAAAGATTGAGGAAATTCAGTCCTAGAGCACTTTCCTAGTGAGATCTGAGCGATGGCACAGTGCTCGCAGCTGAGGCGAAGGGATACAGGCCCCAGAGTGGAGGTTGTTCCCAAACTCCTCCCTGTCCCTGTCTCTGCCCTTCACCCACAGCAACCAGGAGCCAGGACACGAGCGCAGCCTGACAAGTAGGACTGAAAACTAGGTACCTATTTTGCACTTTTGATACTGGGAGGGGGGGAATTAACTTATTTGGCAAACTTGTCTTTTTTAATTTTGGGTTTTTTTGTTTGGTTTGTTCTTTTTTTGTTTTGTTTTTGTATTTGTGAACAGGCACTGATGTCATTTTGTTTTAAGACGATTACAGATTCGCAACCAAAATAAACTATTTTAATGTGTGATGAGGTGGCTGTGTCTCCATGTACAAACTAACCTCACCTCCATGTCCTCACAGAAATTCCAGGAGCGTTAAACTGCTCATGCCATAAGAAACTCCTGGTTATTCCACCAGCAGGAAATCTAGTCAAGTATCTCCCTACTCTCACAAGGAGGCCCAGGCCCCCTTCCTGCCCTCCTTTCTTCTGCATTCATTGTCCTGCTGCCACATCCTAATGGGACAAACCTTTTACCAGTGAGTTTTTCCAGGAGCCCTGTGAGCTGGGTGAGTCATTCCAGAGGCAAAATGGCATTAGCCTCATCTATCCCTTTCCCAGGCCAACTCCAAAGCTCCAGACCCCAGTCAAATGGGGTGTGTAGCCTGTTCCCTACAGTTTCTCAGCTTAAAAGTACCTTTTCTAGTGGTAAATGGCATTTATTTTGTGCTGCAAAGCCCATGCTGGCTGCAGCTGGCTGAAGGGAAGGGGACATGGAAAGCCTGGCTGAGGGCACAGAGTAGCATCACGCCAGGGCAGGTGGGAACTGCCCTCAGAGTGTCTTCACTCCTGGGAGAACACACAGCATCTCAAACAGTAGGTTTGCCCCCAGGAGGGCTGTGTTGCCTAAAAAAACAAGCAAAAAAAGGGAAAACTGTGTATATCCAACAGCTTTCATCCCCAGCCGCCTGTGCCAGGCACTTGTCTTGCCCTCAGGCATCTTCAGACTCACCAGAGGTGTCGTACATCGGTGCGACTTCCACAAGGTCACACCCCACTATGTTCAGGCCTTTGCAGCCACGAATAATCTCCAAAGCCTAGGGAAGAAATGGATTTGGGATCAAGAAACACATCTGACCTAGCAGACCGGTCAGGGCTCTGCTTTCCCCATATTCCAATAAGGAAACACAACCTCTACAGACCAAATCATATCAGTTCCACATTTCCCTTCCTCATCACCACGAGGAAACCCTTCCTGGCCTCCCTAAACTCCCACTTTGCTGTGCTGGTGGAACGACCTCCTTTAAAGGGAGCAAACCATCCCCTCCCCCCTGGGAAGGGCAGCGCTGTCCCCCTCACCTGTGCAGGTGTGAGCCCGGCTATCTCCGGGGTGCCGGTGCCCGGGGCGTACGCGGGGTCCAGCCCATCGATATCGAAGCTGATGTACACTGGCCCGTCCCCCATCTGCACCCTCACCTCCCTCATCAGCGGCTCCAGGGACTTCATCCAGCACTCCTCAGCCGGGACCACCCGGAAACCCTGCAGGAACACAGACACACAGGCACCTGCTTAGGGAAAGCGGGGAGATGAGCGGCATCCCCAGCCCTGCTGGGGAATATCTACCGGGGACAATCCTCATTCCAAGGCGAAGCTTTGGTAGCGCACCTGGAAACACTGGAAACACCTTCCACTCCCCACACGCACTTTTTTACTCTCCGCTCAGCTGACACTCTGTGAGCCGGGAGTGCTTGTCCCATAGGACAAGCTGCTGGCATGGAACAAAATGCATTAATTTCCCCGCTGAAGCCGAGTAAATATGACCGACGTGGTATTTATGGCAGAGAGAGCACCCAGTGCTCAGCTGCGGATCAGTTTACCTGTTCCCGGCAGTACTTGTTGGGATCGGGGTCATAGGAGGAGCCTCGGATGCCGATCTGGACCACGCGGCCGCAGTCCAGCAGCCCTTCCTCCACACAGCGCCGGAACGGGCTCCCGTGGTAGATCCTCTCCCCCAGAGCCGTGTCTCCGGTGTCGGTGTGAGCATCCACGTGCACCAGTCCCACGGGTCCGTGCCTGCTCCAGACAGGGTGGCCACGTTAGTCCTGTCCCGTGCATGGTGGCCCTGCCAACAGCAGGGACAGCAAACCAGGGGCCTTCCTGAGGCTCTTTCCCGGGTCCTTTCTCTCCATCTCCAGATTAGAAACTTACTTTGCTGCCAGGGCCTGCAGGATTGGGTATGTTATGGTGTGATCTCCACCTGCGAAAGGACACAGGGAAGAGGGGGAACAGACTACAAGAGCCGCTCAGCACTCATTGCTTTTGTTCCCAAGTCATTTTTTCCCTCTTTGCATTTATCCTGCACTTATTTATGCAGGGCTTCATTGCCAAAGGAAAACTAACGCTCCCAGGTGCAGGTTGCTTCCTCTCTCCTCTCCTGAGTCCTCTCTTCTCCTGGTCTTCCTTCTAGGGAGGACCAGACATGCAGGACTGCCAGCAGGAACAGCCTGTGGAGCAGGACCCTTGACTGGGCTTATAAATAGACACTTGATTAGCTTCTGAGGACACTGTAACTGGTGACTTGCCCCTCGTTACTGCACACACTCGCTTCCTTCAGCGATGCCAAGCTGTAACAGCTGCAAACTTCAACATGCATCCAAATCAGGCCTTGTGCAAAGCCTGGCGCTCTGGAAACAGGAGGGATACAAGGGACAAAACCTGCTCTTGCTTTGGGTCCTGCTCAACAGGACACCAAAACCACGTCACTGGTTGTATTTACAGACGGACCCACCCTCCTCATTTCTGACCCAAAGCAAGAGGCATCACAGAATATCCTGTTCAGCGGAGAACCTGTGAATTTACCCACAATACAGCACAAAAGCCCTGCAGGGGTTAGATTCACCGCTCGCCTTCTGTCAAGTCTGGATTGGATGATGGGAGGAGGAGGAGAGGGAGTTTGATGGAGCCAGGACGTGGCAGGAGAGGGAGACACAGGCTCCTTACCCAAGGTGAGGGGCACGCAGCCGGAGGCCACGATCTCCTGGTAGGACTCCCGGATGAGGCGGCAGCTGTCGGGCAGGTTGTAGAGATTCACGTTCACGTCCCCGATGTCGGCCACCCGCAGGGAGTCGAACGGTGCCGCCCCGGTGCTGCCATTGCACCTCCTCACCATCGCGGACTCGGCGCGGATCTGACGTGGGCCGAACCTGGGCAATGGCATGGCTGGGAAACGCCACCAGGCAGCATTGTTCCCAGCACTCCTCTCGCCACAGGAGAGCTGTGCCCGATGGCCAGAGGGCAGCTCCAGCTTCCCTGGCTGGCCCTTACCTGGCTCCCGGCCGGTTGGACGTGCCCGTGTCCAGCGGAACACCGACAAACGCCGCGTCCAGTCCCTCTGCCGACGCCTGCATGGGAAGCCTCATCATGGAGCAGACCCCCACAGGCCGTGCCACGAGCAGGGCACTGGGGGGCACGTTGAACCACGAGCTCCAGCGGCTGGGGGCTCTGCTCCCTGGGACCAGGGCCTGGAGGGACGCTGCAGATGCACTGGATGGGGAGCTGGAGGTGGCCAGAGGGGCTGGGGGCTGCAGGCTGTGGTGCGAGGTCACCATAGTGGTCACAGCCGGCTTGGGGGCGCAGAGCCCAGCTCCCCGAGGCAGCAGCTGGCTGCAGGCAGCCCGGAGCAGGGGCCTCATCCTGACCCACACGCTTCCACCCTCTGTCCCACAGGGAACGCAGCGAGGGGTGCTGTGGACTCTGTTCCCAGCTCCAGCAGAGCAGCAGCTGCCTCTGCCAAGCCTCCCTTCAGGGATCAAAGTGCAGCCAGACACTCCGCTGCCCAGGGAAGGGCAGAAATGCAGCCCAGCCTCCACGTTCACCCTCCCAGTGACCCCCTTTCCCAATGGCATCGTCCTGGCAAACACTGGGAACAAACACGGCGGTGAGGGGCAAGAGGCTGCACGGGGCTTAGCAGGACAGGGCAGGAGGGACGTGCTGGGAGCTGTCCCAGTTTGCTCCCCTTGGGCATTTGCAGACAGACAGCACAGCAGCATTTGTTGCATTAACAGTTTGTACTTTTAAACTGCACTTCACAAGAGCACTCAGAATGCTGAAGAATCATAAAAACATCTCGTTAGCAGAAGGCAGAAGGGAAAGAAAACAGAAGGAAAGCCTGGCCTCAGCAGAACCACGGGGGGACAAAATGCAAGCACAGGGGAAGCATTAACAGGGATTTAAGGACCAGAGGGACAAGCTGCAGGACAAGCATTTTAGGCCATTTTTGAGGACAGAATTGAAAGTTTCCAGGGGAAGTAAGTTTCCAATGAGTGGAGCTCATCAGCGCAGATAAAACCCTGGTTGGGCAAATACAAACACACTCGATACTGGATGGCTCCAGCCCCTAATTCTGCTCCCTACTTGTATAGAGACTGGACCTGGGAAAGAGAGGGAAAGGCACGGGAATGATGTTCATGGCAGAAAGAGGGCTCAGGGTAGAGATCCACCACACAGCAACAGCATTTACTCCTCAAAAGGCTCCAGAGAGTGTCCAGGGCATGGGACATCGCTGCCAGACCCAGGCACACACAAAGCAAAGGCAGCAGAAATACACTGCAAAAACTCAGTAATGTAAGAAACAGCAGCACACACTTTGGTTGGGTCAGATCAATATTACAAAGGTCTTTTTTTGCAACTTTTTCCTCCAAGAGCTCATTTTCCCTGATTCTCCAGGCTCTGTGCTCTTTGCTGCACCACAACAGTGTGCAGAACCCTGAGAGCAGGTTATCCTGTGATGATTAGGGGTATCAGCCATTGTCATCTACCTGGAAACTGCAGGAGCGGCCAGTGACATACCATGCGGGAGAGTACAAAACATCCCCAAGGCAAGATCTGTTCCTCTTCGGGAAATTCCACTTGGAGTAAAACACCATGTTCCACAGCAAGCACTGGAAAGAGCTGAATTCGCATTTAAGACACCCCGGAACCAACGCTGCACAGCCCAAATTGGATTGAGAGAACCCACACAGCCACGGAGCTTAATCTTCAATTTATTGTGCAACAAGCATAAATAACTTTCTCCCCAAGTTCCTCTAAACACAATTATAGCCATGAAATCGAATGATGTTTCATAAACATGGCTGTTGTTATTTAAAGATTGATGTCTCCCGCCCTCCCCACCAGAGGATATTATTGCACTGAAGGAAACACAGGCAGGTAAAAGAGCAGAGCATCACACTAAGCTCTTTAAGCAGGGGCTGCTGCCCAGCCTCACTTTGTTTGAAGCATTATCCCTAACTGGAGAGTCTGACTCAGCCTTGGACCCTGGGGCAGCCGCCACCACAGAGCTACAACAGTTAAGAACAAAGATAAGCGGGATTTGAGGACGATGTGCTTCCACTATCCTGCGTACAACTGCAAGGTTTTCAGCGCTGCTGACGCTCACGTTACCAGGCAGCACCTCATCAGGAAGTTCTCAAGCTGTCATTTCACAGCTCAGAGGAATATGAGTTTCAGACCACCCCGGTTACCCTAACAACAGAGACTGCAGGTCCCCATGTCAGCTTGGATTTCTGTGTGTTGTTTAAATTGTGATGCTTCCCTGTAAAATGCAGCCAGGGCCTCCTCCCAACCACCCCTCTGAAAGGAACCTGCTTCACTCAACACACAACTCACAAACCAACCACATACCTCTGGACACCTGCAAGGTCCACACACCCTCCCCCCCAGAGGGTAAGGAAGCAAGGGCATCTCCTCTAGCAGGGCAGAAAAGCAGTGTGGTTAACACTTGCTAGAGAGAAACTCAAGCTCCTAAAACAGGCCAACAGCTTGTTCCCTAAAGCACTACAGGACTCCAGACAGACAGAAAGGACAGGTTCCTATGTGCCTTTAGAAAGTGCCATTTATGTGGGATGCTCGTGTTCCAGGTGGTTCCTTCACCCAGAGTGGCTTCTCCAGGCCAGCAACAGGAATATTGCTGCCCAGAGGTCTTCAAACTCGAGGTTCGCCAAGAAGCACATCTTCATTCTGGTTTCCACCTGGCTCTTCTCTGCCAGCCTGTTGGTGAGCAGGGTGGCTGCAGACTGGCAGAGCAGCCAGGCGATCATCTGGTCAGGCTTCAGGGTCCTGGACGCTACAACACTGTCACCCCAGAGGCTCAGGTGCAGCACGTTCGCAGCAACTCTCGCAGACAACCTCTGCAAGAGGAAGGGGAGTAGAGATTAGCTGATCCTGCTGCACTCAGCCACATTACCAGCACGGTGAAAACTCCCTGGGCCTCCCCTGAGGCACCACCCTGTGAAGTAGAAAGCTCTTTGAGACTATTACTGTACACATATAATGTTGTGTGTAACCCTCCACTGTGAGGTCCAGTCCCGACACAAACATCTCTGGAAATCTCTGAAATGATTCAGCACCACTCAGCAAAGACTTTTTTGGCTTTGTTCTTTATGTTGTCCTTTGATCCTGCAGCGAGATCTGGATTAACTCCTGCACCCGCAGCCCTCCAAGGCAAAACGATCCACCAGGGATAGTCCCAAAGAGGCTATCTCAAGGGCAACAGCTTCTTACCTTGTTGGGATCCCTCTGAAGCAGCATCTTTATCACCTGCTTCACCTCGAGGGGCACGTGGCCGGGCAGGCTCGGCAGCTGGTCCTCCCGGTAACTTCTGCTTTCCAGAGTCGAGTCCCCGAGGCCATAGAAAGGATTGGCCAGGCCCAGGATTTCGTAGGCGATTGCTCCAACAGCCCAAGCATCGGCTTTACTGTAGTTGATCACTGTGCCTGGGCCAGGTGACGCTGTGATCACCTGCCATGGAGAGGGGGCTACTCAAATAAACAGCTCGAGTGCGGCCTCTGTGCTGAAATTCCATTTTTAATGCTCAAATCAGCATTTCCCCTGTAATAAGCTTAAAAGGACTGAAACCAAAGATGGGTTACATCTGAATCCGTGGTGTAAATATTCCCTACTGGCATGCTCTAAGCCTCTGGCACTGCTCAGCCCACTGGGATGCTGGGAGGAGTTTGAACACTGCACCAAGGCTTTAGCCATTGCCCCTGACCAGCATTCCCAGAGTCCCAAGGGCTGTCTCCTGCTGGAATTACGGAGACAGGAGACCTGCAGATGAACAACCAACACCACGGCAAGGTGCTCCAGGTCCAGCAGACAGTTAAGGGTGTCTTGGCTTTTATTAGGCTTATCATCAGAGAAATAAAAAGGAACTGTAAATAATTTCACAACCGCCTTGAACTTCAGCCAAAAGCCACTGTTGCAACACAAGGACTGCTGCATAAATTCTTAACAGTGACATGGAAAGGGGCCTGAATAAAGACTAAAGACTAAATTTGGAGGGGGGAAAGGCTGATTCTGCCTCTTAACATCACCTGATTAGGTTTCACCTGTTAGAGCTCAAGGTGTCTATTCGACACAGCTCAGCACAGATGTTCACCAAGCCTAACTCAAGGTAGGACACAAACCTTCTATGCCACCAAAACTTCTAGTCCCAACAGCAGGACAAGCAGAAAAGCAGCACCACAAAGCATTGCTACAGAGGGATTTACCTCAGGTGCCATAAGACAGCCGTTGCCACCCCGATCCACGTAGGAGCTGGTGAAGGGCAGCCTGAGGCCGATGTTTTCATCCGCCAAACAGCAGCCAAAGTCGGTGATGACCAGCCAGGGGCAGCCAGCTGTGAACAACACGGGGCTGCCAGAGTTAGGGTTCAGTTTGGGAGGACCTGGCTGCACCAAACACCACATCACACCAACACCCAGCTTGGTGTCTTCGGCAAACTGACTGAAGGGGCATCCAATCCCCTCATCAAGATTGTGGGTAAAGATGTTGAGTAGAGTAACCTGGTCTAGTGTGAGGTGTCCCTGCCCATGGCAGGGGGTTGGAATGAGAAGAGCTTTAAGGTTCCTTCCAACCCAGGCCATTCCAGGATTTTATGATTCTACATCCTGAGCCCTGGGGAACAGAGAATCCTCCATATTGTCCGCCTCTGGGGCATGTCTCCAGGAAGGCAGGTGGATTCCAGTGGTCTCTGTCTCTCTCCCTGATACTCTTCAACCAAATTCTTCCACTCCTAATTAGACAGACTTGCCTGCCTGCTATGGCTTCCTGCCCATTTGAATCTCAATCACACTGAAAAAGAGCTCAGGTAATTAAAATCTCCGTTGGAGGCTGACAGGACAACATGCAGATGAAAACGCTGCGTCAGTTCCCTTCCCTCCCAGCCCATGTTTCATCATCCTAGGGTGCAGCACTATTAACCTGGCCACGGGCTGGGATTTTAAGAGGCTCCCTGTGCTCTTTGGCTTGGGAGAGATGACAGAGCCAAGAGCCTGAAGCAAAGGCTCCTGCAGCATCCCGAATGTGTTCCCGGATGCTCCGGTCAATGCTGACTGTGCTCATGCAATCCATCACCTCAGCAATACACTATGTCCATGTTAATGATCCAAAACCTCAGGCACAGACAGGATCAATGACTTGCTGCAGTGACAGCAAGCACTAAGCTAAAAACTAAACCCGAGATTATTCAAAAGGTTTGATGCTTCTTTCCCCAAACACGCAGATGGGTGGGACTTCCCAGAAAACCTACGTCACCCTATCACTTCTGTGAATTTACTGGCATTTATCCTCAGGGATCTACATACCAGAATCAAATTCAACCAGGACGTTGTCAGACTTGAGGTCTCTGTGTGCTATTCCATGTCGAACAAGATGGTCCACGCCTTCCAAGAGCTGTAGAATCATCACTGTGGAGAGGCGAACATCCGGAGTGTTCTCCCGCAGGTACTGGCGCAGCGTGCAGGGGTAACTAGGCAGAACACGGAAAAAATGGGAATTAGCATCCTGGAGGCTTATCACTGGTGGTTCAATCTCAATGTTGGCTTGTCTCATTACTGATTCTACTCCATCTCTAGCAGTGTGCTCAGACTAGGGGTGAAGTTCAGGCTTAGAAGGGCAGACAAATAGGGACAAACTCCACATTTCTCACTTTAATTTGGGGTAATTATTAAAAAGAACGGTTTGTCTTCATTGTGGAAGCACAGTTAGAACCTCAAGGACTTGGAACAGGTCCTGGGAGGCGTTTCCAAGAGCATACTCTGCTCTTTGGCAGCAGCCCAGGCCCAAGCTTTGCAGGGACAGAGTACCCAAGTGTAAGAGACGGTCCGAAAATCCCTCATCTGCCTCACGGTCATCGATTAGGACAGAAACTGAATACCCTAAAAACCCCAAAAGGAAAAGAGGACTTTTGCACAGGAGTCCTGGCCTGGCTGAGGTGGGATGTTTGCCAAGTGTTGCCTGCAGGTGCGCCCATTGAGGACTGGTATGCATTCCTGAGGAAAATTAGTGCAGGTCACGGTGTACCGTTCTTGCTGCCTAGGTGGGAAGAACGCTTCGCAGAACGAGAAGGAAGGACCTGTCCTGTACACCAGCTCCCGTATCACAGAACAACGGGCCCTCACAACGATAGCAGATCTCCTCGCCTCCTGGCCAGCTGCCACCCCCGCTTTCGAGAAAGACTATAAAGGGACTTTCTGAATTAGCCCTGATGAGATCTCCCCATGGGCGCCGGCGAGTCTGTTGGCCAGAGGACCATGGGGACTTCATCTCATCCGTTGGTAGCTGTTCCCCCTCTTTCTCTCTCTCTCTCTTTTTTTTCTCTCTACTTTGTTTCTTTATATCTCTCTCCCTCTCTTTCCTCTATTGCATACTCGTGTTGTTGGCACTCAATAAAGGTGCACTGTTGATTAAAACTGAAATCCCCTTTGTGTCTTTTGCCCTCTGAGATCGAATGAACCATCACGACCCCCGCTTGTATTAGCGGATTGTGACACCAAGTCACGTTAACCAGCTTCTCTCCACCTACTTCTTCATCACCAAGAAGAGCGTGCGGCTGTGACCGATGCCTCTGGGGTTCAGGCTCAACGGAAGGACGTCGGGATAGTCAGCAAAGGCTCCGGGCAGCAAAGGGACAGAGGATGTGAATGCTCGGATCACCTGGATTATATTCGGATGAGGTTGCAGCTTCTTCCTCCCAAGGACAGGTTTTCTGTGCAGAGGAGAGACACCACAGATCGCATCAGTCCCTCAGTCGGTTCTGATGGATCACAGACACATTGCTGTTATTGCTGGAATTACTTTTCATTATTATGGCCCGTCCTCCACACCAAAGGGTTCCCCAGCAGTGAGCAAACACGTTTGTTCTGCACTGGAAGCCTCAGCAGAGGGAGATTAAAGTTGCACAGGGTGGATTACAGGACTGCACGTTAAGCAAATAGTCAGACACTCACATCCTGGAATCCATTCGCTGAGGAAGAACATGGGCAGCATTTCCCAACCAGCATCTCAGCCCAGCATTTCCCAGGTGGATGCAGAGCACCCACAGCCCGTGCGGATCCACCACAGCAGCAGGCATTTCCCAGCACCTTCTCCAGAGCTCAGAATCCACCCCGGTGCTTCCCAGAGCAAACTGAGCCAACCAAGGCCTACCAGGGGCTCTGCTGTAACTGGATTTCCCTATTCACAATGGCCAAACAGGAAATAGGGTGCTTTACGTGCACTACAAACAAAGCTTTGATAAAAACTCTCACACATAACATGCAGCCTTTCATTTTACTCAAGTCCCACTAACCCTTCCATGCTGCTAACAAAGGCAGAGCCATGCACAGGCTGCTTCTCCATTCAAAAAGAGCTACAGCAGCTCTAGAGAGTAACACCCAAATGCAATTACTTTGTTAGACATATAATAAAGGTCAACTTCACACTGGGAGTATCAATTTAGACCCTCTATTTTATGGCACAGGCAGGAAGCTCTCGCTACCCTGAAAAGCAGGTTACCTATCTGTCTGCAACACAGATCTCTCATCCCCTGAATGTCAAATATCCCTTTGGCTGCTCTATTGCATTCCCAGCCAGCCACGTAGGGCACAGCATTCATTATTCATTTGTATTGGCAGCCAGGACGGATTTGAAATTTAAATCAGACAATCTGGGCTATGGACTCCATTGTTTCAAATGGAAAAAAAATACGCATTTCTGAACAAAAATATAGCTAACTTGAGATAATTTTAAATTTTCCATGCAATTTTCCGCCTTCATGCTGTTTGCTCACTTCCCATTTAGGTGAAAGAGTGGGAACTGAGTCATTTCCATTTTCCTTTTCACCAGTTTTCCTGCACTTAAAACAGTTTCAACCTCCCTGTCCAGCACCCATTTTACACCAAACCAGTTCTCAAACCTCACAGTCAAATTGCATTACAGTGAAATCATTTGATGTTTAATACGCTCGAACTGTTAGTGATTGCAGGGGTGCAATTAAAAAGCATCCAGCCTTTACCTCAGCAAATGCCAACACATGTCACACACAGGGAAGCTAAGACACAGCCACAGCCACCCACCAGACCCTGCTAGGACCCCAGATGCTCCCAAATTATTGGGAGCAATTATTGCTTCCAACCCCCTCTGGACCACACAGTCTAGCAATGCAATTCCCTGCATGCCAACAAACTTAACAATCCTCAGGTTCATCTGCTTTCAGCAGCTGTTCTAGAAAGCTCTGTCCACCTTCTCAACAGTGCAGATTGCTGCAGAATGAATCAAGGGAAAAATTAGCACCTCACCATCTCCATGGTGTCCGTACCTGCGGCCAGAGATGGCTCCGTATTCCCCGGATAAGGCAACGCCTGTGGCTGGGACGAGCTCTCGGCCCATGGCATCGAGGATGGCTTCACTCGAGGAACCAGCCTGCAACAACAGTCATGCCCCACGTTGGTTTCAGCTCCGAAATCACCCGGCCCCAACACAAGCTGAAAGCAGATAATCCTGCTGCTGGCACTGCGTCTGAAGCTGGATCGACTGAGACTAGATTCCAGGACTTCCCTCCCTTGAAAATCAAGGAGGGCAATTAACTACTCAGAGAGTTCACCAAGGGGGTTGGCAAGGCCTTTGTTTGCAGAAAGAAATCTATCTGTCATTTCAAATGCATCCTTGACCATCAGCAATCCAAACTACACCTTAACACTCACTTTTAACTTCCAAACCCAAGTGTAAGAGCCCACAGCTAAATGCCAGGGTACTTCTGGAGCCCAAGGGATCCCAGATGTTGGCATTTTGGAAAATTCTCTTGAAATATTCACTTGTCACATCAATGGGGAAAGCCACGTGGATTTTTTTAAACATGGAAGAGCCACACTGAGGGACTGGATCACCCGTCACCCGGGCTGGGAAACACTGGAGCAGATCTTGGACAGTCACCTCACGGCAAGGGGACCCAGCAGGCAGGTTACTGCCCACCCTGAGACCACCGACTCTTCAGGAAGAAAACCCCCCTCTGTCCTGACACTGACAGAACACCAATTCCTAAGTCACTGGCAGCAGTGGTTTCCCCTTCTTAGACCTCTCCATCAGAGCCAGCCTCAGAAAACCTTTTCTTCCCACAACATCACCTCCATACCCAATAGCTCCAGCAGCAGCTCTCAGTGCCAATTCCAGAGGATGATGAATGCTAATTACCTCACTCTGGGACTCTTCACTAACACTCGATGTCTCCAGTGTCACCTACCAACAGCTTTGTTGTGACACACTTATCCTGCACTCCGTAATTAGTGCTTTCAACACTTCAGTATTAAACATTCCAGCCAGAATTCCCCAGCAACAGACACGGGGATTCAGCGCCGACTCCTTACCGAAATGTTCCACATCATTTTGATAGCTAAGGGAAAAGCCCCTTTTGGTTGGTGTTCCACTACAGGCTCCTCTTCAGCCCCCTGGGAAGCTGAGCCACGGTCCTGCTGCACGGCTGGGACACGGCTGCTCTCCACACGAGGACTGGGACAGAAGGGAATGGCTGCTTCGTACACAGCGGCACTGCAGCCCTTCCCGATGGGCTGGCCGATGAGATATTCCTCCAGCTTGAAGCCCTGCCAGCGGAAGGAGCTCAGGGGATCTTTCTGCGGCTTGTTCTTCCCAACAAACACGGTCTGAAAGGAATGCGAACAGGAAACCTGCTCAGTTATCCCCGATTTCCCAGCGAAGGAGAACTTGGTGTTTCAGTGGTATTACACGTCCCGGTGGGTTGGTCCAACCTGAAAGTCACAATCAGACTCTAACCATTGGGCTCAAATCACTGTAACCACATGGAAGATAATGTGCAGGCCACGTATTTTTGTCTGATACAATCTACGCCTAAACCAGTCTTTCCTAAAGGTGCCCTTTTTGAAGGAAGAAGAAAAACCAGGAGGGGGAGTCATCTGCTAATCTAGAACATAAATACATTTTGCCCAGAGAAGCTGTGGCTGCCCCATCGCTGCAAGTGTCCAAGGCCAGGTTGGACGGGGCTTGGAGCAATCTGGGATAGTGGAAGGTGTCCCTGCCCATGGCAGGGGGTGGGACTGGATGGGTTTTGAGGTCCCCTCCAGCCAAAACCAGTCTGTGATTCTGTGGTTGTGTAAAGAAAAGTTTAACTGAACACTTCTAAAAACACAAGCATTATTACACTTTCCCCCCCTTCATAAATAAATCAGGTTAGCAGCATTTAAAAGAAAATCCAATTAAAAGCAGCAACAGTAACAACAGTATTTCCTGCCCTTTTGTGGCAGTTGACTTTGAGCACTGGTTAGTTTGAGGAAGAGTGAATCCATGATGGGAGGGAGCTGGGGGAGGTAATCAAGAGATGTGGGAAAACAACACACAGAAGGCTGTTCTGGAGTTCCATCACAGTTCATGATCCTACAGGTCTGGTGGTGCCCCAGCTGTCACCTGGACTGATATAAACCAGTGGCCTTCTCTGTGAGCTGCAGCCTCAAAGCACCAGTGACCACCTTAGGGATGTGTCATGGGACAACGGGACACAGACCCAGGGACAGCAAATGGAACTACCCAGCGACGGCAGAGGAGCGAAAGCATCCTAAGAAACTTCAGGGAATTTGTCTGCTGGCCGGTGGAGCAGGTGACAGCTGGCTCTGAGCACCAAAGGTCTATTTTTACCCAAGAAATATGTTCAGCACCATCCATCCCACATGCCCTGCCAGCACAGCCTGGCCCAGCACCACAGGGTCCCCGTCTGTCTCAGGCAGAGGGGATGCACCTGGGGATCAACATCAGTGTCCTGGGACATGAGACCCCCATCACCAGGGCCCTGACCCCTTCCCTCTGTGGAAGGACAGGGAGTGAGGGTCCCTTAGGACCTGCTTTAGGGTGATGAGGGGCTGCTGAGTGAGAGGCCTCCCCAGGATCCTATTTTTGGGGAGGAAGAGGTGTCTGTGGGGCTGCTCCCAGCAGTGCCCACCTTTGGGGATGTGCCTGAAGGCTGCTCATTGCAGCACCCCCCACCTTCCTTGGGGAGAGTTGGGGAGGTGTCTGGGGGGCTCCCCACAGAGTGCCCTTCACATGGGTTGTTAGGGGGGCTCCCCACTGTAGTGATCCCCCTTTCCTTCATGAAGGGTGTCTGAGGGGCTCCATAAAACAAGGCTCTCCCCTCCCCTTCACCAAAGGTGTCTGGGGGGCTGCCCACAGCAGTGACCTCCCCCTCCCCTTAAGAGGGAGCATCTGAGGGGCTCCCCACAGCAAGAATCCCCCTTCCCCGTTATGGATGATGTCTACGGGGTTCTCCAGAGCAATGACCCCCCACTACCCTTAGTGAGGGGTGCCTGAGGGACTCCCTCAAGCAAGGGCTCCCCCTTCCCTTCATGGGGGGCGTGCCTAAGTGGCTCCCCACAGCACTAACTCTCTGTGACCTTCATGGGGACTGGGCTTCAAGGGACGGCTCACATCAAGGACCCCCCCTCCCCTTCATGAAAGATTTCTGGAGGGCTACGCAGAGCAACGACCCCCCGTGCCCTTCATGGAGGGTGACTGAGGGTCTCCGCCCCAGCAATGCCTCCCGCCCCCCGTCACGGAGAGCGCCCCAGGCGCTGCCCAGCGGGATCCCCGGGCCCGCGGCCCGCTTCCCACCTGGATGTGGCGACACGCCGCCTCGGCCCGGCGCTGCTCCTCCAGGCGCGGCTCCACCAGGCCCAGCGCCATGGCCAGCGCCAGGCAAACGCCGCCGCGGCCCCGCCGCGCAACGGCCGCCAGCCCGCCCGCCGGGCCGCGCAGGAAGAGGCGGCGGGCNNNNAGGGAAGAGCCGCAGGACCCGCGCCAGCAGCAGCCGCACCGCCATGGCCGCCGCGTCAGGGCGAGGGGCGGGGCCGGGGAGCGGGCCAATGGGGGGAGGCCACGCCCAGAAACGCGCCCTCGGGGTGGTGAGGCCACGCCCCCGGGGACGGGACCCGGGGGAATGGGAGGGGTACGGAGCGAGGGCAGGGGGCACGGAGTGAAGCCTGGAAACGGGCCTGGAATGGGGCATGGAGACGGGCACGGAGCAGGACGGAGCAGGAGTGGAGGGGGGCATGGAGTGGGGCATGGAATGGGGCATGGAGTGGGGCACGGAGTGGGGCACTGAACAGGGCATGGAACGGGACATGGAGTGAGGCATGGAATAGGACATGGAGGGGCCTGGAATGGGACATGTAGCAAGGCATGAAGCAGGATATGGAAGGGGACATGGAGTGGGGCATCGAGCAGGGCATGGAGTGGGTCACGAAGCGGGGCACAGAGAACAGGGCACAGAGCAGGGTGCAGCCAAGGTAAAGCCTTGTGAAATGCAGGGCGTGGAGGACACAGCTGGGAGCGCCTTGGCATGGAGCACGGCACTGCCCTGGGAACAGCCAGGGCACAGCCCAGTGTGTGGAATCATCAAATCACAGAATCACAAACTGGTTTGGGCTGGAGGGGACCTCAAAGCCCATCCAGTCCCACCCCCTGCCATGGGCAGGGACACCTTCCACTATCCCAGGGTGCTCCAAGCCCTGTCCAGCCTGGCCTTGGACACTGCCAGGGATCCAGGGGCAGCCACAGCTTCTCAGGGCACCCTGTGCCAGAATCCCTCCCTCCCCTGCTGCCCACGCTGTGAGATCAGCCCCACAGCCGAGGCACATCCAGCCTCTCATCCACCAGCATCTCCAAGTCCTTCTCAGTAGGAGTATTCTCCATCCTCCAGCCAGTATGGATACTGGAGGTTGCCCTGACCCAGGCACAGCACCCTGCACTCGGCTTTGTTGAACCTCATGAGGTTCCCACAGCACATCCAGCACCCCCAGCCCTGTCTGGGCTGCAGGACAGCCCCAGGACCCCACTCCCTGTGTTTCACCACTTGCTACAACTGCAGGAGATAAACCAGAATTGCTTTTATTTCACTTGGGCATGGCAGAAATGCTCAACAACCCAGCACTGGTTGGGAAATATAACAAATTCATTTATCATTGTATTATAAATCAATAGTACAATCAGCAAATGGCATTGCCCTGGAGGCACAAAACTCTCCAGAAGTCCTCAAAAACTCCTTGTCCTCTTCTTCCCCCCAAACGGAATAAAAGCAAGGAAAACAAGCTGGGGAGAAACGAGCAAAGGACACGCTCCGCACAATAACCATCCTGTTCCAGCAATCCACCTAATCTGGACTGGCTCATTAACTACCTCTGGGGCTGATGGACCTTTTCCTTCTTGCTTTCACTTCTCTTCAGAGCTGAAGGATCCAGCACTTTCCCAAGCAATGATTTTGCATTTTTCAGGAGTGGTTTCTGTACCAAGCCGTGCATCAAACCCATGTCCATCTGTGAACTCCTCCCTTGCCTACAGGGATGTCTGGATGCTTTTTTAACCAATAACAGGGAATTTCTATGATTTGATTTTGCCATTTCCTCAGGGCAACATGGAGCTGGAGTCTGCGAATCAACACTGAATCAGAAGATGAGCCAGAGGAACAGGCAACTTAACAGTATAAACACATTTCCCATTGCATTGTTCCCAAAAAGTTGCTTACAGGCTGAGGAAATTGGGGAAAACCATTGTCCCCTGTGCCTGAGGGCAAGGCTGGTGGTGGCCATGCTGCTCAGACCTTCTTCAGGTCCTCAGGGCCAAAGGAGAGCGGCAGCAGCTCCTCCAGCCTCTTGACAATGTAGGTGCCATCTGCTTTGGTCAGGTAGACATCCCAGTCTGTGCCAAACTGGAGGACAAGAGGAGAAAGAAGAGCCTGATGAGGGAGAAGAAGAAGGGAGAAGAACCTGCACTTCTTCCCCACATTACTCATATAATCCTTTTTTTTCAGCTCCACAGGGAGCATCCCCCTCTATTCCATGTATTTTGGGTTGGCTTATCAGCATTACCTCCCCCAGAGGATACTTTGGGCTCAGATCCTGTGTTTTTATCCCACCAGGGTGAGCCCCGATGCCTCTGAACCTGCTGAATCTGACCCTCAAGCTGAGCCCCTCGACCCATTAAATATTAACAACCCAAAAACGGGCTGTGGGAGCCGGGATTCCTGCAGGAGGAGGGAGACAAGAGCTGGACAGGATCTGTGGGAAGCTCGGCTTCTGCAGGAAAACCCCCCTTTTCAGGCTTGCTAGAGCCAGAGCAATGACTCGAGGAAAACTCTGCACCTGGAGGAATAAACCCCCCTGGGGAGGGTGAGCGAATGGATTCCCACTGACCACCCACCCAGGGTGGGAATATCCCTTTCCCAGCCGATAATGCAATTTGAGGAGCCTGGAGCCAGCCCTGGGGCTGAGGATGGGCAGTTCCACCCTCCTTGGTACCTCCAGGTGTTTTAGGGGGAGATGCCTGGGGTCAGGGGATGGTGTCTGGGGTCAGGGAAGAAGCCGCGAGCCCCACACGAGCTGTCACCTCTCTCATCACTTGTCTGCAGGCGCCACAGGGTGTGATGAAGTGGTCCCCCATGTCACTGCCAAAGGAAAAGGGCACAGATCTCAGTCCTGAGGTCAGAGGAGGGGGAACATCTGCAGAAGACCTTCATGTCCCAATAAATACAGAACCACAACAGATTTGCTCCCCAATTCCTCCGGAAATACCATGCAAAAACTTTCTTTCCCTCCCCAAAAGCTGGGGCTGCTGCAGCAGAAGCTGCCCCTGAGGAGCACTAGGGGTTCTCCTGCTGGCCCCCCATCCTGTCCCTCACCATTCCAGCTCTCACCTGGCAATGGCCATGGCCTTGAAGCTGGTGTGCCCCTCGGAGATGGCTTTTTGGATGGCCGTGCGCTCGGCACACATCCCCAGGCTGTAACAGGCATTCTCCACGTTGCACCCTGCAGGGAAGACCCTGGAATCAGCCACCCCAAACCCCACCAGCTCATTTCCTCTTGGGGAATTTACAAAGCAAAGCCATTTTCCCTGCTTCCCCTATTTATTTTCCCATCCACTGTGATCTTTGGCTCGCTCCGGGATGGCGGCTGCCAAGAGGCAGCAGGGGGAGGACACACAACACCAGCACCCCGGGATGACCTCGCTACACCCTCATACATGACCCGAGACTTGCTGGGGGCTCCCCAAAATCCCCGGGGGGGTCTCAGGTCCCCATCTTACCCGAGAAGATCTCCCCGCCGGCGGTGAGCAGCGCGGCTCCCACCGGGAAGCGGCTGTAGGGGCAATAGGCGCAGTTTTTGGCCTCCCGGCTGCGGCGCAGCAGGAGCTGGAGATGGTCACCCTGGGGCTGGCCCGGGGGGACAGCGGCGACCGGGTGCTGCCCGCCTCCCTCCATTCCTGTGCCCGCCTGCCCTGCCTGCTGACGCCGCGGTTAAATATTTCCTCGCCTGGAAAATAGGCTGGCCGGGACGCTGGGATAACGCCCCAGCACGCAGCCGAAGCCCGGGAAGCATCCCCAGGGACAGCCCTGGCCCCCAAAGCATCGTGCTCAAGGATTCCCACGTCCTCTCCCTGCCAGCTGCCTCATTTTTTCCAATTTCTCCTGCTTTTGTTATTTACTTCCTCCTTTCTCTGTCCCGGCAGAGCATTTTTCCGCTGCCGTCCCGGAGATTTTTTCCTCATCAGTTCAAAACTGGTTCTGTGGCTCCACAGGATAATGTCATTAAATCATTCCTGGGGGGGAAAGGAACAAGAGTTCCTGATCAGTGAGATCAAAAGAAATAAATTAATTTCATTGAAAGCATAAAACATAGTATCTGTATATGTCACATTTTCCCAGGTCTCTAACTACAGGCAGCAGGGGAAACTGGCTGAAGAGACAGGTGGTCAAAAGCCCAGTTTGGGATGCCCTCATGCTGGAGCCCAAATTCAGTTTGGCTGGTGCTTCCATGGGAATCAGCCCACATAAGGTAAAGGGCTCCCAGGTGATCATCAAATTGCTTTTTAATTAACGATTTCTCTATTTTTCCCCTTGCCCAAGGAGCTTCCTGCCCCATTTTCTAGCTGCAAGGACAGGTATCCCAGCCCCCAAGGATTTATCACTGGGATTTTTGTCCAGTTTGTTGGATTTGGGGAGGATTTTGACCTTATCTGCTGGTTTTGCCAGCAAATCTTGGCGCTAGGTCACTGCTGAGGAGCCACAGCAGGCTGGGAAGTGGCGTCCAAATCGTCAGTGGCTTCTGATGGGGTTGAAACTCTAGGAGCTGAAACAGAGCATGGGACAGTGAGATCACCACAGACACCCCAAGAAACCAAAGCTGGGATGCTAATATCAGTATTGTCCAAGGGATAACTGGGAAACCCACCTCCCACACACTGTGTGGGTGCTTGTTCACTCTGGAACCCAATGATGACAGTTCACTATTTGCCAGGGCAGTGAGTGAGAGGAGGGACTGGCAGCCCTGAACCAGCCCACAACCCTTTCATTCAGCTTTCAAAGTGCAAATCCAGGTTGTTTTCCCCTATACAAAATGCAGTGCAGAGTCTCCTTTGCCCCCCAAAATCCGGGAGAAAAAGGGAAAACCGGTCCCAGGGCAGCTTGTGGGTGGCACTGTGGAATCAAACCAGCGTAGAGGGACACCCCCCACCCCGACCCCAGTAATGTGGGATCTGTAAATAAAGAAGCTTCCTGGGTGGGTTCACACCTGCCCTCTCAATATGAATACCAAGCAAGTAAATACAGTCCTCACCTCAGTCAATGAGGGCAAGAATAGAAATTATGAAAGACAGAGGCTGGCATGGATAGAAATCTTCCTCATTAACACTAATTCCCTAATTGCCATCTCCCCAAAACCATCCTCGCACTGGGAGTAAACCACACAGCCCATGTCTGCATCTGAAAAGCTGAAAAACAGACAAATTCATGCATTTTTTATTATTTTGGCTGCAAAAACCTATGAGGCTGTCGAGGCCGTGGCAGTGAGAGAGTGGGGCTGGTGCTGTCTGCCTGCGAAGCTGCTATTTTAAGGCTGTATTTGCTTCACTCAAACTGTAGAAAATCTGAGAAGCTGCTGGAAAATGGCTTCCTGTTCCCTGCAATACCCCACTCTGGTTTTCTTCCCCATATGGACTAAAAGTGGGGGCACATGGTGTTATTTTACCCCTTTCTCCTCCCCATTTTTCAATCCCAAGGCAAACAGAGCATCCCCAAGCCCGGGGGTCTCCCTGCTTTACATCCAGATGGTTAAAAAAAAAAGGTGGAAATCAGGGTTTGAGCTGAAAGGAGCTGAATCCTGAGCAGCCTCAGACTCCACTGCAGGGCTGAAACCTCACAGTGCTCCCAAAAAATCCTCTCTAAGCTGTGCCATGGGGAAGTAACATTCCATTTCTCCTGGAGAGAAGCTGTCCTGGGGCCTTGGCCAGAGATAAAAGCAACAGGTTAAAAGCCAGCTCAGTCCAAAAGGAGAGGAGCAGCAAGGAGGTCTGACTGGCTTGGAAATAACAGGGGCAAATGGGAGGTTTGGAGGAAAAAATGCCAGCAAACCTGCAGGATCTGCAAATCCTGGCACGCACCCTTGTGCAATGTACTGATTTGGGGGGAAAAAACCCACCTTTTTGTCGTTGTAGTGTCAGAAGCCATCATCTGACCCTCTCAAAAACCATCCCCCCCGGGTGAGAAATTAGGTAATTTCCCCTCACGCCGGTGGGTTTTGGCGCTGGGGCTCTGGCCGCTGCATGGGGGTGGGGGGGCTGATTTCCCCCCCGGCTTCCCATCCCTGCCGGAGCACGGAGCGAGCGCGCACGGAGCTGGCGGGGGCCGTTCACCGGCGGCTCCCCGCGTGCTCGGGGAGGTGGAGCAGCCCACGGAGAGCCGCGTCCCCGCAGCCGCCGCCGTCGCTCCCGCAGCATCAGGCGCAGGCGGCACCCGGAACGCGGCGGCTCTTCGGCTCCGCATCCTCCGTGGGCAGCCGGATCGGATACGGCGGCCGCGTCCCGCTGCCGGGGTAGGGGCTTCACCCCCTGGGCGGGAGGGGGGTGCGGGGACACCCCCCAAACCGGCTTCGGGGCTTGGGGGGGGGGCTCCCGCTGCTTGCGAGCGAGGCCGGGATTAGCGGAGCGGAGCCGAGATGCTGCCCTGGCGCCGGAGCAAGTTCGTGCTGGTGGAAAATGAACGTAAGTGCAAAGGCAAGAGCCTGGGGCCGGGGCTGAGCTACGCGGCGCTGCTGGCCGGCTTCCTCCGCTCCTGCCCGGACCTGCTGCCCGAGTGCCCGTTGGAGCGCCTGGGGAGCGTCTTCCGCGGGAAGCGCCAGAAAGTGGAGCTGAACAAGGAGGACCCGACGTACACGGTGCGGTACCTGGGCAACGCCGTCACCCTGCACGCCAAGGGCGAGGGCTGCACCGAGGAGGCGGTGGGCAAGATCTGGGCCAAGAGCGAGGCGGGCGCCGGCGGGGCCAAGATGAAGCTGACGCTGGGCCCCCACGGCATCCGCATGACGCCCTGCGAGAAGGGGGCCCGCCGGCCGGGCCACGCGTACCTGCTGCACCGCATCACCTACTGCGCCGCCGACCGCCGGCACCCCAAGGTGTTCGCCTGGGTGTACCGGCACCAGGTGAAGAACAAGGCGGTGGTGCTGCGCTGCCACGCCGTGCTGGTCTCCAAGGCCGACAAGGCGCGCGCCATGGCCCTGCTCCTCTACCAGACCTCGGCCTCCGCCTTCAACGAGTTCAAGCGCCTCAAGAGACAGAGCGATTTCCGCCACGTCCAGCAGCAGCTCCTGGGCGATGCCATCGTGCCCTTGGTGCCCATCCGCAGGCTGCTCAACGCCAAATGTCCCTACCGGCCGCCGGCCGAGCGGGCCCGCTGCGCCCCTCGGCTCAGCTCCATCCTGGAGGAGGAGGAGGAGGAGGCCTTCGGCGCCGGGACGCCCTTGGCGGACCCCGAGCGAGCGGCCGTGCTGCGGCTGGCCAGCGACATGAGGGGGTGCAGCCTGCGCGGGCCCCGGCCCGCCGTGTGCTGAGCGCCGGCGGTCACCGCGTTCCGGGCATGAGGTGCCCTCCCTGCGCCCCAGGCCGGTGCTGGACCTTCCTCGGGGATCGATCTGGACAAGACAGCGGCTCCGTTTGCAGGAAGACCCACGGTGGGGGTGGGTTTGCACCCCAGGGATTCCCCCCCCCGGCCCCGCACATGAACCTGCTCTCGTGCCTCCTCCGCAGCAGCCATAATAATAAAATTAATGTGTGTTTTCTGCGGTGTGACGGCGCCTGTGTCTCGCCCGGACCCTGGCGGACGACAGAGTTAAGCTCGGCACCGAGGCAGTTTGGGGGGTTTATACTGCATTTACCCCCTGAAAGGCAAGCCAAGGAGGGGGGGCTGCGGGGTCCACGGTGCTTGCCTACGGCACCGAGGGCTGGGGAGAGCTGCTCCGCGTAGTCATGGCAACTTGATTTTTTAAATATAGAGCTGGAGGGAGCGGCTGTGCTGCCCACGCCCGGGGAGCTGTGACGGGGGTTCGGCCCCTTGGACCCCCACTGGAGAGCAGAACTTGCCTGCACACCCCCCACATCCCGAAATTAGCACCAAGGGCCTGAAGATAATAATTTACGAAAATTTGCTAATTTTTTCTTTCCCTTTTGCTGCTTTCTCAGAATAAGCAATGGTAAGGAGATGGGGTGGTGGGGGGTCTTGTGTCCCCCCCCCAGCAGGGTCCTGCCACCCTGCCATGGCCCTGCGTGGGGTGGGGGAGAAGGAACCTGCAAAGTGGGGCTGGGGGCTGCCTTCTGAGGCTGAGCCCTCGCAGTGGGGGGGCCACGTGGTGCTGCTGCCCCACAACCCAGTGAGGGGTTGCAACCCACTCCCCAAGGTGCTACAGAGCTGGGATTTGGGGAGATATGCCCTCCCAGGCCCGGGGGACAGGCTTTGGTCTGACCACTGCCCCCCCCAAACTTAGCAGGGGCGTGAGATTTGGGTTGCCTCCCCATCCCCAAGGTGGGGGGGGGGGGCAGGGGGATGCTCCTCCCCGCACCTGGGGGCATTAGGATTTGGGGCCAACTGCCAAGATCCTGAGGCTGGCACTCGGGCTAATCCCCCCTCAGATGCTGTCAAGGCTGGAGTTTGATGTCCTCCCCAAGACCCCAGGGTGGAGCTGGGGGTATAAGGGGTGGGGGGGGGCTGCGACCTATCCCGCCCACCAGACTCCCAAGGATGGGGTTTATCCCCCTAAAGCCCCGTAAGGCCGGAATCCGGCCCGCCTGCCTGACCCGTAAGCCTTATGGGGGGGTAGTTTGTGCTCTCCCCGCACCCCAGCAAGGCTCTGGGGAGTCCCCACGCCCCCCGCCCGGCCTTGGCGGACACCCCCCGTCTCGGTGGCGGCGCTGCCGCTGCCAGAGCGCTGGCCGTGACGTCATCACCACGCGCCGGCGCGGCGAGCGGTTGCCGTGGTAACGGCGGGCCCGGCGGCCATGGAGGGCGGCGGGCGGCCCTCGGCCGCGCAGGCCGTGGTCTTGGCCGCCAGCACCGCCATCACCGCCCTGCTCTACTCCGTCTACCGGCAGAAGGCCCGCGTGGCCCGCGGGCTCGAGGTGGGTGCGAGGGGTGCGACGGGGAAGTGCACGGGCCCGGCCCCTGGGCCGCGGCCTGGTCGCGCTTGCTGAGCCGCGGCCTCTGTTTGTTCTCCACAGGGCGCCAGGAAGGTCCGGCTGGACGGGGACCTGCGGGCGGTGCTGCTGGAGGCGCCTGGACGCTGCGTGCCCTATGCGGTCATAGAAGGTACGGTCAGGGCCCGAAGCGATGCCTCAAACGGGAGTCGGGGGCACAAGCCTCCCCTCCCCCCCAGCTGCTCCTCACCGAGGGGTTTCATCCCCAGCTCCTCCTTCTGTGCCCATCAGGTCATATCCCCCCCGCCAAGCAGCCACAGACTCCTGACAGCAGAAAACACGGGCTCTTAGCCCTTTTGCCACCTATCTTAGAATACTAGAATGGTTTTGGTTGAAAGAGACCTTAAAGCTCATCTCATTCCATCCCCTGCCATGGGCAGGGACACCTTCCACTATCCCAGGCTGCTCCAAGCCCCATCCAGCCTGGCCTTGGACACTGCCAGGGATCCAGGGGCAGCCACAGCTGCTCCGGGCCCCCTGTGCCAGGGCCTCCCCACCCTCACAGGGAAGAATTTCTTCACAATATCCCATAGAAACCTGTCAGTGTGAAGCCATTCCCCACGGTCCTGTCACTCTAGGCCCTTGTGCAAGGTTTGTTTAATGAGCACCTCACCAGCCCCTTGGATCTCCGTTCCAGGTGTGGTGCGGTCGGTGAAGGAGACCCTGAGCAGTCAGTTTGTGGAGAACTGCAAGGGGGTGGTTCAGAGGCTGACGCTGCAGGAACACAAGATGGTGTGGAACAGAACCACCCACCTCTGGTACGTGCCTGGTGCCCACAAACACCTGGGGTGCCCTCGGGAGGGTCTGACACCCTGAAGTGGCCTCAGGCATGGCCAGAATGACCAAGCGCCTCAGAGCTGGATCCCAAAGTAGCCCCCATGGTGACAGCTGCCAAAATGGGGTGTATTTGGCTGATTTTAGGACTTTTAGCATTCACAGAGCGGGGGAGGAGAAGACCACGTCAAGTAACCCAAAAATACCAGATCAGCCCCACCTTGTTTCAGAGGTGGCCAGAGGATGGCATTTCCAAAAAAACCCCACTTTTAGAACAGAAATTAATTGGATTTGGGTGATTCCCACGCCCAGGGGACCCGAGGATGGTCCCAGAGCTGCTGAAACAGAGCCCAGTGATGCTCTTTGATAAGCATTTGATAACACTTACCAAATTGGGATGTGTGACACATGGTGCTTCTCCTCACAGGGTGGTTTGTGCCAGCTGGGAATGCCACAGACAGGTGAGGAGGAATTAGGTGGGGATGAGGGAAGCCCCCACTAGTTGTGGAGCACTGAGGTGAGGGTGGAGTGGCCTCGTGCACACCTGGACAGTGCCATGAGGGGAAAGGTGTTGTTCTCCAGAGACCCCCATCAAAGAAACTCCACTCGGGGCACGTCCCATCTGGCAGTCCCCAACACCAGCAGGTCATCCCAGGTTGTGTTTCCCATCAGGGGAAGCCAGTTCACTTCCCCCCCTTCTCCCTCCCCAGGAACGACTACGAGAAGATCATCCACCAGAGAACCAACACCACCCCCTTCGACCTGGTCCCCGCCGAGGATGGCACCGGCGTCACCGTGCGGGTGATGAAGCCCCTGGACGCCGCCGAGCTCAGCCTGGAGACGGTGTATGAGAAATTCCACCCCTCTGTCCAGTCCTTCACGGACGTCATCGGCCACTACATCAGTGGGGAGCGTCCCAAGGGAATCCAGGAGACGGAGCAGATGCTGAAGGTGGGCACGGCCCTGACCGGGGTGGGAGAGCTGGTCCTGGACAACGCCACCATCAAGCTGCAGCCCCCGAAGCAGGGCATGCCCTACTACCTCAGTGCCCTGGATTTCGAGTCCTTGCTGCAGAAACAAGAGTCCAGCGTCCGGTTTTGGAAAATCCTGACCGTCGTTTTTGGCTTTGCCACCTGCGCCGTCCTCTTCTTCCTCCTGCGGAAGCAGTACCGGCACCACCGAGAGAGGCAGCACCTCAGGCAGATGCAGGAGGAGTTCCGGCAGGCCCAGGAGCGCCTGACGAATGCGGAGGGCGGTGAGACCCTCAAAAACGCCTGCGTGGTCTGCTTGAGCAGCACCAAATCCTGCGTTTTCCTGGAGTGTGGCCATGTCTGCTCCTGCCACGAGTGCTACCAGGCTCTTCCCGAGCCCAAAAAGTGCCCAATCTGCAGGCAGGGCATCACCAGGGTGGTTCCCTTGTACAACAGTTAATTCTTTGTGATTCTCGGGGGGGAGATTTTGGATTTAAAGCTGCCACAGGCAAAGGGGTTTTGTTGCCTCGCTGCTTGGGTGGTGGATTTTGGCGAAGGGGAGGGAGCGGGTGCTTCAGCAGGGGGGCAGAGCTGAGTCTGAAAAGGTGACTGTGCAGCTGATCAGGGCTTACGCCGTGCTCTGGAGGTGTTTTTGAGAGAGATGACTCCTTGCAAAGGGTGAGGTGCTCAGGGGGAGACACGGCTTGAAGCTCTTCTGTTAAGGTTTGGACTCCCAGGGTTTGTGTCATGGTTACAGAGCCTGCAGCCCCTTACCCAGCTGATAAAAACAAAAATAAAATGTATTAAGGGTTCTCAGAGGCTGCAGAATTTCTGTGATGCTGCCAGAGGGCTGCAAGGCCCAATGGAGCAGGAGGGGCTGTCAGAGAGCTCGTACCGGGGGTGTGAACGCAGGTAATTCTGTGATTCCCCCCGAAATGGGTTTGTCACACCAGGATGTGAGGATGGGGATGTGAGAATGCTGTGGCTGATGGCTGTGCTTGGCTTGGCTTGGGATACAAAACAGAGTGTGAAGTAATAAAATATGACGAAAAGTGTGTCTGTGTCAGATTATTCCGTGGGAGTGATGAGGTTTGTGCTCCCTGAGGTGGACACGGTGAGCCTGGATCACCCCGAGCCTTGATGGAGGTTGGCTAAGAGGGGGATCTTGTCCCCCCTGCACTGGATATGACAGCCACTGCTGTCCCCTCATGGCACAGGTGGTACCAAACCCCCAAACTGACACAAAAACGGAGAATTCCCTTCCCTGACACCCCCATTTTGCCATAAATCCCATATGCACCTTAGAGGGTTAATGGACCCAAAGTGCTGCTACAATTAACATTTGCTGGGGAGGACAATTAGAGAAACATTCCCAGGGGATAAGGGAGCCTCAAGTAGGAACAGCTGAAAACCCCAGGACTGAGGCAGCCCCTCGGGACTGGAGAGACCCCTGCTCCATCCAGTGCCTGCAGGCAGGCAGAGCTCTTCACATCCCCCAGGCATATTTATAAAGAAACATTCCCATTGGCTGGCATTTAAAAAACCCTGAATTTAACAGAGAAGTGGTGGGTTGTTTCCTCATTAAACATTAAGCAGAGCAGCTGGGCAGTGTCCGAAGGCCATTCTGGCTGTGAGGCACAAATCCACGGCTGGATTTTGTGGAGGAGCAGGTTCCTGGTTGTCCCAGTGCCGGGAAAGGGCCGCATGCCGCCAGCTGTAGATGGCGGTGGCTGCCTGCAGGGCGAGGCAGCCTGCGAAACAATCCCAGAGGGAACAACCAGAACACAGCTCAAAAAGCCACACTGCGGCTCGAAAACCCAGAATCCAGATTGAAACGACAGAATCCCACCTGCTAGAGGAGGTGTCCCTCCTCTCCAGGGGACCAACCACCCCAAAAAGCCTCATCCCCTCACTGGGGACAGCGGGGAGGTCAATCCCCCTCAGACCAGTGCAGGACACAGCCTTGAACCTCGGCATTTTGCCCAGGAATGGAGCATCAGGCGAAGCCTAAAAATACGCTTTGGAGGAGCTGTGCTTCCCCATTACCCTTCACCTCCTGTTTCCAAGCTTTCCCTGTGATATCTCAGGCGTAGCCGCAACCTTATGTAAGGCGCTGACAGCTCGGGGGCGGGCGGGGGTGCAGGGGAGAGGGGCTTGTGCAGCTCTGGGGGCTGAGGATTTCAGCAGACGAGGGGTTTGGAGATGGGAGCAGCCCCGGACAGCTCAGCCCAGCCCTGTCCTTCCTTTGCCCCCATCCTGCTCGGCCCCAAAATGAGCCAGGCTCCCAATTCCAGAGAAATCCTGTAACTCAGCCTTGCACAAACAGGTTCTTTGCTGCTGTTGCTCCTGTCCCCCCACTCCGCTTTGCAGGAGGTGCACCATGGATGCCTGAACACCCCCAACATAGCTGTGGTCTGTCCCAAAATGTTATCCCCAACCTTCCCATCGCTCATTTTGCCAGGCAATAGCCCTGATGACTCACACTGCTGTCACAACCCTGCATGGAAAACCCCATGGAAAGCTCACAGTGACCCACAAGTCCTCCTGCAGCACCCAAGGAAAGGCTAGTGCAGGGACAGGTCCTGGGGCCCCACAGCCAAGCACACCCGGTCTTCCCCTGCGGCAGCCCCCCACAAAGTGCCAGAAGCCCCGAAATGGCTCATTTCTGCTGGGCTCTGCAAGGCACATGTGGGGCTGTGCCCAGTATTCCTGGGAACAGGCGCTGGCCTCCCCAGGGCTGTGGAGGGGTTGGTTGCAGACTTTCCAGGAGTGGCTGGAGGGCTCACTGTGCACTCCCTACACGTGTCTGTGGGGTAGTCTAGGCTCCCCAGGTGCAGCTGTGGGGCAGCTCTGGGCTCCCTAAAAGTGCTGTGGGGCCGCCTAAGCTCTCCGAGGGTTCTTGTAGGGCAGCGCTGGACTCCCCAGGGATGCTGAGGGGCAGGTTGGGGCATCCTGAGGACGAAGCGGGGCACCTCCAGGCTCCGTAGGGTGTCTGTTAGGCAGTTCTGGGTTCTCCAGGGATGCTGTGGGACACCCCGAGGATGCTCCAGGACAGCTCCGTGCTCCTCAGGGAGCCTGCGGGGCAGGTCCGAGCTCCTTGAGGATGCTCCGCGCTCCCCGGGGACGCTGCAGAGCAGGCGGCGGGGCAGTCCCGGGGATCCCCGGGGTGCGAGATCAGCCCGCCGGGGCGGTGCCGCCGCCGGTGCAGGGGGCCGAGCCGGTCCCGCCCC
>VXAZ01005587.1:191298-451134 GCA_013399875.1 Gymnorhina tibicen | reverse complement strand
CCCCCATGTCGGAGGGGCCGCCCTACGGCGAGGGGCAGCTGGCGGGGGACGCGGCCGTGGGGCAGCTGCCCTTTCCCGTTCGCCTCCGCGGCGGCGACGGGCTCCTGGCCGGCGGGCAGGGCAAGCGGCCGCCCAAACTGGGGCAGATCGGCCGCAGCAAGAGAGGTGGGTGCCGGAGGGAGCGGGGCGCACCGGGAGCTGCCCGGGTTGTGGGGCACAGCTCTAGGGATGGGGCGGGATGCAGCGGGTATCCCGCGGGATGTTGGGTATCGTGTACCGGGCACCTTCCCCGCGGATGCAGGACACCCAGGGACGGGGCAGGATGACCGGGCTCCCTGAGGGATGTCGGGCATCGTGTCCCGAGGAGCTTCTCCAGGGATGCAGGGCACTGGGGACCGTCCCCAGGGACAGGGTATGGTGCACCGGGCTCCCTGACGGATGCTGGGCGTCGTGTTCCGTGTTCCCGTGATCTTCCCCAGCGATGGGGCATCAAGCACCTTTCGGGGGAGCACCGGAAAACATCCCCGGGGACAGGGCACGATGCACCAGACTCCCTGCAGGATGTCAGGCATCACGTCCCAAGGACTGTCACCTGGGTGTTGGGTAGCCAGGACCTTCCCTGGGGACAGGACTTCGTGCCCTGGGCACTTCACCGGGTATAGGGCAGCAGGGACCTTCCTCAGGGACAGGGCATCGTTCCCTGGGGACCATCCGAAGGGCACAGAGCTGAGGGGACCTTCCTTGGGGCCATGCCATTTGCCAGGTTTCCCCAGGGACAGGGCACCAGTGCCGGGGCGTGCGATGCTGGGGACCCTCTCTGGGGACGGGACACGGTGCACCAGGTACCCTCCGGGGTGTAGCTTTGCCATCAGCCACACCAGGGATGTGGGACCCCTCCAACCCCCCCTCCCCCGGGTGACCTTGGGCGAGGAGAGCACGGCGGCAGAAAATTCATCGCGCTTCTGTTTCTTTCTGCTTTCTAGTGGTTATTGAAGATGATAGAATTGATGATGTGCTGCAAAACCTCTCCGAAAAGGCCCCTCCCGGTGTTTAAAGCCTCCCTGGGGACGCTGGGCTGAAGCCTGGGGTGGGGTCGGTTTACAATGGCACAGGTGATCGGCAAAAAATAACCCCCCGAGACCGAGACCGCAGCGACCGCCCGGAGCACCGGGAACGCCGTCCGCGCCCGCCCGCAGTCCCACGGCACCGCGGCACGTCCTGCCCTCCGGAGACGCGCGGAGGGGAGGGCGGCGAGCGAGCCAGAGCCCAGCCATGAATTAAAAAATGATAATAAATTAATATATATATATATATAATCGGGAAAATAGTCACCTGCTTCAAACCCCCCACCCCGAGGGACGGACGGAGGAGTCACACCGCGGCTCTGAATTCCTCGGGATCGCTTTTCTCGGGCTGATGAACCTTGTGCCGCGCTAGATCGGGGGGTAAGAGGAAAGGGGGCAGCGGGAAATGGGGGGGGGAACAGCCCCCGGCCAGGGTTGTTCCTAGCGGGCACCTTGTTTACATTATTTAATCTTGCAAAAATGAATCCGTGCACTTGGATGTACCACGCTATCCCCTTCCGTATGAGTTTCTTTTTTTTAATGTTGATGTCTTTGGATGTTGGGAAATTATATAAAATAGATATATATATATTTAATTTTCGTCACGTTTTAGGGTTCTCGAGGGGGAAAACCAAAACTTTTATAAAGGAAAGGCCTGAAGGAAGAATTGCTAGTTTATTTTTTAAAGCTTGTACTTCTTGGTTGCTGTGAGCAAAGGGACAGATTTTATATGTACGGGGGGTGGGGGGAACGCTCAGCTTTTCTAACTACCATGCAGTCTGTAGTGTGGGTGATCTTGGTTTTTTTTCTTATATTGTGGCAGTTTCCTCTCTTTAATAGACTGTATTAAAATATATATATAAAGAAATTATTTAATGTAATCACAAGAGTGCCAAACACTTGGAGATGCTGGAGGGCAGCGATTCCCTCCCCGAGACAAGCAGCACTTGGAGCTTTCTGCTCTTTCTAGGGCTCGGTCGATCTCTCGTGGGGTTTTCTCTGACTTCTCTTTTCTAATCTTTCTTTTTAACTATTTTGCATGACGTGCATAAAAACGAAAGGGGAAAAAAAAAGGGGGGGGAACAAAAAGCGCCTCTGGCGCCCGGGCTTGGTTCTTGTTTCTGTTTGCGATTGACTGACAGACCTCAAGGCAGGTTTTTCTTTCCTCCTTTTCTTAAATATTGTGTATGTTGCACTTTTATCCACTACACAGGGCTATTTCTGCAATGTCCGAATAAAAAGGAAAATGAAAGAAAACGGAAAAAAAAAAAATTATAAATGCGGATCTGCCGTGTTTTCCCGTGGGCTGCCGGGGCCCAGCGCCGTGAGCATCCCTCCCTGTCCACCCAAATAATCCCCAAACAGCTAAGGAAAACCTCGCCGCTCTCCGGCACAGACCCCTGAATAATTGTTCGTGCGGAATAATTGATTGTAATTAGTATTTATTTGTGGAATTTTTTTGTTTGATGGGAAAATGCTTCAGGGGCACAAATTTAACAGAAAAATTCAATGTTGGGTCCTGAAAGCAGCTGTGGGGAATGGGGAAAAAAGCGTGGCTTCCCCTTCACTGATGGGAAGAACTGTGGAAAACAGGCATTTTCCTTCCAGTGTTGCCTCCCTTCCCCCCAAAACCCAAATCCTGGTGTTAAAAAAGGCCATTATCCCTTCTGCCCATGCCACCAAGGGCACGAGCCAACCTTTGTGCCCAGGGAGTAGGAATAGAATCACAGCTGGGAAACGGGTCCAGGGGTGGGATTTTATTGCAAAGAAAATCATACATGGCACTGAAGGCAGGATGCTGCTGAGCTGGGATTTGTACAGGATGGCCTGGGGGGCAGATGGATTGGTTTGGGGTGGCACAGGGAGCTGGTACCCCATTTTTGGGGTGCTAAGGCTGCACAACGCTCCCCTCCCCACCACCTTTGCTATTTATTGCTCAATTTTTAACCCACACAGGCTCTCCCACATGCAGGGTAGGATGAGGAGCTTTGCTAAATTGCTCCCTTGAAAAATCCCCAAGTATTTTCAGTTTTTCCCCAGCGAGTTCAGCTCCGAGGTCGTGGCTGTGCGGGTTGGACTCGGCGCACGCAGTTTTGGCCCCAGGATTTTCTATGCTGGTGGACCTGCTGCACCTCCAAAGCACGAGATGGCCCCCAGAAGGGATTTTTTTCCCCCAAACTTATGGTTTTTTGCCCCAGCTGGCATCTGGGGGCGAGCCCAGGGCTTTGGGAGAGCAGACACAGCCAGAGAGGAGCAAAGCATCCCACATGTGCCGAGAAGGCAGCGCCTGGGAGCTCCTTAGACACAAAACCACGGGCTGGATGCAGCACCAGGTTAATTAAGTTTACCAAAAAGCCCTTTTTTAATGTAAAAGACCTGATCTATGGGTCTGCCAAACCCAATTTCTCACTTTCTTCCATACATCAAAAGACCTCCGAGCGCTTAAACTGCCCTGAAACCCAGCCCCATCCATGGGTGCTCCGAGGATGGGGCCCAGGCACAGCCTCGGGAGCCCTCCCCCAAAACACCTGGATGTCCGGGAGAAGCTGGGAATGAACCAGAGAAAGCCTGAAGCCAGAGGGGGAAGGGAGGCTGAAAGAAGAGGAGATTCTGCTAAATTATAAACCGCTCTTTTATATGCATCTTTCATGCACGGCACATAAATAATGGAGCAGGAGAGCCTGGCGAGCTCGCGTACGGGAGGATGCGGGATGGAGGGGCGAGGAGAGAGGCATTCACGAGGGATGGTGGGGAAAGATGCGCCCAAGAGACCAAGCCGGGCATCCCGCACGGCCGGGAGATGATATTCTGAAGGAGGATTTAAGGATTAAGCTGGCCCCGGGGCAGGAGTTTATTGCATACATTATTTAACAGATGGCCCAACGCAGGCGGCGGCTGCCTACGGTCTCCCCGGTGACCTTGGCTGGGAGATGCCGGAGCTGGGAAGGGAGCCTGGTGCCATCACCACGCTCCGGTTACAGGGATCAGAGGGAAAAAAAACCAAACCAAAGCCCAGGAGCCAGCACCCAGCAGCTCCAGAGCCAAATCCCCATGGAAACTGCAAAAATCCCCACCCAGCCCTGCCCATGTGGGCTGCTTGTTTTGGCAGGGGTGGGAAAAAAAGGAGGAAAAAATAAAATGTATAGAAAAGAGCCATTGGCAGGTTTATTTCCCGGGGGAAACTTGGCACCTTCAGAAGAGCGGGGTGCTGGAGGGACGAGCAAGGTGCAAAGGTCCCAGTGACACTCAGAGCGCTTGCAAAATCCCACTCCCATGCCCAAAGACACGCTTTAATCCCATTTTCCAGGGATTTTGGCACTGAGGGAAGGTGCTAACACCGTTGCTCCTGCAGCAAAGCCAACCCTGACCGCTTACACCCAGAACCAGGGCGTATTTTTATCCACCTCTAAAGCTGCTCGTTTTCCACAGGCTTTAAGGCATCAGCCTCTGGAAGCCCCCCGGGATGACACCAGTCCTGGGGGGGCTCAGAGCAATGGACAACGATTTTGGGGCTGGATCAGTGTCCCCACCACTAATTTCCCACATCACCCAGGCAATAACTCACAGAAAAAAACCCCAAAATTGAGGGCAGTGTGTTGCAGCCAGGGCAAAGCAGAGCAGGGGGAGCGGGTGAGTCCCCCTAAGCTCTTCCCAAAAGGACGCCCATGTAGCAACTGCCCAAAATAAATATTCTCTTTTTTTTTTTCCCCTCCTCCATCAAAACTAGGGCATGTTAAACTAGGCCAGCACTCTTAAAGTAATTTATTTATCATGGGGGGGGGGGAGCAAGGAGGGACAGCATGGGCTGCAGGAGGAGATGCTCCATCCTGCCCCCAAATGCCGGGGGTTTGGGGAATAAAAGGGGTCAATTCTCCCCTCTTCCCTTGTTCAAAAATCACAGTTACTCAGAAGGAAGCAGCTTTACTGACCTTTGGTGGAGAAGACACAAAAATGGTCATTTTAATGGTATCGAACCCTTTTTGATCCATTCCCTCGACCGTTTTCACCGCGTGGGGTTCGTGTTTTATATCATGGCGTTAGACAGAAAATACGCTTTAGAAAAATAAAAAATGGAACAAGACGTGAAAGCAATTTTACCCTCCTTTAAAACTCGGGTTTTTTTCCCTGCTTTTGAACACAGGAATGAGAAAAACCCAGCGGCTGCCCAAAATCTCTCCGCTCACCCCTGCTGCGGAATGGGACTGGCCAAGAGGGATTTGGGATGCAGCACCATCCTGCTGGTTGCTCCCCCATCAGTCATGGCCTTGGAGGTTTTTGGGGGGCTTTACCTTTGCCTTTGGGTCTCCCCATGGGAAAAGCGGCTTCTGGTGGGATGGACTCCAAGTGTTGCTTGTTTGGGGGGCTGTGTCCCCCTTCCCCGGGATCTTTGTCCCACAGCCACTAGAGGCCACTGAGGCTCTGTGATCCCGGCTGATTTATTCAGGCAGGACATTTGGACACACACTGGCACCCAAAAATCTAAAACCGGGCGAAAACAACACGTAAAATCCACAGAGGCAGAAAAACTGGGGAAAGGCAGGGCAGAGAAGGGCTGTCCCCGGGCTCTGTTGGTGTCCCAGGGGCATCCCCACCCGGGGACTCCACAGGGAACAGGGGCACTTTTCCCAAATCTGGCCAAGCCACTCAGCTGCCCAGATTTGTGCTGAGCACTACCAGGAATTTTGGGTGTCCTGCCCCGAGCTAAACATCTCCAGAGGACAGGGAAATGCTGCCTCACATGCAGCGGCCTTCCTGGGCTCACCAGGAATTTTATGGAGGGGTCAAGAAGACACTCCCATCATGTGGCATTCCTCACCTTGGGAATATTCTGCAAGAAAATCCCTAAATCCCTGCTGCTGCTGCCTCGGGGAGCCTGGGAGTGGAGCTGCCTGCCTCCCCAGGCTCCTCATTTTCATTTTGCCTGGAGTTAAATTTTTCTAGGATATTCTGAACAGCCGTTCCCACTTAAGAGGGAAACATCAGATATCTTCATTTACACACCGCTCCAGGTGTCAAACTGTTGCATGACAATAACAAGTGGGAGACACCTCACCCAAAAAACGGGAGAAGTTCCAGCCGGCGCCAAATGCAGCAGCAGATGCTCAGATAAAACCCAAACCTGAGAACAGCACCAGGCTCTGCAAACCAGCCAAAGCCTTCCCGGAGAAATAATCAGCGTTTGGGGGGTGGGGATTACATTTTTTGGGAGGTTGGGATGCCTGTGCTGCCTCACATTGGGGTATTTCAGACACTCGGTGGGCAGGTGAGAATGGCCACTGCCTCCTCAGGGCTGCCCCAGTTCCCAGCCTCACTGGCTTTGGGAGAAGATTCCCTGCCACAGATTTTTCCAAGACAATTCCTCCCCTGAGTTTCAGCAGGATGTGCCTGTGGTAGCAATTGCCCTGTTAAATTCATGTTGGTGATGCAATGCCAGGAACACGACAGAATATGAAGAAAACCAGAGGAATTTGGGCTCCCCTCCATGCTACAACGTCTCCATTATTAATATATATAGTATTATATTATATAATGCTATATAATATTATATAATATATACGGTATTATGTAATACACACAATATTATATATATAATTTTTGCAGAGATAAGTGTGACACCCGCACGAGCCCTTTCCTTTGCAGATATCCCACCCTGCTCAGCCTTTCCCATGGGAAAAGTGGAGCAAAGTGGCTGCTGGGAACATCTCAGAGTCTCTGGGGCTTTGCGTGCACAGCTCGAAGCATCGGCCCCTTCCCGGGGTGGGGGGGAATAAAAGAAAATAAAGGAAAATAACCAAACCACAAAAATAAATCCCCAAACAGGCCATGTGACACAACACTCTGAAATACCCGGCGGTGAGTCACGGGTGTGGAGATGGGGCTGATCCAGCTCTGACTCAGCCCGGGCAGCCGGTGCAGCCTGTTTGTGTCCCCTCCCAGCTCCCGTTTCCCATTTTTGCTCCAAACCTGCTCAAATATAAATAAATACTCCGTGACTAAGAGACACGTGGTGGGGCTCAGCCCACAGCAACCCCTTCAAGCCCCCCGAATTCCCGACAGTGCCGCAAGGGCCGGACACACCAGTAGCCCGCAAAAGCCAGGCCTGGGAACCTTTGAAGTATTTAAAGTGTTTTTTAAAATATGTATTTTTGGAGGGAGAAACACACACACACACACACACACACAGGAGGTTCTTGCTGATGCCATGGCAAGGAAGCACTTGGGATTTTCCAGCCAGCTCTAATTAATTAGTGTTTTCTCAGCTTAACATCGTTTTAAACACGAAGCACCAATTCCCATCGGTCACAGCCAAGGGAAGCCGGCACGGAGCAGAGACCCTGCCCAGGCTGGGGTGAAGCCTCATTCCAGGACACCACACTGGAGGGGCGGTGGGTGCTGGCGGAGCTGGGATGAGACTCAGCTCCCACCTGGGTGCAACCCAGCCCCAGCCCTTTCCAAGCCACAGCATCCTACAACATCCCCAGAGGAATGGAAAACCGCAAGAGGTGGCTGATTTTGGAGGAGGTGCCGTAGGAAAGCTGCCCTTGGGTTATTCCCACGGGATCTGGACAAATACACGGGGGTGGAGCACCTTATAGCTGGGATTCTCCGGGCAGGGTTGATCCCAGCCTCATCCCAGGTTTTTGCACCATCCCTGCGCCGCAGGGTAAGGAAAGGCAAAAGGCAAGATCAGGATGAGACCCCGGCACATCCTCAGCATCCATAACCAGTTTCCATAGCAACAGGTTCGGCCCCAGACCGGCAGCGGGTGCTGGGAAGCAGGAATGATGAGGGAGCTCGGGGAGACCCCACGAGCAGCAAAAAATAGGGTTTGGTACAGAAAATCACTTTGCACTTCGATGCCTCAGGAGCGAGGGGAGGCTGAGGCCGGGCTCTGGGAGCTGTGACCCAACACAAATGCTCGAGGACAACCCTTCCAGGGAGACTGGGGAGCTGCCCCCCCATTCCATCACCCCTGCTAGGCACGGATCCCTGTCAACCCATCCCAGGTGTGTCAGCATTCCCGGTTTAATTCCCAGCCGGGAAGCCAGGAACTCTGCTACGCCCGCCCCTGGCTCTAGCCAGGAGCAAACAGCCACGAAACCCCAAAGCATCCATCCTACGGTCCTGAACGCCGGGAAAGCGCACACCTGGGGAACGATCCGGAGGGAGAGCCCGGATAGGGATGCTCCGGGGGTGCGGATGCCGGCGGGCCCCTCGCCCCCACCCCCGCGGCCGTGCCCCGCCCGCGGCACTGTTACACAAGGCTCCCGGCGCTTGCATAAGCGGCAGCAGCGTGTGCAGCCTCAAGGAGAGAGGAAAAGTGAGCAGGAACCACGGCCCCAAAGCCACGCCTCGGGATGGGATCCGTGGCCAGAGTCCATATCCCACAGGAGTCCCCTGGGATCTGGAGCAGGGCACCGTGCAGCCACCCCTAAACGAGGTGACACAACCCCCTGCAGCAGTACTGACCCCAGCCCTTCACCATCCTTGTTGGAGAGACCGAAAATAGCAGGAATTCAACCTTTAACAGCTGGAGAAAGGCTGCCAGAACTCCCGAAGCCAGCGAGCAGCCTGCACACCAGCCCTATGGCATCCAACACTCGCCTGCTGCCACTTCCAGACCTGGAATTGGGGTTAGTCCCAGGGGAAGACCATTTTTAAAAGCCTTTTAACCAAGCAGGTGCTGGGGAATTGTCCTGCAGGGATTGGGCTCCCAGGGAGCCTCTGCGGAGTGGGACAGGCAGGTGGGCATCAGCCCTCGGCTCCCAGTCCTCAACCCAGGGGGAATAAGCACTGCCTTTAACCAGCACCACATCAGCACCCACGGGTGCCTTTGGCCAACCCCCTGGTAGTTTGGCACAGGGCAGCTCACCCTAAAACACGTTGTTCACGCCTGCTGTGGTGCTTTGGATCTGGCTCAACCCCTCGGCTGTCAATGAGCATGCGGCCAGAGAGGTTTGTAAGAACATGCAACGCCAGCCAGGTCACCTTTCCCAAGGGATTTACACCCTGTACAGGGTTCCTCTTCAGGATTTCCAGGTGCTCTGCCTGCTGCACTGGGGCTGATGTTTTGACCCCAGCTCCTTCCCACCCCACAAACCCACATTCTCTCACTATCCACACCCCTTGTTTTCCTGCCTTGTGCAAAGAAAGGATTAAAAACCACAACAAAAAACCAAGAAATCCTCTAACTTAATGAGCGGAGAAGCCCACAGACCTCTAGCTTGGTTTTTTAAACATAAGCAATATATCTGTGTCTTGAGGAGATTTATTGATTTGAACAATTAAAAGGCACCCCGAAGAGGCAGCACACAGAGGGGACAAGCACCTGCAGGACTCACGTGTGTCCCAGCCCAGCACAAACTTCCCACGGCAAAGATGACTTTACAGGTGGCACAGAAAAGAGAAAACCAGAAAAGGTCATTGCACAAGAGCGGGGTGATGCTCCTGATTTAAATACAACTCCCAAAACCCACGCTGCAAAGCCACAGGCACACCCAGGGCTGAAGCAAACACTCACCAGTGACTCTTGGGCAGTGATGCTGCTTCCCTGCAGACAAGGGGACAAATTTCCATCCTCCTTTATATAGGGAATGATTCCATGGGGACAGCAGCCACCCCAGAGGCAGAACACAGGGACAACCAGCTCACTGGCAGGGTCAGATACCCCGGGTATGCACCCATCCCTCCTCTGAGACACCCCCAAACCTCAGCCTCAGGCCTTATATTGCCTTCAGGACAAACAAATCACAAAATCTCAGTGCAGCTGCCCTGGGAGGGGAAACAACCCAAAAGGACACAAACCTGAGCTGCTTAAAGAGCTCCCAGCCCCAAGGTGAGCATCCAACCATCCGACTGCCACTAAAAACCACTGTTAAGGTGATTCTCAGCAGAGGGCACGTGTGGGGCCCCCGAAACCCCCCAGAGTCTCTGCTGTGCCGGGGTGAAGCAGAGCTGCGGGAGGCAGCGAGGGCGATGTGTGAAATCGTGGGGCGGCCGGCAGCTATTTCTGCTCCGTGTCAGCACCCACTGACAGCACCGCCCCGGGAACACAGCGAAGCTCCAGGCATCTTTTTTCCAAGAGAAATCCACCTGTATGTAGCTGTACTTCCACACTGAGAGCTGTGGAGCTCGCTGGGTCTGGGTGCAAAGCTGGGGGGTTTGGGGTCGAGGGGAGCTGCTGGCACCCTTGGGATCTCCGTTTAGGCTCCCAAGATTCCCCCTTATCTGATGGGCAGAAGCTTCTACAAATCCCTTCTCCTTCCTTCTGCTCAGGGTCGCTCTTTTTTCCCCTTAATTTCTTGGGACTTGGAGCGAGACCCAGGCAAATGCAACTGATTGTGTAACGTTTTGCTCAAAAAGCTTCTTAAACAGTCACATATTTCTATTGGATTTCCCCTGCCCCTCACTGCTGATTACTGGAGTATTTATATATAAATAGAAGCTGTCTTCCCCATAATCTGCTTGTTTCTCCTAATTAACTCGGAGCTGTTCTCCTTGGGCTGCTCAGCCCTTGGGTTTTGGGGGTGCCAGCACCCAGTGGCATTCAGTGAGCCCAAATCCGCCAAATTCCTGCTGAAATTGCTTTTTTGGCTGGTTTTGAGGAAGCAAAAGCCTCCTTTCCAAACTTTATGTGCTCGGTATCTGCCCCATCCTCCCAACCCCCAGCTCAGGGAAGCGCTCAAACGTGATTTCTTCATCTTCCCCCCTCCTCACCAAACTTTCCCCTAATTTAAGGAACGTCTCGATTTGATAATTATTTTAATCATTATTACTCATCTTTCCCCTTTCTTCCCCCCCTCAAAACTTCGTCCTGGGCCTGTCAATCACTTTAATAGCTGTTTACAACCTATCATCAAGTCTTGCATAACATCCACATGACTTCACTCAGATGCCTCCGACACCCAAAAGCTGCCCCTGAGCTCTATTTCAGGAGTGATGGAGCCCACGGCACCAACCGGCTGCATCCCCCGCCGGCATGCCCGGAGTCCAGGGATGGGGAAAATCAAAGGGAAAAACACGCCCGAAGCAAAACTATTTTGCAGTTAACACAAGACGGCCCCACGCTGCTCCCTGGTTCAGGTTTTGGGGGTGAGGGTTTGTTTGGTGGGCTCAGACCCCCTCCCCAGCATCGCAGGTAAATGCTGCATCAATTGGGAGAGAGCGGGAGCTAAAAGCACCAGGAGCAGCCCCTGGATCGCTGCGGGTGCTCCCGGGGGGTTGCGGCTGCAGCGTGGCCTCTGCCCCCCCGTCTCCTCACAGCGCTGGGACACGCGTACACCAAACACGGCAAATTCTGTTAAAAATGTCGTTTTCTAGCAAAGTTCTCCACCCCGCGGCATCGCCCGTCGGCGGCGGGTTGGCGGGGGACGGGGGCAGAGGCGCAATCTGTGCTGGAACGGCTGCCAGCCCTTTTCCTTCGGCAGGCGATGGCTGGCTTGTGGGGCGGGGGGGGACACGACGGCTCTTTTTTAAGCTCTCCCGTCCTCCCCCTCTCCCTCAGGTTTCATAACCCTTCAAAGCACGAAAAGGCTCCTCCGGCTCCCGGCTAATGAGCCCCTGCGGAGGAGGAGCCGCGGCCCTGGCAGGAGGGAAGTTCGGCAGCAAAATCTCCCCGGCGCGGGTGTGACGGGGCGGGGGGGACGCGGAGGGGTCTCTGCGGGGTCCCGCCATAACCCCAGTTTGGCCACTTCTCTCCCCAAAACGCCCCTTGGCACGAGGCTGGGAAATCTCTGCCTCCCCGTGCAGACGCTGCGTGCAAATATTTATTTACACAGCATAAAGGGGGTTATTTATTAAGCCGCAGCTGACAACTGTATTCAAACTAATTTCTCTTAATAAGGCACTTGCGGTCACCCCGGCAACAGCACCGGAGCGCCCCTCCTTAAGGAGATGACTTCATGGGGTGAAAATCCCCTTGGATGCAAAGCGGGTGCTGAGGGGGCCTCCGGAGATGCTGGGGCTGGAGACACCATCCCCCCTTCTTGGACACCCGCTCCATCCCCAGAGATGGAGTCCAGGGGGAGGAAACTGGGGCAGAAGTGTCTAATTTTTGTGATATATGTCTATGTACAGAGGTCACCAAAAGCAGGAGGGCATCAGAGGGGGTCCTTGCTTGCCTAGGGGAAAATAAGGGATGGCAGAGCTCCTACGTCCTGCTTGGGATTGGAAAACACAATGGCTGCCTTATTAACACCTGTAATTACAACACTAACTAAGGAAGGTGTGGGATGAAGGCAGGATTTCTGCTTCCTTGCACTGGCCAAGGTGACAGGTTAAATTGTTGAGTAAGACAGCAGAAGGATTTCTCAGCTCCATCTCTGTCTCAGAGAATAATTAAACCAAATTTTCCCTGGTTTTTAAAATCCTGGATCCATCAGCTTATGAAATGCTGTGCAATCCAGGGTTTGCAAAACAAAACTTGCCAAAACGTGAAGGAAGCTCCTTATCCCCTCTGAAACCCAGACCTAAACTCACGCAGTAAATTACGATGGGGTTTTTTTGGGGGTATTTTACTGAACAGCCGCACAATGCTCCAGCCAGCTGGGGTGGCCCCGAGGAAACCCACCAACAACCCACCCCAAAACAAAGGACTCACACTGGAAGTAGAGCAGGCTGTGATTTACTGGGACAACAACACTTCTGCAACAACAGAGAACACGACTGCGCCGAGGCACCCGGCCAGCAAACCTGCAGCACCTGCAGCACCACTGAGCATTGCCACACTGGGGACCCGGACAGGTGACACCAGAGCAGAGACCAGAGATGTTTGTGGTCCTGGGGACTCTGGAGAGGTGGCACCAGATCAAAGACCAGAGGGATACCCATGGGGACCTCAGAGAGGTGACATCAAAGCAGAGACTGGAGGGATGCTCGAGGTTCTGCAGAACCCGGAGAGCTGACACTGAGAGCAGAGACCAGAGGGAAGCTCCTGGAGACCCAAGGAAGGTGAAACCAGAGCAGAGACCAGAGGGATGATCCTGAAGACCCAGGAGAGCTGAGCTGACACTGAGAGCAGAGACCAGAGGGAAGCTCCTGGAGACCCGAGGAAGGTGAAACCAGAGCAGAGACCAGAGGGATGATCCTGGGGATCCAGGAGAGGCGACACTGAGAGCAGAGACCAGAGGGGTGCTCATGGTCCTGGGGACCTTGGAGAGGTGACACCAGAGCAGAGAGTGGAGGGGTGCTCATGGTCCTCAGCACTGGTTTCCCTCCTGTCTCACCCCCAGACACACAGACACAAGACAGAAGCCTGCTGGGACAGGGCAAGGCTGCTACATGCCAAGGGAGGGAGCGAAAGGCAGCAGGTTCCAGATGGGCTCCACGGGCATCGCAGCCATGCCAGAGACTGGTGTGCAACTCCCTCCATAGGCACTTGATCCTACAATCCCAGGCACCCTGGCTCTGCCTGTGAAGCTCCAAAGGCACACGTTGGCTGCAAGGGATCTCACAAACTCCTTCCGGGATTGCAGAAGGGCTGAGGGAGCCCAGCACCGTGTGGATGTGATGGGGCTTGGTCCCAGCCTCCAACTGGCCTGGCTGGGCTCGATCTTCCTGGCTGTGACAGCAGGGCTGCTCTTCACATGGTCATTCCCAGCCCACACACCCTTTGATCCATGAGATGAGCATGTTGCCAGGCCTTTGCCTTCTCTGAAAGCCATCTGAGATAGCAGGAGCCAGGCAGGAGTCTCAGGAAAGCAGGAACTCGGGGCTTAGGGGCTGCAGCAGGGGCTTGGCAGTGATTCAGGGCTGGGAAGAGGCATCTAAAGCAAGGACAGGGCAAGTGGAGCAGGCCACTAGATGTGCTCTGGAAACTGGGCTGGGAACCAGAAGAAACCAGGATCAGAGGGAACTGCTGTAGCTGGAAGTGCTGCTCCAGCTGAAAATAAAGAGCATTTACTGCAGGTAGTGGAAGGTTCCCTCCCAGGGCAAAATCCCAGCTGCTGAGTGCAGGATTTTGCCCAGGCTGCTCTGTTTGCAGGGTTTGCTCTAATAAATGCACACATCCCTGCAGCAGAGGAGCTGAGCTCCTTGGAGGCATTTCCTTAAGGATGAATCCCTGTTCCTGTGCCCTCACTAATCTGCCCGAGCCTCCCTCCTCCTCCTCTCTACACACTGCCTGGGTTGTAGCACAGCAGGTTGAACTCCAGGTTTTCATCCCAGTGACGGAGCAGCACAAAGAGCTGCTGGGCTGCGGCTTTCACCGCGGCCAGGCTGGATCCCTCCGGGAAGTCCTGCCCGCTCAGCCATAGGCTGGCTTTGGCAGCCACCAGCTCCCACTCGATGAAGTAGGAAGCCGAGCTGTGCTCCAGCCAGGCCAGGGCCACGGCTGTGGCCCACAGCATTCCCTCGGGCTCTGTCTGCTGCTGCAGCTCCACGTCGGACAGCAAAGCCTGGACCTCGGAGCCGTCGGTGTCCCAGCCCCGGCCGCTGTCGGCCCGGCACTCAGCCGGGGAGGAGAAGCGGCGGATGGTGATGGCCGGGGGGGACAGTTCCTGCTCGGCTTTCAGGGCTCTGCAGATGCTCTCGGCCGCGCTGCCCGACAAGTGCCGGAGGCGGCCGGTGTCCTCCAGCACCGCTTCCCGAGCGATGTCTCCAGTGCTGGGACCCTTCCCCTGCCCACTGGGGACCAGGAGCTGCTGGCTGGAGTTCAGCGTTTTGTGCTCCGAGGAGGGACTGTTCCTCTTGGTGCTATAGGAGCCAGAGGGGCTGAGGGACAGGCGGTGGCAGGCGAAGGGCGATGTCCACTTCAGCTTCTCCATGGGGATGTTGACGGCGTCGCAGAAGGCTGAATTCAGGAGAAAGGCACCGCAGGCCAGCTGCAGGGACACCTGCAAGGCATGGCAGGCACAAAGGGAAGCTCCGGCACACCAACCACTTGTGGGTAGCTCAGGAGAAAGGCATGGGTGGATGGAACAGCTCTCCATCTCTGAGCAGGTCACTGGACATGGCTGTCAGAGATAGCAGGAGGAAGATTCGGGGGGATCCTCCTCTGCTCCTCTGCAGTGACCATGCAACCCCAACAGGACCCAGGGAGGAGCTGCTCACCAGGGGAAGGTAGTCCATGCTCTCACTGTCACCCTCGGAGCCAGCTTCGCTCCCTCTGCTTGGAGATTTACTCATGAAGCCTTTGGCAGCTCGAACCAGCAGCCTGGTTTTATTGAGGGTCAGCCTGTGAGAGGATAAAAAGGTGTCCATGACCTCTGTGCTCATCCTGACACCCACCCTCCCTCCAAAACCATCCCTGACACCCACCCTCCCTCCAAAACCATCCCTGCTCCCCAGACACTGGCACCACGCTTGGTCCCAGCTCTGGCCGCTATCCCTGGGGTCCCTCCTCTCTCCCTGGCTTGTGTTCACATCAGACCCATGCAGGTGAAAGGCACCTGCTGAGGTCAGAGGAAGGTCGAGCTGGCTCATACCTGGCAGCAAAGAGCCTCTCGATGGATTTTTGGGCTTGTGCAGAGGAAGCAGACAGGCTCTGGAGCGGCCCTGGGGAGAAACACAGTGCTGGGGGTAAAACAAGGTGCTACAGGGGAGGAAAAGGGAGCGGAGTCAAGGTTTTGGGACACGAGGTGGCTTGTTTGGCTGCTGAATCTTTGGCAACACCCTTCCTCTCCCCTTGCCTTATTTTTTCTACACGGATAATAACATTCCCACACTTCTTAAAAATGAACCTGGGGGAGATTTATATCGACAGCCACATCAGGCTCCATCCTTTGCACCTCAGAATGAGTCAGGCCCTGTGCTCACAAGCCTAATTTTAGGCCATAATTTTTTTAAAAATTCCCCAAAACTCAGCAGAAGCCCAAACCACGGACTCGATGCAGCTGCACCGAGTGGCAGCAGCTCTTTCCCTACCTTCGGGGACACGGCAGCGCTCCCAGGCAGAGGAGGACGGGGTGCTGGAGGGTGAGGGGCTGCTCTCCTCAGCATCTGCAACCGAGGAACCACATCAGCAACAGCACCCAGCCAAAACCAGCGCCTTCCCTCCCCCGGCACGATCGGGTTAATGAGCCTCTTCGGGGCTCTGTTAATTCAGCTGCAGCTCTGACAGTGCCAGACAAGGTCCGATCCAACTCGTCTTCATTAGCGGAGGATTTGGTGACAAGCGAGTGTCTCACATCCCCCCTGCCTCTAATTACACCCGTTTCATCCTTCGTGTTATCCGCGGCACGGCTGCCAATTAACTTCCAAGCATTGTCAGCAGCACGACCTGCGATTTCAGGGTTTCAGGGGAAACTGGAGCTTCCTCACCATTTAAGGAGATGAGCCCCAGCCTGACACGTGTCTGGTGAGCACCGTATGCAAAGGGGAAGGCAGAATTTTAAAAGACCAGAGAAGATGTCCCAAACCACTGAGATCTCTAACACCAGGAAGGCGATAAAACCCCAGGGAACCTTACTCATGCTGTAAAATCCGTGGTCTACGTTCTGGCCACATGCTGACTGAGGACGTCCAGGGGAACAGCCACGATGCCTTCTGTTTCCTGAGCCCTTCTGTTTCCTCAGGTTGCCTTGCTTGGATGCTGCCCCTTGGCACGAGAGAAGGGAATGGCCAGTGTTAGAAAGGGACTGGCACACGCATGATGGTAACGAAACCACAGAATGAGCTTGGTCAGGAACCGGAGTGATAGGACAAGGGGAATGGCTTCAAACTGGAAGAGAGTAGTTTTCCATGGGATATTGAAAAGAAATTCTTTGATTTGAGTGTGGGGAGGCCCTGGCACAGGGTGACCAGAGAAGCTGTGGCTGCCCCATCCCTGGAAGTGTCCAAGGCCAGGTTGGACAGGGCTTGGAGCAACCTGGGCTAGTGGAAGGTGTCCCTGCCCACAGCAGGGGGTGGGACTGGATGAGCTTTAAGGTCTCTTCCGACCCAAAACATGACATGATTCTATGGTCATCTCTGGGCGTCCAGTCTTCAGAGGAGACCTTTTCCCTGGCCATGGGAAGAGGTTCTTAGCACCAAGAGCTTGGCCATGGCCTTGGGTATGGGTCTGGTGCCGAACTGGGCTGTGGCTTCATGGGGTTTGCCCTGAGAGAGGTTTCCCAGTGACACCTTCCCTGCCAGGACAAGGTTCCACCCCTGTGCCAGCCCCACGTTACCTGTGTGGGTGTACTGGACCAAGGTGGGCAGGTAGGAGCTGGTGCTCAGGTCCACGGGCACGAACGCTGTGTACTTGCTGATGACATTACAGGCCTTGCTGGTGTGGACAGCGCTGAGCTGGAACCGCCGCCCGGACCCTGCCACGGGAGGGACGGCGGGGTCAGAGCCCATGGCCCCGTGGGCTCCCCCACCTCTCACACCCAGCTCTCAGCCCCACCTCCATGGCTGGGGATCCATGCCTATATCCCTCTAAACTCTGCTACTTTGGCTCTTATTTTACAAGCCCGGATGCGCTTCATAGGGCAGAGGGTTGACACGGCCCAGGGACACATGAGGCCCAGGGCAGTGATGTGGCTGCTGCTGGAGTTTGATGCCACTTCCCAGGTCCAGGTGACCAACTCCTTAAAAATAACTGTTACCTGATGCATGAAGCAGAGGAGTCACGGAATCATGGAACATACTGAGTCAGAAGGGACCCTCAAGGATCATCAAGCCCAACTCCTGCTCCTGAGGAGTGGGAAGGAGCAGGAGCTCCGGAACATTCATGTGCAGCAAGGCTGCAGAAGCAGAAGAGCACAAGGCAGCTAAAGGGGGCTGTTATTTGGGAGCTATGTGAGACATTTCCTAATATTTCACCACCAGCAGCTCTTGTTTTCACTCCAGAGGCTGCTGAGACTGCTGGAAAGCCTTCCCGAGGCCGGGCAGGGTCTGCCTGCAGCCAGCTGCGCATTACCATGCTCGATTTCACACTCCCTCTCGGCAAGCTGCTCCAAGTCCTGGATGAGTGACTTGGCTGCCAGGTGGTGGAAGGTCTCACTCCACGGGTCTGTGTCTCCATCCTCCTGGCTCCCCCGCTCCCGGAACAGAGGGCGGATGTCAAAGGTGACTTCCCACTGCACGGGCTCGTTGTTCCTCAGCCCCTTCACCACTGCCTTGCAGAGGGTCCTGGGGGAGTGCGGGGAGCCGCAGGCAGTGCCGATATCCGGGTCCTGGGGCTCCCAGTCGGAGGAGGTCTCGGTCTCAAAGGTGAGGGATGGATGCTGGGCAGACTCTGCAAAGAGGGGAGAGGCAGATCATTAATCACCTCTCTGGGAGCTGAATTCCCCAGTGCCACCACAAAACCGTAATTAATCTTTCCAATTTTCGCACAGTGGCACGGAGCGCGACGCAAGGCCACCGAACCCCGGCACGGACAGGTGAGGCCAGCCATGCCTCCCCCTCTCCCAGTTACCCAGATCCCCGGGGCTCCGGCTGTCCGACGAGGAGCGCAGGCTGGTGATGGCATCGGGTGCTTCCAAGCCCCTTGCCGGGGCTTCCTGCAGCCCGTCCGGCAGTGCCGGGGAGTTGGCGTCGTGGCAGAAGGACACGCAGCTGCGCTGGAGCAGGGCTGGGCGCCGGGCAGAGCCATGATGGCAGATCCTGGTGGCAGAGCCATGCGGGGTGGCCGAGAGGGGCTGCGAGCAGAGCAGATGTTCGGGCTGGATCTGGCTGCAGCCAGCGGCACAGACCTGCCCTGTGCCGTCTGATCCTGTCTGCTCTCTGCACAGACCTGCTCTGTCCCCTCTGATCCTGTCTGCTCCCTGCTCAGACCTGCTCTGTCCCCTCTGATCATGTCTGCTCTCTGCACAGACCTGCTCTGTCCCCTCTGATCGTGTCTGCTCCCTGCACAGACCCCAGCGTGGGATGCAATCACACAGGTCCTTCCCTCTGCCCATCCCCGGCTGGGATCCATGCCCAGACAAAGCCCTCCACCAGACCTCGGGATGTCCCCAAGGGACCCTGGCCCCAGGGGCTCCTTCTTCAGACATGCAGAAGGTGAAATATGAGTTTCATCCCTCCAGACATTTTAATGACTTCACTTGGGAACCAAAGAAAAGAAGAGAGACAGAAAGATCAAGGACCAGTTGCTTAGTAACGAAAAGAGAGAGGCGCAGGGGATGGGAGAAAGGAATTTTTATCTTTTTTTCTTTTTTTTTTTTAATGAGACTGTTTCTCTACTTTCAGGAGACATGAATCCCCCACTCCAGCACCTCTGGTGCCACATCCCACACAGATGCTCCCCTCTGCGAGGTCTGGGTTTCATCCCTGTCCCCAGGGCTGTGGGAAGATCTATCTAAAACAGACAGATTCTATATTCCTAGCACAACACCAGCAAAGAACAGAGGTGGTAGAAAGTGGTAGATGGAAGGATGCTTTCTCTGGGTGACAGACACTGATATGACCTCCACCACCACCTGATTTTTGTTGTTCTGAGACCACCAGCAAAACTGGGAGCCAGGCGGCTCCAGGAGCGATTTACCAAGCTAATATTGACATATCCTGCCAGACCCTTTCCATTCCAAACCTGCTCCTTCTCCTGCCTGAGCTCTCCTCCTAGCCAGAGGAAGCCAGCTGGGAATGGAGCTGGGGGTTTCAGCTGCCCCTGGCTGGCGCTGACCTTTCCTTCCCAGCACAGCAAGCGTGGAGATGAGCTGAGGGCTTGGCTTCACACCCCCGAAAATGTCAAGCCCTGGCAGCAGGACTGGGAGCTGGGAGAGCTGCTGGGAGCCCTGGCAGCAGGAGGGATAGCAAAACCAGGCTGCATTTAATTAAGAGCAGGATGCATGCTGTTAACCATTTACTGGCCTCCAGGAGGGAGTCAGGTCCACCCCTGTCTGCATGCTGAGGGCAGGAGGATGCTCTGGGGACCTTCCCAATACAGGGAATGTTGCCAGTACCCTTAAAACCTGCTTGTTCTTGGTCATTGGTGCTGTTCACCATCCTCAGTGCTGTAGCCTGAGGGCAGAGGTCCCATCCCTCCCTGGGGAGCCCTGGCCCTGCTTCCCCTTTGCCCCCTCATCTCCTCTCCCACCCCTCACCCAGCGATCTCTAACCCACAGCAGAGGGGAAATGAAAGCCCCTGACATCCCGCTCCGAGTTTCCATGGGAACACAAGTGCTGATGGTCCTCCCAGCCCTGCAGATGCTGATTGCAGAGCAGAGCATCCCAGCGATGTCAAGGATGGCAGAAAACTATCCCTATCCTTCCCACCGTTTAGCTGAAAAATCTGCCCAAATTCCACCTTCTGCAGGCAGGGGACATAACCCTGTTCAGCAGGTGTATCACCACACAGGCTCACGTCTCATCCCAGTGCTGCATAAGGCTGTGGATCCAGCTGGGAATCTGCTTTGGCACTGAATTCCTTTTCCCTGCCGGGCACAGAAGAGCCACAGCCATGGGGAGAGTTTGAATCCTAAATTGTAGGGAGATTAGAAGGACCACAGGAGCAGCAAGGTGAAGCACAGGCCACTAAGGGGAAGGGGAGCAGGGAAAAAGCAGGCCCCATGGAGAGGGACTGCTATGAGATATCAGGATGGCACTCTGCTCCCTGCTTGGCTCGTTTCCCCAGTGTTTGTGATGTGCTGCAGAGCTACATCTATTATCTGTATCTATTATCTATATCTATTATCTCTATCTATTACCTGTATCACTATTTTAGGACCAATGTGAGCCAGGCCCTTTCCCTCAGGCTCTTATCCACCTGGCATTTTCCTTCCTCTCCTTGCTGCCTTCTACCTGCAGGCAAAGCCTCTCGGGGGATCACCTACCTGGAAATCCACCTGCCAGGGCTCGGGGCTGACCTGCTGCAGGTCCTGCAGGTGGGTTTTCCGGAGGGGGTTTTTCACCAGGGCTGTGCCGGGATCACTGGCTGTGGGCACCTTCGTGCGAGGCTCGTGGTCGGAGATTTGGGTGGTGCTGTACGCCCGTCTCCTGGACAGAGCCTTCACGTCCATTCCTGAATGGTGGGAGAGAGGGTCGGCTCCACTCTGGAGTGGGATCAGCCAGCACCACCCCCCTTGGCTCATGGTGGGAGGCAGGGAGCCCTCCCCAGGGTCCTGCCAAAGCTCAGGGGGCCACACACAGCCCTGCAAAGTTTTAAGCAAACCAACGAAACCACAAAAGGAAATAGGAACACTCAAAATTCCTGGGGATGTCAAGAGAGCAGGTTGGGAAGGTTTTGTCTGAAGAGTTTTCAGCCAAAAAAAGCCTGACTGCATTTCCCCAAACCTCCCTAGAGAAGACAAAGGGCTTACTAATGAAATTTAATTAGTGCAGACACGCTCCTGTCAGAGCAAGACTAAAATTTGCCTTGGAAAGACAGGATTTCTCATTGCTTTTGACAAGTTTGAGGGGATACACAGCACAGCTCCTCTTGGAATAAAAGGGAAGAACATTCCATGAGTAACAGAGGTTTCCCCAGCTCTGGGGTGCAACCAGCTGCTTTGTGCCACGTGCTGCTGACACAAACACCCAGCCAAGCCATGGTGGGAAGGAGTGACACCCTGGGGACAGGGCTTTGGATCCATTCCCTCCCTCTCTTGACTGGGAAATTGCTTTGCAGGTACAGGGATGGTATAGCAGAGGTACCCATTTGCTCACTCCACTCCTCCTCACACCGCTTGGGATGCTTGTAAATAATTATGTGGCCAAAACTAAAGCTGCTTTGAAAATCTCCAGGGAACCCAGCTCACCAGGGCTTCCCTTGATTTCCTGACAGGTTTGGATAAAACATCCAAACCAAACAGACTTGCTCAAGCCTCAGGAGATCTGTCATCTCTCCTGCAAACTCCTCCAGCTCTTTGCAGCTGAAGACACGTATTTATCAGGCAAAAAAATTGGGGGAGTGGTGACAGGAGCTTGATTAGAGAGACAGGGGCATCACCCCCCTGCATGTACAGAGGAAACTCTGACCCGTGTCTGTGTCCGACTCTCCCCCGGGATCTCTGCCCATGCCCAGGTGGTCAGGGGAGCACTCGGTGGGGCAGGAGCCCTCCAAGTCCCTGGAGTGGTTCCAGCTCTCCAAGCCTGCTCCCTCCTCCTGGGAGTGAAAGAAAACAGAGCTGCCCGACTCCTGGGAATGCATCATGCTGTACCGCCGCCTCTTGTCCTGGGGGGAAGCACAGAGAGGGAACAGGTCCCACCACCGTGTCCGTGCACGGCTCCCAGCCGAGACGGGCTGCACCAGCACCCTTATCCACCATTTTCCCCCAAACTCTTGCCCATCATCTCCCTTAAGGACAGAGCTGCATTGCAGGAGACGCCTCCTGACCATGCACAGAGCCGAGACCCTCGTGTACGCCCCCAACACCCCCACTCCCGGGACAGCCCCACGGACTCACAGATCTGGGGTTGGAGAGGTACAGGGAGGTGTCGCAGATGACACCGTAGCTGACCAGGCGGTCACCAGGGAACAGGCAGCTGGTGCTGACAGGGGACACCAGGACCTCAGTGCTCTCAGGAAAGACCCACTCCACGGACACGTCGCTCAGGACTGGCGCCATCGCCTTCTTCAGTGACCTGATCATCTGCAAAGGGCAGGGGGGAGAGGTTCAACACCAGCTGGACACGGGGTGAGCCATGGTGCACATGCCATGTGCCGCAGAGAAGGGGAACATTCCCTCAAACAAACCCAGCAGCTGATTCCTACCCTCTCCTGACAGTGCTTCCCCTTAGTGCGCTCTGACACCCATCCCAGCACCCCCATCTCCTTGGCACACTTATACTTGGCAGAGCTGGGTTAATAGTTGGACTTGACAACCCTATAGGTCTTTTTCAACCTAAATGACTCCATGATTCCATGATTTTTTTCCCAAGAGCAGATAGTGATGGAGCACAGGGCTGATCTCACACATGCTGCCGGCCCAGAGCAAGGTGGGAGCTTGTGGCCAGAGGGATCTTGCTCTGATGTGAGGCAGCATCCCCTGCTCCCCTCCAGCACCCAGGAAAAGCTGTCAGCCTTCACTGGTCTGAGCCCCAGCCCCAGCCCTTGTCCCAAGCCCAGCACTCACACACTGATCTTTTTGGAACAGCTCACTGCTGGCACAAGCCACTGCCAGAGATCAGCAATGCTCTGCCACTTCCACATGTGGAGAAGACCAATATCCATGAATACCTCATGGACAAACCTCCCAGGGAGCCATCTACACAAGCTTCCCTGCATGCCAAGGGAACTGAACACCGGATTTAGAGGCAGAACAGCTCAACTATTCCCTATTGTTCCCTGCTTTTTCACAGGCTCAGGAAGACACACCAGGCTGTGTTTCATAAGGCCATTAATTGATGCCTCAGACTGCTGAAGGCACCGAGCTGCACAGCCTGCAAAGCTCTTATTAATAGCTCTTATTAAAGACCTCTCTCTTCACTGTCTTTGCTTTTAATTTACATCAGAAATGTTGATGCTGTTCTGTCTTAGAGAGGTTTTTGTGTGCTCCAGGTTCCTGCAGAGGGGAGAGTTGCCGAACTCCTCCTTGTGAGATCAAGAAGGTAGGAGCCGGCTTTTTGGAGATATTTAGGAGCTAAAGACCCAATTCTCTCTGGGTTTAGTCATGCAGCAGGTGACGGGCTGGGCTCTGTGCGTTCACCAGGGGACAGAGCCATTCCTACGCCGGATTTGAAGCACACAGTTTTACTCTTCATGGGGCGAGAGGGAATGGAGAGGCTTTAAAGTCAGCTTAATAAGCAAAGCCATCACAGCGCATTCCTCCTGCTCCAACCCCGAGTCCTTCTCGCCTGAGCAATGCCAGGGCTGAGCCCGACTTCAAAACTAATTGGCTGCTTTGATGCTGGTCCCTCTGCCCTTGCCGTGTCTGAGGCAGAGCCACCTTTGAAGGCAGAGCTGCTGCACCACGGCTATCGCGGCCCCCCAGCCACCCTCCCACTCCCTCCGACGGCCGGACATGGAGGTGCTCTTTCATCCCCTCCCGCTCGCCCACCGGCTGCGAGGGGGAGTTGGGAAGGCAGGGCCAGGATGGGGAATGAACCCGCGCTGGGAGCCGTGGCCTCCCCCTCGCTGAACCAGAGCCCCGCGGGGTGGCCCCTGGGGAGTGGGGGCTGTACCTTGGGCTGCAGCCTCTCGCCCTCCGCCAGGAACTCGGAGATGCCCCTGGACACGGCAGCCAGACCCCGGACCAGCCTCCTGCAGGCGTTTGGCCCGATGCTGAAGCTGTAGCACCTGCAAAGGGACGGGGAGAATCAGGAGCCAAAGGAAAAGCCAACCCCCAGCCCCATGTAGCTCACACACTCCCTCAGGCAGAAACTCCCCCTGGCTTTATCCCACTGCTGTGTCCAGAGGAATAAAGCAGCCCCTCTTTTAGGTGGCTGGAAGGAGAGTTGGGAACCTCCCAGTGCCTAAAGGGGCTCCAAGAGAGCTGGAGAAGGACTTTGGACATGGACATGGAGTGGCAAGACAAGGGGGAATGGCTTCCCACTGCCAGAGGGCAGGGTTGGATGGGATATTGGGAGGAAATTCGTCCCTGTGAGGGTAGGGAGGCCCTGGCACAGGGTGCCCAGAGAAGCTGTGGCTGCCCCTGGATCCCTGGCAGTTTCCAAGGCCAGGCTGGACGGGGCTTGGAGCACCCTGGGTTAGTGGAAGGAGCCCCTGCCCACAACAGAGGGGTGGAATGAGATGGGCTTTGAGGCCCCTTCCAATCCAATCCAAACCATTCTGGGGTTCTATGAACCGCCAGCCCCCTTCTCTCAGCAGACCCCAAACCCCTTCCCAGAAGACCAGCCTTCAACAGTGACACTCAGGGGTTCCCAGCAGGACCCCCAGCCTTCCCCTCCTCTGCAAACACAAACGAGCTGCTTTGCTCTCAGTTCAGCTCTTTCCCTGCTGGCTGTGGTCAATAGCACTAAATATCCAGTAATTATCTCTGCTTGCAATGAAAATAAACGTTTTCTCAAGGAAGGAGGATCAAGCCAGGCGAGGCTGCTCCCCCGACTCCCAGCTTTGTGAATCAGGATTTGGTTTGGGCTGAAGGCTGGAAGTGGAGCTGGAGCCCAGGCACGGAGGGCAGTGCTAAGTGGGGATGGATGTGCCAGGAAGCCAGGAGGATGGGAATGGGTGGACATTTGGGCAGGGCAGTGGATTGCTGAGAAAGCACCTTCAGCAGCAAACTGCATCTGTACAAAGGGCTTTTCTCTTGCAGGGTTTTAATCCCCAGCTGGCTGCGAATCCTAGGGCAGCCTCACACCCCTCTTAAATAAGGCTCAGATCTTCTTTTAAGATGGGCCATGCCCAGGACTCTCCCTTCCAGGGTCACCTGAGACCACGCTCCAGCTCTGATTGCATTTAACCCTCCCCTACAGCACTGTAAGAGTGAGGGGTGGGTTGCTGGGATGCCCTCTACACTGGGAAGCAATCAGACCTCTGTGCAGTTACAAACCCACAGAGCAGCTTCCCTGATAAGCCCCGAAGTCTGAGAGATGGAAGAGGAATCAGGATTTCTTACATTTTTCTCATATTTTGTGCCCCTTAAAGAGGCAGAGGAGAAACCAGAACAGCCTGTGATCAGAGCCAGGGAGCCAGGCTGGGAGCTTGTGCACAAATTAGCTGCTTTTTACATTGCTCCCTTTCAGCATATTCAATTCTGCACAGCCCCATCCTGGAAGCAGCTGGGGCCAGCCCCAGATGTGCTTTAAAAAAAATTCAAAAAAAAAGCAAGGAAGATTGTTGGCGTGTCAATCTCTCCTAGCAGGAAGCATCAGCCAAGAGCTGTGAAGTTGTCAGCTCAATTATCCTGCTTTTGATTGTTTAAAAAGCATCTGAACTTCTGGGATCTGTTCCAAACCCTTTGAGGTTCTCCCATGGCTCATAGCAGCAATCTCTCCTGCCTCTGTCTCTGAAGTGGGGACGTCTGTGAGATGGAGCTGTGCTCAAGGAGAGGCACATCCCAGCCTGTGCTGGGTTTCTGGCCCCGCAGGGGTGAGCCCGGCTGCCTTCCGTACCTGGTGGAGCAGGAGTGGTCCCGCAGCAGCTCCAGAACCTTCCCGGGGTTGCTGATGGCCCCGCCCGTCAGCAGGAAGAGCAGCCGGGGGTGGCCCCTGTGGATGGGCTGGCGGATGACCCACTTCAGGGGGGATAAGAGGTTGGTGCTGCCCATATCAGCCCGGATCCTCCTGATGCTCTGGCAGGCGATGGCCAGGCTCTCCTGCCCAAAGGAGCAGTGGAATCATCAGCACCAGCACCCTCTGAGAACCAAGGAGCACCACAGGAGAGGCTGAGGGAGTTGAGGCTGTTCATCCTGGAGAAGGGAAGGCTCTGGGGAGACCTTACAGCCCCTTCCAGTGCCTAAAGGGGCTCCAGGAGAGCTGGAGAGGGACTTTGGACAAGGGCCTGGAGTGACAGGACAAGGGGGAAGAGCTCTAGGATAAAAAAGGGCAGGTTTCGATTTGGTATCAGAAGGACATTATTTACTATAAGGATGATGAGGCCCTGGCACAGGGTGCTCAGAGAAGCTGTGGCTGCCCCTGGATCCCTGGAAGTGTCCAAGGCCAGGCTGGATGGGGCTTGGAGCACCTAGGGATAGTGGAAGGTGTCCCTGCCCATGGCATGTAAGATCCCTCCCCACACAAACCAGTCTGTGATTCTATGGACTGTGGGCTCACTCACCTCACAATAGGCCTGACTGGCAGGAAAGAGGGTCTTGAAGGTGGATCCAAACCCAATGACGTTGAAGAGACACGCTGGCATCAGGCTCTTGAGAATGACCAACAGGGCATCCTGAGGGGTGGAAAGCAAACAGATATCAGCACACTTGGACTCTCCCCGGCTGCCCCAACATCACCAGTAAAAGCTCTGCCCAGAGCCATCCCACCTTCATCTGACAACAAACCAACTGCTTCTTTCCCGTGCCTCCATATGACCCCACTCTTTTCAAACTCCCCTGATGTTATCTGGGACCCGAAGCAGTGAGGAAAATGGGGAGTCTTTGGGAAAAAAAAAAGACAATAAAGAGCTGAACAAATTTTTCTGTTTGTTTTTAAGGGATTCAATTTGTGCTGGCAACACAGTGCTGCAGCACAGAGCTGGTGGGTGAGAAGCAGAGTGTGAAATTGAGAAGTGCGACACGCAATGCATCTCAATGCCTAAACTTGCAGAAAATAAACAAACAGCTTAAAGTTACACAAAAGGAAAAGCCTCCCCCATCCCCAATTCTCTTGTATTCATAGCTGGCTTCAATTAAAATAACTGGGAGACGACAGTTTTAAGCTATTTTCTTTACCAGAGGTGGTTATCTAATGTGCCTATTCCTGGGCTTTACATAAGGCAAGAGCAACTTGAATTGTCACAGTGATGTCGTGGACAAGTCCAGGACAGAGCTTGTGATTGCAGCAACCGGGCAAGAGCTGCCCAAGGAGCTCTTGAGCTTGTAGGAGCAATTATGTGGCAGGAGAGGAGGCCCATTTAAAGCAAAGTGTTTATTTAAAGCAAAATGTAAAGCGAAGTGTTCAGGAGCAGCTCAGTTCTATTTAAATGCTGATCAAGGCAGAATCCTGCCAGTCTGCCGAGGGCAGCAGAAACCCTCGAGCCAGCCCCTGGAGGAGCTGCCAAGGTCAAACGAGCAAGAACAGCCTCCTTGAGCTGTCCTACCCGTGGCAAAGACCAAGTGACCACAGATGGACACAGCGAACCCCCTGCCTGGGACCAGCAGGGATGTGGTGCCAGGTCAATCCAGCTCCCAAAGCCTGTAAGACTCAGCAACAGCGCAGAGCTGGAGCACTGAAAATCAGTGGAATAATGTACAAGAACAGGGCTGCCCTTTAACAGGCTCTGGAGTACTTGAATCCAAGCTGTTAGCTCAAACCTACGAGGATATATTTATACCACTGCTCCCAGATGGCTCCTGGGATGCTGGCTCTTCCAGATCTCAGTGCTGACATCCCATCTTGGAACTCATTACAAGGGAAAAAATACAAATTTCCAAATATTTCTCTTAAAGCACTTCCCAAAATGGGCAACTGATGCCTGCTTGCTGTTTCAGCAAGCAGAAAGATTTATTGCTTCTTATGGTAAATATTGATCTTGATCCTGTTGCACTCAATAGCTATATGGCAACTCAATAAGGAGGGATGCTTCTTCCAGAAAAGTCAATTCCCAGTTATTAGTGTAGTTTTGCCAGCAAGCACCATCACAGCCTGGCTCTTCTCCCTGGCTGCATCAGGGTGGGAAAGGAACTGGCTGCAGGAAATTTAAATCCCTGAATTTTCCACTCCAGCTGCTTTGGACGGGTGCCCTCCTGCTCCGCACGGGCCCTTCCATCCCACCCCTGAGTGCATCCTGAGGCTGCACAGCTCCGAGCCCTGTCATGCCATGCACCCAGCCAGCTGAGGATGATGCAGAGGGTTCCACCAAGCAAACCCCACCCTAACCCTCTCGGAAGAGCCCCTGCTGCGAGGTCCCTGGTGTCTGCGAGTGACAAACAAGGACGGGACACTCAAGAGAGGGACAGTGGGTTTCTCCCCTGAGGTATCTTCTCCAAAATCTCCTCTATCTCCCTCAAAATATTTTTTCCTGAAGGGGAACAGCCTTTTTCCTGTTTCTACAGCCCTCCTGCAATGGGGTTTCCATTTTAGGACCTCTCAGAGAAGGGCTCTGATCCTTCAGGTCCCCATCCCCAGGGGACAGTCCTACCTCCACAGAGGCTGCAGAGACTGTGGTGCCCAAATCCAGCCATGCTGTGAGTTGGAAAGCAGAAATCCACCCTGGCACAAGATTCCCAGGCTCCTAAAGGTGCTGGGGGAAGGGGGTACAACCCCAGAGATATCCTGCTCCCCTTGGGAACAGCCTCCCTATCCCAGGGGATGTGCTGCAGCCACCCGCAGGCTCCCCAGCATCCCAATCCTTGTTGCTGAAGGTGTCTGTCCTTCGGCAGTTCCCATGGAAACTGGAGACAGATGGGAAAAGAGATGTGCTAGAAGATGGACAAGCTCAGGAGTGGGTCCGTGGGAACCTCATGAGGTTCAACAGACCAAGTGCAGGGTCCCGCACTGGGGCTGGCGCTGGGTAAGAGCCACAGGGGAACCTCAGACCCACAAAATATCCTGAAAATGCTATTTTTTTATTGAGAGGTCTCGACACAACTCCCATAACCATCCACCAGGCTGCTGGTGTTCATTTGTGTTTGGAAAAGGGATGTCTCATGTTTAAATCATTTCTGTGGGTGCACAGAGGTGCCCATCAGCAGAACCTCTCCTAATGCATGGTCAGCATGTCGCTCCCCTCGGAGCTCCCCGGAGTTTTCCCCTAGGCAGCCATCACCCAAAGCCCTCCTGGAGACAGGGAGAGCTGGAAAAGGGATGTGCAAAACATGCCAGCAAGAGAGGGAAAGAAAATAATTTTGCATTTTATGTGCTGATAGGAAGAAGGGGAAAAGAACGGGGCAGAGTCCCCTTTGTTGCAGGTACCGAACAAGCGCCATGACTGAGATGAGTAAAATACAGCACGTAATTACCCCCCATCCCCTGATAATGAACACTTCTGCTCTCAGCACCCCCACTGCTCTCTCTCATTCATCCCTGTTGACAGGCAGGTGCTTCCCCTCCTGCAGGTACCTTGGCACGGTTGATGTTCACACCACTCATGCTCCTGCTGCGGTCTACCAGGAAGATAAACTCTCCCTGGGCTTTCCGGAGGCCTGGCTGCACAGTCCTCAAGTCAGGGCAGAAGTTGAGCATGATGACGGGGTGGTGGGGGATGTCCTTGTTCAGCCGCTTCCTGATGATTTCCGTCTGAAAGAAAGCAGGAGAGAGCTCGAGAGGTCCATTTTTCCACCCCATTTCAACTCAAGGGGAATCAGAGCAGGGGTAAAAATATGAGTGCATGGCCTTTTGTGGGCCACAATCTGCTTCTTCTGGCCTCAGAGGTGACAACACCAAGGTGGGCTGGTGTCCAGGTGTTCTGTTCTGTCCATACCCACAGTATTCACCATCCCTGGCAGTGTCCAAGGCCAGGTTGGACGGGGCTTGGAGCAGCCTGGGATAGTGAATGGTGTCCCTGTCCATGGCAGGGGGTGGGACAAGATAAGCTTTAAGGTCCTATCCTTCTGGGATTATATGGAGCAACTGCACACTCAGATAAAAGCCTGGAGAAGAAATCAAAAGACCTGGCCCTACCCAGCACCTTGCAAAATTGATTCTCCAAACATTTCATTAGATCCTTCCCGAAAACCTGGTTCATTAGCACAGCTTAGCATCCCACCGAGGCACGCCAGAGGTTTTCTCCGTGGTCACTCACTAATGAAGTGTGAGATGCAGCCCTTGATGTGTTTCGTTTGCCGCTCCAATTCATTCCTGCCACCTCTGGCTTGCTGCTTTTTCTGCCCATTTCTTTTATCACTTTTCTTTGTAGGGACTGAAAGGCTTTGGAAAGCTGAACCGGCTGCTCTGGCCACAGTTCAATAGGAACCTGCATGATCTGTCTCTGCACTGCACACAGCTCCATTGGCTCTCCACATTTTCTCTCCTTCTATTTCAAGTATTCATTACAAATGGGATAAAATTAAACTGGTAAAAACCTCTTGTGAGGGGTTTATAATGTGCTGTTACGTGTGTATTGAGCAGTAACGGGTTCACGGCCTCAGCTGCTTTGGAGGGAGCTCCAGGACCCCGCATGAGCCCGGCTGTGGCCTTTCATCCCTGGGTGTGAGTGTGGAAACAACTCCACAACAGCAGCTCGATCCTCAGGGGCTTTGTTAGCCTTTTTTCTCCTCTTTCTGGCTGCTTTTCTCATTGGTTTCACTGGGAGTAAACCAGACCCCAGATAACTGGGCTTGTTTTCTCAGGCCATGAGTCACATTCCTCAGTCTTTGAGCTGACAATCAGCCTTTGTTTCCTATAACTCACTAACTCCCTGTGGCTCAGCACATGAACACGAGCTCTGCTTTCAGCTCCTCTGCCTGAGTGCTGCTTCTCTGACCCAGTGAAAAGACAGGTCCCACTCACAAGGAACGAGCCAAGCTCCCACTCATGCTCTTGCCTTTCCCTTCCATGCTATGGGGTATAAATTAATCAGCTGCTGAGAAATCAAAGGGCTTTTTCCATTTCCATTTCCCTCCAGCCATATGACATTATTGCGTTTAACAACTTTTCCAGTTTATCACATTCCAGCCTAGAGAGTTCCTTGCTGCCTCTGTCCAAAGACTGAATTGTGGCCCTGGACCTATCCACAGAACTCCCTGGAATGCTCTTGGGTATCCACAACATAAATTTCCTGTGGGATCAGGATGAGCCCACATTTTGGCATTTCTCACTGACTCTGGAGAGAATTTTACAGGCAAATCGTCAGTAAGCAGCTTCAGAGGTGCTGCTACAGGTCAGCCAGTAAAGAAAACGTCTCCTCACCTCCCTTCTGTTCCCCTGCACCCATTATCCAATTACAGTAAACTAATCAGATTTTGTCAAGGAAAGTTGATTCCAGTGTGCGTCCATCCCCACCAACCTGCAGCTGACAGCATCCAAGCCTTTTGCATAACAAACTGAGGGAGGAGAATTAATTATCATTTACTGCTGAAATTTCTGGGCTAATTTAATTTAAGCCGAGAAGTGGCCAGTGTCCTGCTCTGAGCAGCAGCAATTCCAGCCCATCATCTACCCCAGATATTCCAGGCATTTTCTCTGCTCCCTGCAGTTGTTTCTCAGTCCTCCTGGGGCACAGGTGGCTTTCCTGCAGGGAAATGTCTCCAGAATGATCCCCGCTTAGATAATTTGACATGCTAAAGACGCAGAAATAATTAGGGAGCCATCTGAGGCGTAGCGTGGGAGTTTCATCTCATCCCACCTGCCACACACTGAACACAATTAGAGGAGACGCCTGCGGAGTCCTAGCCCTGCGAGAGAGAGCCGAGGGCAAAGGGAAGGAAGGAGAGGAGAGTTGACAAGTCTCTGGTGAAAGGGAAATCTTAGCAGCAAGGGGGGCACCCCTGCAGCAGGTCTGGGATGTCTGCCAAGAGGGACGCAGGATCAGACGTGGAGAAGGAGTTTAGGGGGAAATGAACATCCCTGGGCACACAGGAGAGCCCTGGCTGTGTAAAACAGGAGCTGACACCATCAGCCCCGGCTGTGGCCACACAAGCACAACCTGTCCCTTAGGGGAAGACGCCCACCCTGGAAATCCAGAGGGCTCTGAGCTGTCCGCTCCTCTCCGCTGATCCCAGACACGCCAGAGTGCTGGGCTGTCACTCATTCCTTCAGAACTGCTGGAAGACGAGGCACAAATCCCAGCGCAGATATTTTTCTCTTTGCTGCTCAGCAGAACAAAGAGAAGTCTCTCCTACCTTGTCTTCAGCTCATTATTCCGAGGAAAATCACTTCTTTCTCTCAGACAGCTACCCAGAAACAGTAAACATTTACTGAGCAATTAAAAGAATATTTTATTCTATGTCATTGCAATAATTATAATACCCTTAATGTTATCACAATGCACCTCTCTAATTATGCTATGCTAGACTAGCACTAATTATACACACAATAACCATCTCAGAGCTCCTTCCACTCTCAGTTTATCAGCAGCACTGCTGAATTTTCCCCTCTTCCTCCACACAAGCCCCTCTCCGAGGGAGGATGTTGAAGATCTCATTGGGACAGTGATGCTGGAAACAAGGAATCATCTTCTAGCTCAGATCCAGCCCATGGAAAGCCTCAGCTAACAGCTGCAGCTTGTGTTTCTCACCTTTTTCTTGGCACTGGGGTCTTTCTTAGTGCCCTTAATGAAATCGTTCTTCCCCTTCAGGTGTCGTTCATACTCTGCAGGGGTCATGTCACCCTCTTCCATTAAGACGTGGGGCACGTGGGGCTCTGGAAATGCAGAGAATTGTGTGAAGGACAGCCGTGGTTACACTTTGGGTCTGGCAGAGATGCAGGCACCCTTGGTTGGAAAAACAGCAGTATCTGTGAGCTTGAAGAGCTCAGAAAAACCTGAGAGGGGCCAGGATACCTCCCGGGAAGCCTAACCTTGACAATATTTGCAAAACCAGCGCTAATCCAGCTGTCTCCAGAGCGACAGATGAGAATCCCAGGAAGGGGCAAGACCAGCAGAGGGGAAGCAGAGCCCACCTACCACTTGGATGGATCAGAATCTCCACGGGTCTGTCAAAGGAGTGTTTGTTGGCCAGTGTGATCACGATGCTCTTGGCGGAGCGAGCCGAGGGGTCGGCGTCTGCTCGGATCTCGTGTGTGGGGCTCTCAACTCCTGCCCGGGGAAACCGAGGTGCCAGTAGGGATTGAAGACGGGGGAGACCAGGGAGAAGAGATGACAAGGTGGCAGAGGACAGGAGCCCACGTTAGCATCAGCCCTGTACTGGTAAATCCACCCCAGCACAGTTAAGTTGCCAACACAGATTTGCATTGAGGAGGAGGCGTGCGGACCTTGCCTTGGGGAGGTGACAAATCAGCCTGGTGCAGCAGGACAGCCCCAGTGCTCCTACCTGCCAGCAAACACGGCCCCCGGATCTCCAGGCGGAAGCTGAACTCGTACTCAGAGGGGTTGGTGGCCTCACTGTCCAGCAACTGAGCCAGGCAGAACCTGCTCCCTTGCTCCGGGCTCCCCGATCCGCAGAGGTGCTTGTCCCTGCCGGTGAGATAAATCCCAACAAACCCTGTGAACATGTTCTATCCCCCCAGGGACTGCAGGGCTGCTGGAGGTAAAGCCTGCAGCCACTCTCCAGCCTCCTGCAGCTCCTGCTCAGCCAGCCCTGCATTCCCCAGGATCAGTCCCAGACAGAGCCCACCCCGTGGTTTTCTGTACGTTCGGAGCTGGTGGCTGGAAAGGCTGCTGGCATTCTCCAGGCTGGGCTGGGGGACCCTGGGGACACACACAGTTGGCAGGAGGACCCTCACCGCCCCGCTGGGCAGTGTCTGCAGCTCAGAGGAGGTGCTGATGAAGATGGAGACACTTTCCAAGGGAGGAATCACACCCAGGTTGGCCACAAAAACAATTCTCTCCAGGTCCTCATCCATCATGATCTTTCCTGCACAAAGAGAGGACCACGCCAGGTATTGCAACCATGGAAAATGCTCCTTCCCAGGCCTTCCACAACCCCCAGCCCCCAACCCCACCCCCCGCTGCACACATCAGCTTTCTCTAAAGAGCCCCAGCTCCTGCATCACTCCTTTGGCTGCCCCGAAGCAGCAGTGTTTTCCAAGATGGGCAAGACTGACACTTGGCAGGAACATGAGCACCTCAACCCCTCAGCCTCCCAAAAGAAGCCCCCTTGGTGCCACAGCACACACCAGCCAGCCAGCCCCCGCCACCTCCCCACTCCCATTCCCCTCCTTTTCTCCCCACGTTCCCTAAACACCCTCAACCCCCTCACCGCTTCCATCACCAGCTCTTCCAGGGGGGAGGCTGCAGCTGTCGAAGTAGGTGTCATCTATCTTGGCTTTGTCTTTGATCTGCACTGTCACTGTGCGCCGGCACACGGCCGCCTCGAAGCTCACGACAGTTGTGCCCTCGTCCAAGGGGTACACAAAGAGACCTGCCAGCCAGGAGGGGTGTTAGCAACACCCACCACTTCCCTGGACCCACCAGCCAGGTCCCTCTTGGCACTTCCCAAGTGGGAAAAAAATCCCACTTGTGGGATTTTTCACACCTAAAAAGTTGGAGACTTGGACACAATACACTTGGTTATGCTTCCCACCAGCATCGAAAGGTTGAAGGCATGCACAGAAACCCAGCACTGCCATATCCTGGCTCTAAAGTTCCCATTCCAAGCTTCACTCCTTGAAACTTGCCTTCCAAAGCCTGGGGGTCTGGGTTGTGGTAGGTGAGCAGGGCTGTCATCCCAAAGGCATAGCCGCTGACGCAGGATGTCACCTCGGACGCGATGAGGGGCAGCCGGGAGAGGGTCACCTGGTTAATCAGCCCTGGCATCTTCCCGGGGGTCTGTGGGTGACGGTGGGGAGCTGGAGAGAGAAAGGTGAGAATGGATGTGGAGCCCCGAGTGCCCAAAATGTTTGCATGGCTCTGCCACCTCATTCTGAAGCCCTGAGGACAGAAAGGTGAGTGACCTGGGACAGGACGAGACCTGGGCTTGATGACTGCAGTGATGGGGATGGGGATGGAGCGAGACCCCGGTGGGAAGACACAAGGAAAACCCTTGCCCCAAATCCCCATTGGCACAAGGGAGGAGGTTCAGATTAAACCTCAAACCTCCCTGGCTGGGGACAGACAGCCCCGGAGGTCCACACTCCCCAGCTCCCCCACTGCTGGAGTCTGGGCAGAACAGGTTAACGTCTTTTTCTGTCCCTCTTTCTCCTCATTATCCTCCAAACCAACAACTTTCTCCAGGATAAGACTATGCAAGAGCAGGCAGGCAGAGCCAGGCATCCTCCTGCCCTCTCATGCCCTTGCACATCCTCATCCTCGCTGATTTCGGGGAGGTGCCACTGCTCTGCTGTCCTGCATCTCCAGATCCTTCCTGCCAGGCTGACTCATCCCTCCCTGTGCTCAGCCGACACATTCAGATGCAAAGTGACTCCTTCTGCCAGTTACATTCCAACTCTTTTCCCTAAGCAGGTTTTCCTCCGTTCCAGCTCCTCTCCCCCAAGCCTCAGGGTTTTAAAGGACACCTTTCAGGTGGGTTTTAGGGCCACATCCTGCTCCCCCGGGGAACTGGGAGAAGTTGCTAGGCAGCAGTTCTCCCTGGCTGGCTCTCCAATGCTTTATACAGTTATTTACGAGGCCCAGGAGGAGCCAGCAGCACTGAAATACATCAGTTTCTCATTCCCTACCAGTCCTGCGTTGTTAAAACCCACCTTTATATGCAAATGCCACGGAAGACATCAAGGCCACGAGCTCGATGAGTGATCAGGCAGGAAAACGGCGTTAAGAAAGGAAAAAGGGAGAGCCAGGGAGAGCCAGAAGGGCTGTCCGGGATGGGGGAGAGCAGCCAGGGAAACCGAGCAAAGGAAGCAGCAGCGAAGATGATGATGGAGGGCGGTAATCCCAAGGCACGCCCCTGAATCCCGGCCAGAAACCTCAGCCATTCCCGATTTAATCCACCTCTCCTTCCACCACAAATGCTGCTCATGCCAGGAGCTGCCCAGGGAGGTTGGGGATGCATGAATGGGATGAACGGGAGTCCTGCCTGAGCCAGGGGAGGCCATCCCACGCCGGGATGCTCCAGCTGTGCCAACAGGGCTTGGGAAGTCAGGAGCTGGCAAGAGCTCACCTGCATAGGGAGAGATAATGAAGGTCCCCTCATTGCGAGATGTGGCAGAGGCCATCAAGGTATCGGGAAGTGATTAAACGCCAGGAGGGGGAGGAAGGAGGGGGAATTGTTTTACCTTAGGGAAGAAATAGTAATGGGAAGGAGCTCTCTACCAGCTTGGCACAACAGGAATTCATTACAGGACTGCCAGGGGGTGAATTTGGGCTCCAGGAGAGTGAGTTCAGCTTGGAAGTCGGGACTTGGGGCAGAGCCATGGGTGAGATCCAAACCCCTCACATCTCCTGCATGCATGGGAGACTGGGGACATAGCTCCCATGGGAACCACTCTGCCAGCAGGGATTTCTGCATCACCAGGGCCAGGACAAGCACTAAGGGACCCTTGGTGGGACGCAGAGCCCTGTGCCATGCCCTGTTTGAGCCAGCCAGGAAACTTGCACCCCTCCTGCAGCTCCGAGGTGGCTCAGAGGAGCCTGGCACCAGCCCTTACTGCTGTGCCAGCCCAAAAATCGGCCCCACAAGGACAGGGAGGGCTCAGAGGACTCTTCTCGGCAAAACCTCTTTGATAGGGGACGCTGCCAGCAGAGCCATGGGGCTTCTCCACACAGCTCGTGTCACCAACGCCATCAAGTGACTGCAGCATGGAAAGCGAGAGCAGTGGAGAGGCTGGAGTGAGGGAGAGCAGTGGGAAGGCTGGAATCTCTCCCCTGTGCCCCCCAGGAGCTCAGCACTGGCCCCTTGCCTGCTCCCCATCCTGCCTTTGCTGCTCCGGGATGTGCGCCCAGTTTCCGTTCAGGTCACAGGGCTGGACTCTCAGGATAGGACCTGGCGGGACCCCTGCATCCCAAAAAAATTACCAACAGCTTGATGCTGCACAGGGTATCCCTACACTCACCCAGTCCTCAGCAGACAAAGGCAAGTCTGAGACAGTAATTAGTTAATTAGGGTAAAAATAAAGATCAGTGTCCCTTCACTGCCACCAAATGCGTCCTGCCTCCTGCACACAGCAGGAGCGGGGCCATCCCACGGACCTGGTCAGGTGCCTCCCGACCTCACACTGCATCTGGCATCCCAGGAAAAAGGGAAACTGGTTACTACCTCCGGCCCTCAAAATACACCTGTAATCCCATCAACTAGGGAGCAGCTCAGGGCTGGGGACAGGCATTGTCCCTTGGCCAGCCACGCTCTGGACCCGGCACACCAGGCTGCTACTGGATCGATCTTTATTTTTCCCCTTCCTGTGTAAGCGCTCTTTCCATAACAACCACTGCTCTTCCTGGCCACGGAGGGGAGGGAGACACGGAAACGTGATCACCCCACTCCAGGCAATACCCTCGGCCAATTCCTGTGCCCGACTGACGGGGAAGGCGCTGATGCTGCTGCGACGTCTGCGGACGATCCCCGTGACGCGCAGAGAGCGCAGGGCTACGAGCCGGAGCACAGGCTCCAGCCCCTCCGCAGGGCTGCAGGCGCCTGTCCCAGCACTCCGGGGGAGGGGAAAAGGTGTTTATGTGCCTGAAAAGGCGGGGTGGTGCCTGGAGAGCTCCTCGGGGCTTCCGGGGTATCCGTCTGTGTCTCTAATGTCACTGGTGTGCCCTCAAAAAATCGGTCTGAGCACGTGGAGTAAAGACAGGGGCAGAATAATGCTCCTCTGAGGTGTATTTCCGTGCGCTGAATAGGAAAACAGAGCAAAACTGTGAGCACACAGCCTGGCTTCTGGCAGGACCCGACTCTCAGGGGCGGGCTGGGGTCCCAGCTGTACCACACCACAGGATCTGTGGCATCCACAGCCGAAAACAGGACAGGGAGAGCCAAACCACGAGCTGGGATAAAACCCGACCCAGCCCCACCCGGCCCTGGTGCCTGAAGGACAAATAGCAGGGGCAACCCGGCTGCTTCAGCCCTCCAGGACAGGAAAGCGGCCGTGTGAAGCCCAGCCCTGGTGCCACACTTTGTTTCAGACGCATTTTTGAGCCGCTGAATCGCTGTCCCGCCCTGCTGTATCCCCTGACCGGCCACAAACGGGCTCCCTTGGAGGTCTCGCCTCCAGGTCCGAGCTAGACCCGGGGCACATCCCCACTGCTCATCCCCGCTGCTCAGAGGACGCCAGGTTTTCTGCAGCTGGGTAAAATATTCCTTCCACGTCGTCTGTCTCAATCAACACTGACATCCAGTGGCTCGCCGGGATGACGACAACCGGAGCGCCCTGTGGAGATGTACAGGTGGACAGACGTGGCCAAGGATGCCTGCTGCTCCACAGCCTTCCATCAGCATTCCTGGGCAATCGCCACGGGGAAGCAAACTCCCCCGTTTGCAAATCCAAGACAGGAGAAGCCACGCGCTTCCCAAACTTTCAGGGCTCTCAAGTAGAGTCACGCTCGGGAATTCTCCCTGGTTTTCAGGGGCAGCAGGTTTCAGGGAGCAGATGTGGGCACGCTGCTGAGGGACCCCTGAGTACACCTGCCTGACCCACATCACTGCAGGGCATGACTAAGATATACAGGACCCCTCCAGCTGCTTTCTCCCAAAGCACGAGGCTCAAACCTGGCCAGGAAACTGGGATCAACCCCCAAAATATCTCTAGGAAGCAATAGGAGGGAATGGGGGTTGAAAGAGCACACATAGCACTGTCCTGTCTGGAAGAGCCGTGGATCCACCATGGCAGACCTGTGGGATACTCTCAGGAAAAGCTACAGGAACTGTTCTCCCATCTCCAGCCCCCCCTTGCCTCAAACTGCAAGCGGAGTATCCCACTTGATGGAAAACCAGGAAAACAGCCACTGCAGGCCCTCCAAAGGGTGACAACATGGCCTCCCACTGCCACAGCAGTGACAAGGATTGCTGGCCCCAAGGGCACCCTGAGGCTCAGATATGGAGACTGGGGAAAGGTTGGGAAGCAGCTGCTCCTGCCAGAGCTCAGTAGAAGCAACCAGGTCCCCCCTCCCCGAGGTGACGCAGTGCCAGGCTGGGACGTGACTGACAGCCCTGGCAGAGACAGATTTTGGGGACTGTCAGCCATACCCCTGGCAGGTCTTGGACCACCAGCCTGGCCCCAGAGTTGGGTCTCAAGGACCTGGATTCATGTCCCAAGCTCCTTCCTAGAGCTGTTAATCACACATTTCTGACACAGGGCTTAGTTAACCCCCACCTCACTGGGCTCACAGCTGGGGGAAAGAAGATCCCTGGGCTGAGCCAGAGAGGGGGTGTTGGCCCAGACACCCCTCAGCTGGGCTAAACCTGCCAGGCAGCCCGCTCCCTGCTTGGGATGCATCTGGATCCAAGGAGACACACAGGGCCCCCAGGAGCAGCACAGCCCTTCTCCATCCACCCCTGTCCTGCCCTGCCCCAGCCAGCATGGTGGATTCCAGCCAGGTCTCAGTGTTTTGACCCTTACCGGGGGGATCAGCCCCCCTTACCCTGCCAAGGTCACTCCTCCTTCCCCAAACAGTGTGTCCACACACGGGTTATCCCACTTGGCTGGCCAGGACAGCAACAGCCCGTCACCCCCAGCATCATCCCCCCATCCATCCCTGTCCTCTGCCTGCATGGAGACAGACACAGTCACTACTAATGTCTGTACAATTTTTGGGGAGGGATGGGATGTTCCGGGACTCACCATCCAGCTGGGAAAAGGCAAGGCTGGGAAGAAGCAGCTTGCTAAGTGTGGGCTTGCGCCTGCAGAAATATTATGACAGGGATCTCTTCAGTGAGCAGCTTTGTGCTGGGATCGTGCACAGCCTTGGGAAGTGACACACACACACACCCCTCACACCCACCCCTGCGGAGCTAAAAAGGTGCAGGAGCAACTGGAGAGTAGCCACTGCTTTTCTTACCTTTTCTGGGAGAGAGGAGGAGGAGAAGGAAGAAGGGGATGGGGGGGTTGGAGCAACTTCACCCACTCTTCCAGCCCCTCTGCGGCTGGGCTGGGGGGGCAGGAGGAATCCCGAAGGCGACAGGCACAGCCGCGGAGCGCTTTTGTCTCTGGAAGACAGGGAGAGAGGGAGATGAGGAGAGAGGGAAAGGGAGGGAGAGAGGGAGAGGAGCAAGCGCCGGGGCTTGGGGTGGGGGAGCGCTGCACCACCAGCCACCTCAGCAACCGGTGGCATCACCTCCCCGGACCCTCCCCACCGGGAAGCGGGGCTGGGGGAAACCGGGGAGTCTGGGGGTCCCGGGGGGGGGGGGAAGGGTCTTACCGAACCGGCTGCAGCAACATGTGCCCCGGCGGGGAGGTTCTGCCCGGAGCCGGGAGGGTGTCTGGCTCCCCTGGGAAGGGGGGCTTCTGGATCCCCAGGGTGGGTCTCTCGCCCCCCGCCGCTGTCTCAAAGTGTCCGGAGCTGTCTGGGTGACCATCATCATCATCATCATCACCCAGTGGAGCCATTTGTTTTGCCAGGAAGGTAACCATGACAATCCCCCCGAACACCCTGGCGGTTCCCCCTCCCCTCGCTCCCCTCCTGCGCCCGGGGGCTGCAGGGAAGGGAAAGGGAGAGGGGCGAAGCACACCCGGGCGGAGGAGATGCCCCCGAGCTGGGCAAGCTGGTGGAAAAAGGAGGCTGCGAACTCCCCTTACCCATCCCCACGATTTGTCTGCCCGGGATTTTCCCCAGCTGCTGGGAGGGGAAGAACCCACCACATTCACCTCTGTCATCCCCTTCCTCTTTTAAAGGAAGGAAAGCACCCTAAAGCCCCCCAAAATCGGGATGCATCACCCCTCACGGGCCTCCTCTGCAGCCTTAGGCTGGATCTCTCTTCCATCCTTGATGTTGACCCCATTCCCATCTCAGCTCATCCACCCTCTCCTCCCCAGAACAGCCAAAGCCCCTCAACCACAGCCCCCATCCATGGGGGTCTAGAAGGACCCTCCCCACGGGAGCGATGCTGTCACTGAGGGATGTACTTGGTGGGATACAGTCCCTGCCCTGAGCAACTTAAACCCAGAAAAACAACTTGTAGAAAGGGGAAACTGAGGCAGCTGGAGGGGTACAGACTGGGACACTGTCCCAAAGCAGAGCTGGACACGGAGCCTGGGTCAGAGCATACAGAGGGTAAAGCTCCTCCTTCTCCCCCTGGTCTCCAAGGACACATCCACGCCGTAGGATCGGGATGACCAGACATGTGGCATCCTCAAGGACCCATCTTGTTCCCCAAGAACAATGTGCTTTAGAGGAGACGGCAAGAAACTCCACAAAAAAAAGCCTGTTCAAGATTTTTTTCCTAAGCCCAGTTCCCAGGGCTGACTTCAGCCCTGAACCTCCAGAATTTATGGTTCTTGCCAGACAAATAAGTCAGCCACGGAGAAACCCATGTCCCATGTTCCCAGCGCCTGTAAATGTTTGTTTACCACGGCTTGTGGCTTCTAGGAAGAAAATAACATATGTCAGGAGAAATCCTGGGATTCAAACAACAAATGTGGTAGCAGCAGGGTGTTTGTTTAGAAGATAAAGCAGCATCTGACACGGTGGATGAGGCAAGTGTGAGACCTCAGGAGGACACACACGGAGTTGTTTTGGGGGGAATTAATATTTAGTGCTGATGGTGAAGTGGCATCAATGAGGTGTTCAAAAGTGCTGCCCAAAACAGCTCACAGGGGCCTCCAGCTGGTGTTTGTTTCTCCTCATCTTCCCAGGTTGGCTTTGCCCACAACACCCCACCATCCACAAGGGCCAGCCCCTCCCAGGGAGCAGCAGTGGGGAATTGTATGGGTATAAATGAGGCAAAACTGGGGAGGAGACAAGCTAAAAATAGCATTTGAGGTCACCTAAGTGCCATCTCTAAGCTTGTGGCTTTACCCACCTGGGGCCAGGCAACAGCATCATCTCTAACCACCATAGAGGAGTATTTCCAGTCCTGGTTCATGCCTGGGTGGATTCTGGGACTGGCCAAGCACAGGAGAGGCTTTCCAGGCTCATTATCCAGCTCACTCGAGTGTGCAAGTGCAGTGCTCTTGTGCTGGGAGATTCAGACAGGGTCAAAACTGAAAAAAAGAACAGGAAAAAAAACCAGTACTGAACCAAATCTCCTGCTGGATGGACAGCAGCGAGCACTTCCCATGACCTCCATGTGTGCTCTGTATGTAAATGCCATTTTCCTCAGCCTCCAATGCTCTGAAGAAACAAATAATCACCCCGTTGGGAGATGGTGATGATACAAAGTGATGACATGGGGCTGGGCAGGGACTGCCTCCTCCTCTTCCTCCTCCTCCTCTTCCTCCTCCTTCTTTTCCTCCTTTTCTTCTTCTTCCTCTTCCTCCTCTTTGCAGCAGGTTTGTGTGTGGGCAAGGAAGTCTCTGGCCTGTTTGGTGTGTAAGGACCGCAGATAATTCCAGTGAAATTCCACCGTCCAACCTCCACCACTGTGAGATCTCTCATTCCAGCACAGCCAAAGTCCACTGGTGAGGGCAATGAAGCATTTATTTAAATTAATCTGAATATTTATCTCATGTTTAAAAGAGTAAATATGTAATTATATGACAGCGGAGTCTCCAGCAAAATCAAGGACCCTGCACAGAACCCACAGGAATCCACACCTCCAGGAGCCCATCCCTGCTCCAGAGACTGAGGAGAAAAATCCTTCCTCATGGACAGAACAGAGAAACACCCACCCCCAGTCACACCTCACTGACAGGCTTCACAGCCCTGAAAATCCCAAGGAATTATTGCAGCCAAGGTCAAGGAGCAGAAAGGAGGAATTGGAAGGATCTGCCCCCAGCCAATGTTGTCTGACCACAGTTGTCTTCTTCTCAATGCCTCTGTTTTCCCCTCTCTAAAATGGGACTAATCCCAGCTAAATATGTTTATGGGAGGTGTGTCTGCAAGAAAACATTAAACTGGGAAGCACGAGCCTGTCAGCCTCTGGGACTTCCCACACCGATCTTTATTTTTACCCTAATTAACTAATTACTGTCTCAGACTTGCCTTTGTCTACCGGCTCTTTTCCCATTGAAAATCTCCTCGCATTCAGCTCCTGTGTTCAGCATCCTCCTGTTGCCATGGAAAAAAAAGCCATGATGTCACCTCCACAAATAAAGCTGCCAGACCCCAAAGTTCAGGTGTGGGGCCAGGGAGGGATCCCGATGGATTGAGGGACACGGGGCTACCACCTCCAAGCAGGAAACTGAATTAGATGGAAAAGCATCAGATGATACTATTTGATAATGACGGGGTTTAGTTTTAAGGAAAAAACCAACCACAGCTGGTGTGAGGAGCAATAGTGAAGGGTCCAGCCCTACCTGGGATAAGATTTCTCAGCAGAAATAAATAACAGAAAGAAATATCAGATCCGATGGAAGTTACAGGCTGTGGGAACAAATGAAGTGTCTCCATTAAAGGGGAGGGGGAATACTGAGACAGGGAAATAATGCTCGGTTTGGGAACTTGCGGCTGATGCCTGCAGGCTTGGCCAGCCATTTTACTGGTTCTGCTGCATGGAATAAACACACAAATTCAGACCCTCCTCGAGAGCTGCTCTTTCAAACAAGGATCAAGGAAGGGAACAGCAGCCCAGTGAGGAAATCCCACAGGCTCTTCCCACACTTCTTTCATTTCTACTTTCCCTTTTACTCCTCTTTATTCCAGGACCTTTAAAGAACAGGTTTGATACTGAGCCTAAGCCGGCTCCTGCCCTACAGCAGGAGACAGGACAGAAATTACTCTTCAGCTCCTGCCACTTCTACACCTCCATGACTCATCCTACAACCTTGTTTTCACCTCCATCCCTGTTCCAGAGACGGAGCTGCAGTTCCCTCACAAATGTCACAGGGTCTGCGTGATTTCCTCCAGCCCTGGCTCCCGAAGGGACTCCATTCCATGGGAAACAGCAGCTCCCGCCTCACACCAAACAGGGGGGCAGACCCCACGCCAGACAGCACGGCAGGGCCTGACCCCAGCCCCAAACCAGCCAGGGGGCACAGCCCCAGCCCCACACCAGTATGAGGGGCCTGGCCCTCAGGGAGAGCCATGTCACACAGGGGACTGAGCCCCACATCCTGTGAGACACAGGCTGACCCCAGACCCCTACATCATACACGGGTCCTGATCTCAGCCCCACAGCAATCAGGCTACCAGGCCCCCTCAACATACAGGGGACCTGACCGCCCAGCCCCACACCACATAGGGCTGCCCCACAGCGCACACGGGGCTCACAGCCTCACCCCACACAGGGCTCACAGCCCCACAGAGCACGCAGGGCTCACAGCCCCCCACCACACAGGGCTCACAGCCTCACCCCACACCGTGTCCACCTCCCCCTACCTCAGACACCCCCCGATCTCATCCCCCCATCCCCTCTCCCCGCCGCCCCCGGAACGCGCTGTCCCCGGAACGCCCGTGCGTGGCAGCGGTTCGCGGGTCCGGGCGGTGCCGGGGCGGTGCCGCGGGCGCGCAGGCGCCGCTCCCAGGANNNNCCCCGGGCCGGCCATGGCCACCGACTCGTGGGCCCTGGCCGTGGACGAGCAGGAGGCAGCGGCCGAGTCGGTGAGTGCGCGCCGGGGCCCGCGGGGGCTCGGGTTGGCCCGGTCCGGCCCGGCCCTGTCCAGCGGCGCGGGTTCCCCCGGGCCGCGCGGCCCCCGCCGCCTCCTCACAGAAAACAGCGATCGCGGGAAACCCTTTTTCGCCCCATTTTCTGCCGTGGGGGCAGGGAGGGCCCGGGGCATCGGGTTTTCCCTGGCCTTGGGCTCTTCCTTTATAAACAAAAAACCCAATTAAATTTTTTTTTTTTTACTTACCATTATTTTTTCATTTTCTTCGACTTCATCCATTTTTTGCGTATCCAAAGGGCAAAGACGTCCCTGCCGTCCCCCTCATCCTCCATCCTGATACTGCACCGCTTCAGGCACTCACCCAGCCTCAGCTCTGTCTTCCAGCATCCAAAAAAATTCCCTCTTTCTCTCATATTTTTTAATGAAAAGATGTAACTTCGTGCCTCAAAAAAATGGTTTTCTATTTTTTCTGAGCTGCTCAACCACTGTGTTTGGGCACAGAATACTTACTGGGCCCCTGGATGTGGGGAACACCCTCGGGGCTGCTCTCCCTGCACATCTCAGGTGGTGAAACAAACTCATCCTGGGGCAGCTTGTGCCGGCCAGGACTGTGCATGGATCCTGTTTCCATCCTGGAATGCTGATTTTCTCCCATTTTCCATCAGCAGAGCTATTAGGGAGTGGAGGCTACAGGACAGAAAACAACCCCTTCTCTGTGTTGTCATTACAGCTTAGAAATACTTGTATTTCTTTTAAAGCTCTCGCTTAGAAATAGTTGTGTTAAAACTCGTGAAATCACGCTCCTCTTGTATCTTCATCCCTTCCAGCTGAGCAGGGTTTGTGCAGTACTTGATATATCCAAAGCTGAGGTTTTCCTGGCTGGAATTAGAATATAGGGAGCCTTTGAATTTCTCTGATCTTGTGTTTTTCCTCATTTCTAGCTGAGCACTTTACACCTGAAGGATGAAAAAACCAAACCAGATGCCAATGGTGAGTTCCAGCTGCTCAGATGGGCTTGGAAAGGGTGGAATGTTCCCCCATGGGGTTCAGAGCGCTGCTGGCAAAGTAAATTCCTGATAAATCATGAAATTCCAGAAGAGCTGAGATTAAGCAGCAGCACAGACTAAATATTTCAGTGTCTTCAGGGAGCTGTGTGAGCAAAATCCGTTGGTGTGGTTGCTAAACTCCACTTGGAGCTGGAGCTTGGGTTTCCTCTGCACAGCAATGGAGCAGGGCAGTTCTGCTCAGGAAAACGAGCTGTTTTGTGGCTTTTCCCACGATATTCCAAAGCTCTGCGGGTGTGGGCTGTTCCTGAGGCCTGACCTCACACGTGCCCCCCAAAACTGTTCCAATTCAGGTGCCGTTGTCAAGGCAGACGACAATGTGGAGAAGACGGAGGATGAGGAGAAGGGTAAGTGCCTTCCTGAAAAAAGCTTTGGCAAGGAAATTAATTTAATATAATTATTAATTATAATTATATTGATTTAATATATACTTAAAGTAAGTCTGCCTTATGTCTCAGGACCGCTGATCTTGTATCCTGCCCCAAGGACTTAATTGTAAGACATGTCCTTCCTCCATAATACTTTTAAAGGCATTGTGTCCTGTAATAACTTGGGAGACTCCTGGATTAGAGTGGAGAGAAATAAGGGGATAGCAGTATCCTCAAGGCAGGACTGGATACAGGAGCAGTTGGATAACCTGGAGCTGGGATTGCTGTAGCAACCAACAAGTTGCGTTTATGCAGTGGCTGTTCAGAGGTGGGTAACAGCTCAAAATCTTTCAGAAAGTGGTTTTAGGAAACAGATCTAGTAGCAAAACCCCAGAGTGCAGCAGTTTGACCTCATTTGAATCTCCCTTATCCTCAGCCCTTGTGTTTCAGCTCTGGAATCTTTTAAAGTACCATTTATCCTCAAACTTTCCTTAAAAATAAAACCCTAAGAGGTGTCTGCCCACACGTCAGAGTGAGGGTGAGGAGGCCTTACCCTGTCCCGGGTAGGTGCTAAGCTAAAATAATCTTAAATACGCAGAGATCTGGATCTGTTAAAGTCCCCCTTAGAACAGTGCTTGTTTGGTTTGTCTTCCTGGGTATGAAATGGGGGAATCTCTGGGATCTCTTGATGTCTCACCCAGGAAGTTTGGGCTCTCCAAGCCATTACACTCCAATGAAGAATTTCAGTATTTGGAGGGACTTTGTCTCTTTTAACTGGCTCAGCAGTTCAGTGGGAGCAAGACCTGGCACAGGCTGTGACTGATGGATTTATGTTTTCCACCTCCTTTCCCAGAGGACAGAGCTGCCCAGTCCTTACTGAACAAGCTGATCCGCAGTAACCTGGTTGACACCACAAATCAGGTGGAGGTGCTGCAGAGGGACCCCACATCACCCCTCTACTCCGTCAAGTCTTTCGAGGAGCTGCGCCTGTAAGTGCCTGCTGGGATGAGCCAGAACCTTCTCTGCCTGGAGCTGTTAAATCCTGGGATCAGATATATTAAACAGGCTCCCTTATAACTGCATTTTTCAGTTCATTGTGGGGTGCCTTATTCTTAAACTCAGGGAGAGCAGTTTTGGTGAGACTGCCAGAGCAGATATGAGTTTGGAGCCCATCAGATAGTTGGAACTTCTCCTCATGTCCTGAAAAATTCCCTGGTTGCATAGGAGATACCACTTAAAAGTACATAGGTTTGTGTTTCAGGTTACTGCCAAGGTGTCATTAATAAATGAGTATCATTTGTATTATTTAAATGCAAGGAGAGTTGGTTTATCTGGGTGCCTGGTGAGGGTTTCCATCTGAAACAACAGCAGTGAACAGCACAAAGGGAAAAGCTTATCTTTTCCAGCAATACTGGATTTATGTACTGGAGAGACCAGTGTTTTCTGACTTCCTTCCCATCGGAAACCTTTACCAGTGCAGCTTTCAGGTGATGATAACTGTAAGGCATGATTGATGGATATGTATATTAATGTGCTGAAGAGTGTGTCCTGTTGGGACTGTTGTGCTTGCACTGATCTCAGGTTTGTTGCTCTACAAGCTCCACAGGGAAATGGGAGCTAAGGAGCCTTCTCCCCATGAAATGTGAGGATGTTTTGCTTTGCTAGTGTTAGTGGTTGAACGTCTACAAAAAGCAGCTGAGGTCCTGCAGTGCCTGTTAGACTAATTCCTGTTTCGAAAGGCAAACAATCCCAGGGAGTTAATGACAGGGACAGCCAGCTTAATTGAGTCTTCATTTTGTTGTGACTCGGGGTATCCTTGGCAACTGGTGCAGAGTTGGGCTTTGTCTGTCCTTGCTTGGAGCAGCACAAGGTTAGATTTTCAAAGAGCTTTTGTTCCAGCCATCGTTGGAAAGTAATACAGGATTTTTGCAAAAGCATGTTGTGCTGAATAGGAAGTTACTGCGGTGGGAAATGTGGGCAGCAGACCTGTAACCTGCTTTGAAAGGAGAGCCCTTCTGAGAGCACTCACAGCATCCAGGGAGCACTTGGGGGTCATCAGCCAAGAGTTCCCAGCACCATAACCTGGATTTAGGTTGTTCTGGGGTCTCCTTGCCTACACAAGGGTCTGCTGAGAGTAGAAAGCTCCCTCGAGAGAAAGCAGTAGATGAGAGTTTGCTGGCCAGCAGTGTCACCACGCAGTTCTGGGTGTGTGGCTGGCTTGCACACACAGATCACAAGGTGTAGTCACAGCAAACTGAGCTAATTATCAGTCATTTCCCTGAGCCAGCATCACTCAGTTGTATTACAGAATCCAAACGACTTCCTGAAGTCCTTGCAATGATCTCATCATCCCTTCATCCTATTCCTCACGTACCGAGATCACTTTGTCCCATGTTTGAGTCATCGAGGAGTGATAATTTTGGCACCAAGATTAGGCATGGCTGAGGAAATGGGATTGGCCTGAAGGACAGGATTAATGCTTTCTGCTCTGGGATTCCTGGATTGTCTGAAAAGCTGCTTTGAACAAGCAGAGCTGGCCTTAGACACAGGCTTTGCCCTCAAGCTGGGACAGGCAGGTTGACTTACTAAATCCAGGGGTTTTTCCAAAGCTTCCTGTCCAAACTTCCTGCTGTCACTTGTGCTTCCAGATGCTGACCATAGTTGTTTCATGGGAGGGATTGTAGCAGGGACAGTTCTAGGTCATCTTTTAAGGGTTTTTCTCACTTTTTTTTACGCATATGAAAACTAAGTGGACTTTAATAGGTCACGGTATAAAAATTTCTCTTTTCAGGAAACCACAGCTCCTGCAAGGAGTCTATGCCATGGGCTTCAACAGACCATCTAAGATCCAAGAGAATGCCCTGCCCATGATGCTTGCTGAACCGTACGTACACATTCTTCCTACTCCCTACCAGAATAGAAGGATTTGAAAAGTTCAGTGTGCTGCTCCTGAATTTTGGATGGGAGGAGGGTGATGGAGAAACTCTCAGGCTATGGAGAGACGGTTCCCATGCCACGGTGTTTCTGTGGTTATTAACTATGTGACAGCAGCCCTGGATTTGTCCTTTCCCTAGGGCTGGTACTGAGCATGCAGTGCTGTGGTGTTTGGGAGGTAATTCCCATTTTCCTCATTAGTTTGGGAAGAAATAATAGGAAATAGCTCAGAAATCCTGGGTGGGTGGGAGTAGCTGCAGTGCTGGTTTTCCTCTCCACAACCCTGAGCTGGCATGTGTGAGATGCTGAGACACTGGGGAAGACGTGTGAAATGGGAGATTACTGAGAGATAACCACAGTTCTCCTTCCAAATCTTCATAATTGAGAAACGCTGAAGGAGAGTGTTGGGCAGGAAGTAATTCCTGCCCCGTGGAGCGTAGCTGGTCAAATTGGCCATGGATCCAGAGCAGGGGTAAATGTGACAGGATTCAAATGCCACGGTGGTGCTTCACGCTCTGAGCTGTGCCTGCTGTGCCCCCAGCCCGCAGAACCTCATCGCACAGTCGCAGTCCGGTACTGGCAAGACAGCTGCCTTCGTCCTGGCCATGCTCAGCAGGGTTGAGCCTGGGAACAAGTATCCACAGGTAAAGTTTGTGGGATGTGGCTGTTTCGGGGTGTTCAGTGGGGGTGCAGTGCCATCTAGTGAAGAGCCTGAGCTGCTGGGAGGCCTTCAGAGGCAAATTCATGGCTTGATGGGGCCATGGTGTTATTTCTTTAAACTCCTTAAAGGGGATGGAGGTTTGGGGATTTATCAAAGTGCCTTCAGTGCAAAAGATGGGGATTTTGCCAAAAGCTTGTTCCTGTCAGTCCTTCCCGTGCATCACGTGTTGCTCTGTGAGGAGTTAAATTCTGTCTGGGAGGACTTAAATCAGAGAAATAGTGCAGCCTGAAGGGAGTTGGATAAGTGGGTTTGGGGTGGAAGAGAAGATAACTGTGACAATGGAGCAGACAATGCCTGGAGAAGCACTTCTTAAATCCAGTTTCCTCATGGTATGTTTGAGAAACTGTTCAGCCACTTGCATGTTCATCTTGAGGAAAACTTCAACAAGGATTTTAAAAAGCAAGTGTGATAGTGTTGCCCTGAATGTTGATCGTCTCACTCGTTATCCTTGTGTTCCTGCAGTGTTTGTGCCTTTCCCCAACATATGAGCTGGCACTTCAAACAGGAAAAGTGATTGAACAGATGGGGAACTTCTACCCGGAGCTGAAACTTGCGTACGCTGTCCGAGGCAACAAACGTGAGTAGGGTGAAACACCACACACAGGAATGAGGGAATGAGACTCCTCAGGTGCACCAGAGCAGTCAGGTGGTGAAATAGCTGGGTCAGAGAGGGCCGGAGCATTTCCCTGCCTGCACAGCCACCCTGCAGCAGCCCTTCCTTCTGTCTCGGCAGTGGAGAGGGGGCAGAAGATCTCGGAGCAGATCGTAATCGGCACACCCGGCACCGTGCTGGACTGGTGTTCCAAACTGAAATTCATAGATCCCAAGAAGATCAAGGTGTTTGTGCTGGATGAGGCGGATGTGATGATCGCGACCCAGGGCCACCAGGACCAGAGCATCCGCATTCAGAGGTACGGACTGGTGCCACAGGGACAGCGGGGCTGCACTCGGGACCCATGCCTCGCCCATGAAGCAACAAGATTTAAATGATAAATTAGCTCTAGTCCAGGTGGTTAATAGAGGCACAGCATCAGGGGATGACAAGCAGTTTCATTTCCTTACAGAATAAAAATCCTGTCCCTGGAGCAGGGTTTATTCCTTTTTAAGGAGGCAAGTCTGGATGCCTGTGATCCATGAGGGAGCAATCATGGGTGGATAGTCTTTCCAGCCACCGAAATAACTGGTTCCAGGGTTATGGTTCTCCTTTGCCCGTAGCATGAATTCCATCAGGATATCAGGAGGTGACAGTGTTGTGTGGAACCCTCCCTGTTTCTCTCTCTTTCAGGATGCTCCCCAGAGACTGCCAGATGCTCCTGTTCTCAGCCACTTTTGAGGATTCTGTGTGGAAGTTTGCTCAAAAAGTTGTTCCTGACCCAAACATTATCAAACTGAAGCGCGAGGAGGAGACCCTGGACACCATCAAGCAGTATTATGTTCTGTGCAATAACAGAGATGAGAAGTTCCGGGCTCTCTGTAACATCTACGGCGCCATCACCATCGCCCAGGCCATGATCTTCTGCCACGTGAGTGCTTCCAGGGAACGTCACTCCTGGTGACCCCCTCAGTGTCTGCTAGTGCCAAAACCAAGCCAGACATGGTTTCCAGAAAGAAACTGAGAACAAAATTGCCCTTTTTGGCTTCTCTGGCTCCATCTTTGATAGAAATCCTTAAAGCCCCGTTAGCACTGGCTGGTTTGATTCTCTGGGTTTGTCCATCTAGGAGACAACATTGGACTTTTTTATTCCTGAATGGTCACTGTTGTTCCTGAAGTTCTCTGAAGCAAATATCAGAGTAATGCACATTTTTCCAAAACTCTGAACTACTGAATGAAAAAAAAGTGGGGTTGGAAAATGGATGAAAATAGGGCAGAATGAGGGATTGGGAAGTCTTTTGCTTCTGTAGCTAATACAGAGCTGTTCCTGGGACTCCATTTCCCTCAGGTAACTGAGGATACACCTCTGGGATCTCTCTGTGAATCATACTGAGACCTTGTTTTATTTTTTTGAAAGCCACCATAATAATTTTTAGGGAAAAATCAGTGCTGACAGCACAGAACAGCCAGCCAAAGTGAGCTCAGACAGGATGAAAGTGTTTGGAGTCTGCTGCAGCAGTTTGCTTTTAGGCTGTCTCAAGACATAATTGGAGCTCAAAAAACTGTTTAATTCAAGGCTGTGCAGAGTCTCTGTGGGATTTCACAGCTACATTGAGATCTGACCCTGCCATTTTCCAAGCTGAGTAGTTGTGGTTTTGTGACAATTTTCATGAGGTTTCAGTGTACACATGTAATGTCAGTCTGCAGCAGCGTGAAATCCAAAGAGCAGAGCACAAAGAAATGTGTCCTTTATTAATCACGGGCTCCTCTGGTGGCAGAGGTGTCGTCCTTGTGATACAGTTTGTAACAGGGACAAAAACTGAGCAGCCATGGAGCTTCCAGTGGGCCCCCGGAGAGGTTTGTTGCTGCTTTCCAGCATTAAAACCCCCTCCCAAATGTGGGGCTGGCTGTGTGTTCCAGACTCGCAAGACGGCGGGGTGGCTGGCGGCAGAGCTGTCCAGGGAGGGCCATCAGGTGGCATTGCTCAGCGGGGAGATGATGGTGGAGCAGAGAGCTGCCGTGATCGAGCGCTTCCGAGAGGGCAAGGAGAAGGTGCTGGTGACCACAAACGTCTGTGCCAGAGGTAGGACAGGTGGAACGTGGCCAGGGAGGGCTGGAAGCAGCACTCCCTAAGGTAACACACACCCCTGGCCAGCTCGCAGGGAGAACTCGCATCCTCAGGTGTTCCAGCTGGGAGAAACTGGTGTCCTTGCACTGTGTGCCTGTGGGCAAACACACAATTCCTTGTTGGCCTCCTGCTGCTTGAGATGGAAAACTCCATCCTGTGAGAATCTGGCACCAAGCCTGCCTTGTACTGCTGACCTTCAGGGTTTGCAGTGAACACGTGCCCAAGTACAGGAAACTGAAAAACAGAGAAATCCAGTTCACTATCCCAGTAGGAATTTGTGGTGTAATTTGACATCCTAGAACAGTTAAGACGGGATCGTACTTGGAAAAAAACAAGTGGTCTTTAGAGCTTTGCAGAGGAGGAGAGAGTTTCCAGAATATGTAAGTGGTGGTAGAATTTCCAAAATATTTAAGTGCCTTTGTCTGTTTCAGTGGGACTCTCTGCTCTAACAGCTCGATAGTTTTTATTTCCAAGTACCCCGTGAGGATATTGTGGAAAAGCTCCATTTCAGAGTCTGAGGAGGCTGTTCCTGTCCTAAAAGGATTTAAGTGAAGTTGTGTAACCCGAGGCTTTCTTTTTGTCAGGGATCGACGTAGAGCAGGTCTCTGTTGTAATCAATTTTGACCTTCCTGTGGATAAGGATGGAAATCCGGATAACGAGACCTACCTGCACCGGATCGGCCGCACCGGCCGCTTCGGCAAGCGAGGGCTGGCCATTAACATGGTGGACAGCAAGCACAGCATGAACATTCTCAACAGAATCCAGGAACATTTCAGTACGTACCCTCAGGCTTTCTCCTTTCTCTAAACTGCTGAATTGCTGCAGAATTGGACTCGGTGGATGCTGAGCAGGTCTGAGGGGTGTTTGTTGAGCCTTTAACGGGTGGCAGAGGAGCACAGCAGGTGTGTTTGGTGAAGTGTCACTTGGGATTGTGACCTGCCACCTGTGACAGGAGCAGAATAAATCAGGGTGTGTTTGCTGGCTGCCTGGATAGTCCTTGAAGTGGATGTTCCAGGAGTGGGTAACACTGGAGTACCCAGATGGGCCTTTGATAAAAGGAAACAGTTTTAATTTGTTTTTTTAAAACTTGACTGAACATTCCCTGATAATGCAGAACTCAAGTCCAGCTGGGGAGAGCAGCATTCCCTTCTCTGCTCAGTGTTACGAAATCTGACTTTTTTCTCTTCTTTCCCAGACAAAAAGATAAACAAATTGGATACTGACGACTTGGATGAAATTGAGAAGATAAATAACTGAAATAGCTGCTGGAACTGGTGTGTGCCCTGCTGTGGAAGCTCTCCCACTACAATTGGATCAGCGTTTGGATTGGCACAGCCTCTCGGCTCGTCCCGAAAAGGACTCTTCAAGATATGAGTACACAAAAATTACCTCATTTTCAAAATTGCAGTTGGACTTCAAATTGTGCAACTATGGGGAGGAAGAGGAAATGTTTACAGAAGCTTTTAACATTTCTTAGTTTAGCCTTAAAATGGGATGGTCTTTGGAATTCTGAGAAATACACTTGCCAAAAGAGAGGCAATAGGGAAGTAGCTAAAATTTTAAAAGAAAAAAAAACATTATTGACTTTAATTGGAATAATGTGCAGCATTAACCTGATCAGTTTAAATTCAACAGCTGAATATATAATGGACATAAGGAAAGGAAAAAAGAAAAAACCCAAAAACCCCAAACAAGGTAGCTGGTTTTTGGCTAAATACTCAACTTGTACAAACTAGGATGGCATTCTCTTTGGCGCTCCCCTGAGCTCTTTACGACTCATTTCTGGCTTCCTGATGGATTTGCCCTGCTTTTCCTTACATAAATTGTCCTGAGGATGTCTCCAGTAGCTCCTACTCGCAAACACAGGTGCCGTGTTGCTTTTGCTGGGCAGTATTTTCTTTTCCTTTGTCCTGGATTTGTTGGGATGGCCGCTCTCCGTGACGTGGGTGGTGGTGACACTACAGAAGTTCATCCCAAGTGTTTAACCTGGCTACAGTGTGGGTGGGTGGGGTGGGAGGGGCAGTATGAAGGGAACTGTACTAATGAACTGTCTGATGAAATTCACCTCTGTGAATTAAATGCACCATGTGATTAAATGCACCATGCTGTGAAGCTCAGCATGGATAATGTACAGAGCTGTTGGGCTTCACCCATCAGATACAGGAATAAAAGAACAAAAAATATCATGACAGCCTGGATTGACCAAAAAAATTTACCCTGAGAACACCAAATTTACCTGTTACAGTATGTTTCAGTACCAGAGTTTTGAGTTAAATTGCTCAGCCGAGTTGCAGGTGGGAAGTGCTCCATAGTGCAAAATAGGTCGTTGGTCCCTGCCCCGGGGTGTTCCATGGAGAAGGAAGGATTCACAGCTCCTGGAGAAGGAAGGATGACACCTCCTGTGTGTTGGGACCACTCTGGTGCGCACAGCTGGAAGCTGTGGGCTGTTCCCCCAGCTCAGTCTCCAGGAGAAGGAGGCTCCTGAACCAGAACTTAGGGTGCACAGCTCTTTGTTGGGGGGAAATGGGACATGCGTGAGCAGCCATGGGCCTGCTACTCAGTGTGGGAATCATGTCAAAACAAGTGTATAAATTGTAAATTTAAACTGAATTGTTTTCTTTGCAATTTTGGCCATCATATTCTGTTCAAAGACAGGAACATGGATCCTTTTACCAAGTAAAAAAAGGCTCATTTAAAATGTACCTAAAATTTTAGGAAATTGTGCACCCTTTTATCAATTTGTATAAAGGCTTTAGTGAAGAAAAAAAAACAGCTTAAAATTAAACTTTTTGTATTCTGGGGTGTATCTATTTTTATTCTGTTGGAATCCTATTTAAAGTGGCAGGTGAGTGAGTGCTTGCGTGTGGAGTGGAAGACTTGATTTAATCACCTACTTTCCTAGTACAGCTGAATGACCTGGTGACAGCAGAGTATTGGGTTGAATTGTCATGGAAGCTGCTGCTGGTCCTGTGTGCTGTTTCTAATGTACCTTTAATTGGAATTAAAGAACACATACTGAACGATCCCTGTGCTGACTTCTTGCTTGAATACTTTGTTGGTGTTTAAAAGCCTCAGGTAAGGATGTTCCCAGCAAAATGTCCTGATAAGTTTTATATTCATGACCTTCTCATCCTGTAACAGACTGAATTTTAATGCTGAAATTCTTAAAAGATTCCCACAAAGAAGTTTGTTAAATGATGCCACACAATAAATGAGGTCAGATAAATGTTGTTCTCCCCCCCTGTGCTTCTTGTGCTGGATTTGGCAGAGTTGCTGCTAAAATCTCCCCAGAAAAGTTTTGAAGGGAAGAGAAGGAGAACTGAGGGAGAAAAAAGGTGTTTTCCCTGCGCTCTGCTTGCCTACATCAAGACTTGATATTTTTTGCCCATCTTTGGAGATGCTGTAGCCTGGGTGAGGTGATTAGAACCAAACTCAACCAGCTTTTATCTTAGCTATCCAGGAGGAAACATCCTCCAGCAGGAGAAGTCCACCGTGAGCCAAGTTACTGAATTGTCTGATCTGTTCTTGCTCAGAGCCCCTGTGCTCTCACACCTGCCTGGTGGTTCCAGCTTGTCACTGATCCAAAGTGCTTCCTCCTTGGCTGCAATCTTGTATCCAGCACAGGATGCAGATAACAAACTCCAGGAGGGTGGTGTGGAGGGCAGCTGACCATCCAAAGGCTGATTTGGGCAGCCCCTGAGGATTTGCCATCAAATTAAAGGTTTCTGAAGAGCAGGTGTGAGGGATAAGCCTCAGCTCACATAAATCATCTTAAGATCAAGTTTCAGCCTAAAAGGTTTTATTTAACACAGGATGGAAACACTCTGAAACCTAGGAGTAGCACAGAACACACAACAGAAGAAGGGAATTAACTACCTAACACTGAAGGAAACATGGAAAATGTTCCCTTCTCCTGAAACCAAGTAAATACTTTGTGGCTCTGGTGAAGGCATCCATGTGTTTCGGTACCCGGGACTGCTGCTGAGCGATTCCCATCACGGACAGCAGCAGGTACCCCTGTTCCATCAGGTACTGGCTTTACAAAGCTGCTGGGCCCTCAGTGCTGATTTAGCATCAGGTACCACACTCGTAGCCAGCGCCAGCATCAGCTTTCTGCTCCTCTTGCGTTTGTGCTCCTGTGCTGAGTTGGTTTTGCCCTTACACTGAGCTTCAAAACAAATTGGGTTTGCCTCAAAACATTTAAACTCACTCATCTGTGTGGCAAGTGGTCCACTTTTTAAAGACATTAAAAATTGCTGCCTTTGAAATTCCACTAGAAACTAGAAGGTATTTCTCTTTTTTTAGGAAGAGCACATTGTGTTTGCCTAAACCTGCCAAATCACCCAACCAGCCTTTTAATTTAGTTTTGTAAAAGCTGGCTTACTCCTTGAGCCAATTCCCAGTCAAATCCCATTAATACCTTATTTAAAAATTCCCAAAGCAGCACTTGCTTCTCGGACTAACTCACTTCAGTGTAGAGGTGCTAAGTGGAATTATCTATAACATCCCATAACTATCCATCTGCTCTTACCTACGGATCACATGAGCTGAATAAGAGAAGGAAAACTATGGAGAAAATCCTGCTGCTCCCCAAGACAGCCAAAATCATAATTATTTGTTCTTAAAAAGATGATTTAGTCACAGTTAAGAGCTGGACTGAGGTGACCTAGAAAGACCTGAGCCCTCACAGGTATTTTACGATCAGTCTTGCAATTTAATACTTCACAATAACCCATTAATGTGTTATTAGTGTTATTTCCAGATGGTTTGGGAGTTTGATCTTTTCAGTCTTTTGAGAAGATGTTTAGGATAATGATAAGCTACTGAAGGTGGTCCTGTAGCTAAACCAGTTCTGTTTCTACCTTCTCAAATGGTGCTTCTGCATTCAGAGAAGTGGTACCTTCCCAAAATACAGAAAAGGACAAGGGGAGAGGCCTTGGAAACTTGAGTTTTCAAAGAACATCAGCAAGTTCAACAAACCAAAAAGGCTGAAGGTTGGTGGTGCTGAGGCAGAAATTTGTGATGGCACAGGTGACTCAAGCTGCTCTGCATCAATCAGGTTTATGCATCTGAAATACTATTTCAAGGCATATCCATAACTCTGCTTCACAGGGATTTTGTTGGAGATGGAAGATAAAGAAGTAGGCACAGGAAGCATCAGACTCAGTTTTTTGGAAGAAGCAATGCACCCTGCTGAGAACAACCCACAGCATCTCTGTGTGCCTAAAGATCTGCTGCACCAGGCTGCTCATCCTGTCGGATGCACAGCACGGATTTGTGGAGGATCCCACATTCCTGAAGGGATTTTGTAAGGTCAGAGAAGCTCCTCCGGGGCACCTCCATGGTTTCAACGCTGCAGTGTTGGTAGCTGGCCAACAGTTTCTGTCCTGCAGAGGCAAGGACCGTCTGGAGAGTGTCGGAGGGCTTGAAGTGATGCTCAAACCTCTGCCCAGAGGGAGATCGGACAGCGAGCAGCACCTGCGGCTCTTCCGGGCTTGCAGGGGACATCCAAGGGCTCTCCTGCCTCGCTCGCCTTCCCCACTGCTCGGGGGCACAGTGCCTGTGTGAGCTCTCCTCAGTGGGAACGTCACTTCCTGACAATGTGCTGGCAGATCCCTGTTCCCCAGGAAGAGTCTTGATGACTTTTGGAGCGTCCTCCTGCCCCTCGCTCACTCCCAGCCGGTTGGTCCGTTCAGCCAGCACTTCCACGGCCTCGCTCCCTGCTCCCTTCCGGACGATGGAGGGGAGCACCCGGTACTTGTTCAGGGATGAGGAGGTCTTCAAAGGCACTTGCTGCAGGAGCTTTGGGATTTTCTCAGAAGATGCCTGGGCGTGTGGGAACGCTGGTTTTGTGAGTGATGCTCTCCGGCTGTTCGGTAATTCCCGAGGAGAGGCTGCCGGCGGGGAAGATGGCACATGACACACGCAGGCCTCTGTGCCCTGAGGGTGGCTCATGCTTCGCCTCTGTCCCTTGGCAGATTTGGGCCTGGTGACGTGCATGGTGACGGCGCTGGCCCACGGCAGAGCAGCTGTGCCCGGAGGGAAGCGGAGCTGAGCTGGTGCTGAGTCCAGGAAAGCCGCTGTGGCCATCGCACCTGCAGGCCGGAGCAGAGGGAAACGTTACAGGAACTGGCCAGGAAGACTCTAGAAAGTTCAGTCTCCCTGTGACTCCCACCTTGTGCTGGGTGTCAGGTAATAATAGCATAAATCTGGGGTATCACAGCGTGGGCACGCAGCAACCCTGTGCTGCACTAAGGGCTGAGTCACAGAGGGGGGAGATGTGTTATTTGTAGGGACTGGCTTTGGCAGGAATTGTGGAAAGCTGACCCAGAGCTTTGGGAAGTTGTGCCCTTAGCCACTGAACATAAGTTTTTGATGGAAAGAACAATTTTTTTCTTCTGAAGCTGGAAACTCAGTGCAAACAGGAGATGAGTGAAGCTCAGAGCACAGCTCTGGCCTTTTCACTGTTCCTGCAGTGGCAGATTCAGTCACCATTGTGGATTTTGGGATAAGACTGACTACACTTCCTATTTTAGAGATATCTCAAGACCACTGAGACTGGCATTCTCCAGAAATGACACAGTCACACTCAGATGCTGTTTGTCACCCCAGCAGGCGCGGGTCAATGCAAACCTCACGGAGTTCAGCAAAGCCGAGGGCAAAACCGTACAGCTGGCTTGGGGCAATCCCAGGCACACCTGGAGAAGAACACCTGGAGAAGGGGTGAAGAGCAGCTCTGGGAGAAGAATGACCTGCAGAGCTGCCTCCAGCTCAGGGGTCCCCAGCAAGGGAAGGTCGTGGAGCTGCTGGAGAGAGTCCAGAGGAGGCACCAAGGTGATCAGAGGGAGGGAGCAGCTCTGCTGGGAGGAAAGGCTGGAAGAGTTGGGATTGTTCAGCCTGGAGAAGAGAAGGCTCCAGGGTGACCTAATTGTGACCTTCCAGTGCCTGAAGGAGCTGATAGGAAAGATGGAGAGAGACTGTGGACAAGGGCCTGGAGTGCCAGGACAAGGGGGAATGGCTTCCTACTGCCAGAGGGCAGGGATAGATGGGATATTGGGAAGGAATTCTTCCCTGTGAGGGTGGGGAGGCCCTGGCACAGGGTGCCCAGAGAAGCTGTGGCTGCCCCTGGAACCCTGCAAGTGTCCAAGGCCAGGCTGGACGGGGCTTGGAGCAACCTCAGCTAGTGGAAGGTGTCCCTTCCCGTGGCAGAGGATGGAACAAGATGGTCTTTAAGTTCCCTTCGAACCCAAACCCTTCTGGGGTTCTCTTCTAAACCAAACTAACAGAGGGAACAGCCCCTGCGGTGCTTTGCCAGCTATGTGTTTGTTATTTAACACTTGATTTCTCCTCCAGCTCAGCACGGCCAAGGCAGAGTCCCAGCACACCCTGCCCAGCCCCAGGTGACACACCTGGCCGTCCCGGGCCTCCAGCGGAGCTGGACACGGACACTCGCCCGGTGACCCATCCCAGTTTCCCAGGAGCCCGTGGGAGGGACGGGGGCTGTGCCTTCCCCTTACTGCCACTAACAAATGAACTCCAAAGCAACAACGCACTGAGGCAGAACTCCCAAGCCCACGGGAGCACTTACAAATATCCCCAGTGACGCTGCCATTTCCAAGAATAAACGCCCAACCAACCAACCTGGCAGAAGCCCTGGTGAGACCCTCCATGGTGTCCGTACCGCCCCAGCATGGTGTATGTGAGAGAGGAGAGGCTGAAAACACGGGGTCTGGGGAGGGGTGGGATAGGGAACCGCAGCCAGGGAGGGCTGTGCCCACAGGTGCCCCCAAAACGGTGACCCCAGGGCCTGGAAGGTGGGCACTTCCCACCCCTGTCCTACAGCACGGAATCACAGGCTGGGTCAGGCTGGAAGGGACAGTGACAGCTCATCTGGTGCCACCTCCTTGCTCCAGCAGGGTCAGCCCAGAGCACACGGCACAGGATTGTGCGGGTGGGTCTGGAACGTCTCCAATGAGGGACACTCCACACCCCCTCTGGGCAATGTATTCCAGGTGTTTAAAGAAGTTCTTCCTCATGTTCGGGTGGAACTTCCTGGGCATCAGTCCCTGCCCGCCGCCCCCTGTCCTGGTGAGGGCTGGCACAGCCCCTGGCAGAGCCCTCAGTGCCACAGCCTGGCCGGGCCCACAGCCGGGCCTGGGGCTGAGCCCACGGCCGGGCCTCGCAGCAGCAGCGCAGCCCCGCCGGCAGAGCCCGGCCCTCGAGCGCGGCTCCTCAGCCCCCGGGAGCCAGACCCCAGTCCCGTTCCCGTCCCCTCACCCGGTCCCGGTCCCGGCCCCTCACCCGGCCACGCCGTCCCTCACCTGCCCCGCGCCCGNACGGGAACGGCAATGGGAATGGGAACAGGAACGGGATGGGAACGGGAACGGGATGGGAACGGGAATGGGATGGGAACGGGAACAGGAACGGGAGCAGGAATGCGAACGGGAATGGCAGTGGGAACGGGAACGGGGATGGCAACGGGAATGAGGATGGATGGGACCGGGGATGGGAACAGGGACGGGAATGGGAACAGGGACAGGAATGGGAACGGGAATGGGATGGGAACGGGAACGGGATGGGAACGGGAACGGGATGGGAACGGGAACGGGATGGGAACGGGAACGGGATGGGAACGGGAACGGGATGGGAACGGGAACGGGATGGGAACGGGAACGGGATGGGAACGGGAACGGGATGGGAACGGGAACGGGATGGGAACGGGAACGGGATGGGAACGGGAATGGGGATGGCGACGGGAATGGGAATGGGGATGGCGACGGGAACGGGAACAACGATGGATGGGAACGGGGATGGGGACAGGAAAGGGGATGGGAATGGGAATGGGAACGGCAATGGGACCCGGGATGGATGGGAATAGGGATGGATGGGAACGGGGATGGGAACACGAAGGAATGGGACAGCCGGGATGTCCCGGGATGGATACAGGGATGGGAACACGAAGGAATGGGACAGCCGGGATGTCCCGGGGTGGATCCAGGGATGGGAACAGGGATGGGACAGCCAGGATGTCCCAGAATGGATCCAGGGATGGGACAGTCGGGATGGATCCAGGGATGGGGCAGCTGGGATGTCCCAGAATGGATCCAGGGATGGGGCAGCTGGGATGTTCCAGGGTGGACCCAGGGCTAGAACCAGGGCTGGGAACAGCTGGGGTGTCCCGGTGTGGATACGGGGATGGGGACAACCAGGATGTGGATGGAACCAGGGCTGGGGCCGGCTGTGATGTCCCAGTGTGGTCCCGGGGGACGTCCCCAGGCTCAGGGACAGCTGTGACCCGCCGTGGGCTCTGCACAGGGCCACGACACGGCCTCAGGCCTCGGCATGGCACAGGAGCAGCCCCGGGACGTTGGGAAGGTTCCGGGGGCTTCGTCCTGCAGGTTACGAAGGAGTGGGGGGAGCAGGGGGTGGCTCTGGGGCCTCTCCCGAACTCCACCCGTGGGTGACCGTGGTACCCGGGGTGTCCCAGCCCTCCCGCAGGAATTCTCATTCCTCCAACCCCACCCACCCAAAGCAAATCCACAATGGTGTCACCCTGCTTAAATACCCAAATCTTTGGGGTTTAACCCTAACAGTTTAAACCCGAGGTGTTACAGCCTGTCCTGAGCAAAGGCAGCAGGATGGGAGCACAAGACCGAGTTTAACCTCCCTGTGACTTTATTCAGTGACCACTGAATGAAACCAGACAAATAAACCCCAAACTCATGAATTGTGATGAAAACACCTTTAAAAAATTACACTTTACACACAAGATCACGCGGGGACCTAAACCAACTCTTTTGGGGGAGTTTCTTTGTGCTGGGAAAACTGGAGCTGGGAGGGAAGGAGGGAGGAAGGGGGAGTCCTCCTGATCCCCCCGGCTACAAATGATCCCTGAGTCAGTTTTCCTTCTGGGAACACCCCACATAACACCGACCTTTTCCATCTCTCCTCATTAATCCCTTTCTAAACCCACTCCTACTTAAGCAGCTGCTGCCCCTGCTAACAGATGCCCATCGAAGGCAGCAAGAAACAAGGCAATAAATACCCACCATAAACTTGGGGTCTCCACCCTGCAGGGTGGGAGGATCAAGGCAAACCTGTGCGCTGAAAATAAATACAATAAGTAGGGAAATAGTTTCCTATCAGCTCCCCCCAGCCCAGGATGTGGAGCAATGTTGCTGGGAAAACAGGCGCGTTGCAGATCAAAGCACACGGGGTATTTACACTTCAATAGGGTCCTGAACAAACAGATGGGTGGGTGATACCCGGCTCGGCTTGCTCCATAGGAAGGCTGAATAGTTCCACTTTTCCAATGGGATAATAACTTCCACAGGTGGTTTTTAAGCCCTCGAGTTTGCCGGTTAGTTAAAGACAGGGTTTAGCTTCGTGTGGGCGCTCCCCTGAGATCCTCCACAGAGAGGGTGGGCTTAAAACGAGCAGGTTTGGGATCCATGTGTGGATTCCAAATCCACATGATCCCAGCCCTCTGCTCTCCATTTCTGTCTCTGGACAAAGCCTTTCACACAGATTTATCCAAACTCTACAGCAAAAGCCCAGATTTTCCCCCCAAATCCAAGGGCCTGCAACGCCAAAGCAGGAGCAGCACAGATGATGTCTACCACAGTGGGGAAAACCTTCTGCCGTGGAAGTATTTTGTGGAGGAGGTGGGAAAGGGATTGATTAATTAATTATGAGGGATGCCCTGGTTTTAAAAGTCAGGTGGGGAAAGCAGAGGTTGGAGTTTTCATTGTGGCATTTTGGAGTGGTTTTTTGTGCGGATGGCGAGAGGGGAGGGAGATAAGATGTTCTTCCCCATCCTTAACAGGCTTGGATGGGGTTTTATTCCACTAGCAGCAGGAAAAGAAAGGTTAGAGGGAAGGAAAACCCCAGGACAGACAGCTCTGCCACCTTGGAGGGCAGCTGAGAGGTGACATCCCTTCCATGTCAGCTTTGGTGGCTCTTGGGAATTTCAATAAAGGTTTCTCTTCTTGACTCCAGACCTACCAGTCATTTCTTTACAATTCCCAACCTGAATTCTCTTCCCCAGTGTCTTGGGGTGACTGTGCTGTTGTATCCCCTACCACCGCTCTATGCCCAGACATGATTCCTGAGCCTTTCTATACCTTTAAAACTGGATGCAAGAGACAGAGAAAAAAACTGAGCAAACTTTTCAAAACAGTTTGTGCTTCAAGGACACAGAGATTAGCTACTTCTGCGGCGGGCAGAGGAAGCGCCTCTTCTGGCTTTTCGGTCAGTTTTCTTCAGCTCTGTTTCTTCGGAGAGGGACGGAGAGTTGAGGTTTCTTTTTTTTCCTCTTGGGACTTCGTTTTTTTTTCCTTCTTCTCTTCTGGACTTGGTCGGAACACCAGAACATCAGAACCCCACCGGGGGACCTTCCACCGGCCTGGAGGGGGGCCCCCCACGCCAACCCAGCTCCGAGGAGGAGGAGAGAGACCACACCCACAGAAGGACTCTAAAATCTTTCAGGTTTTCTCTCCAGAGCGAGACATTTTATTATTTAGTATTATTAGTATTGTTTTCCTGTGTGTTTGTTAAATAAATAGTTTTATTTTCTCCTTCACTTTCGTCTGAGGAAAATTTGTTTTTTCCCGAACCCAAGTGGGGGAAGGGGTGGTTTGTAACCTGCCTTCCTTCGAGGAGACGTCCCTTTTGGACATTTCCCTGAATTTGGCCTAAACCATCACACCCAGGAGCGTGGTTAATCCCCGAGGGTGGGGCCCTGCATATCACTCGATACGTGCATTTGTGTCTGTGTTTGCTCCTGGCCCCACGGTTTCGAGGGAAAAGAGCAGCTTTTGTTCCTTATCTTCTCTGGTTTTCTGCCTCCCCCGTGTCTCTGTATCGTGTTTGGGTTGTGGTAATTAAATAAACTGTATTCCCAAAGCATTCCAAGTCAGGTTTCCATGGCTTTTCCAGCCTTTGCTGCTGGTGGTTTAATTTCACAGACCCCTCGCCCCCTGGGCAGACAGGAAAACCTGAGGGCAGGACAGGAAAACTGCAGACCCAGGAATTGCAATCCTGGTGTTTGCTGCTCTCCCTTGCAATTCGGCAAGGCTGGATTTGGATGCAGACATGGATTTGGGGGGGCAGCTGGAAGGAAGGAGCCGAGAGAAACCATCTTTGAGGTCTCAGGGGGTGAGTTGGCAAAACTGAGGACCCACCTGAGACAACACTGAGCCCAAAGTGCTGCCTCTACACCTGGAACAAGGATTCAATGCCCTCTGAGGTGCCATCCTGGGTGTAAATCACTTTTATCCCATCTCTCCAGCCACCAAATCCCATGGATTTTAAAGCCACGGCCAAGCCTTGACCAGGCTCACGCAAGGATGGAGCGATGAGCGAGATGGTGGAGGGAGCGTTGGTGGTCACTGCTGGGGGAAAACTCATGTTTTTTGGGGAAGAGAAGGATGGGAATCTGCTCCCTGCTCGAGGCAAGCCCAGCTCGGGACGACCCACGCTGTCAGCACAGACAGAGGAGGGGGTGGGCCTCACAGAGATATAAACCCACCCTGCTGAGCCGGCGGCGTTGGAGCTGCAGGTCCGGGCGGGGTAAGGAGAGGGGATTTCACTGCCCCGGTGCTCAGCAGGCAGCTCAGGGCATGGGGGGAGGGCTGCAGGTCCTGAGCTGCTCCGCCAGCCCCGGGCAGGACAAGCCACTACATCCCAAAACTGGGACAAAGAACCGTCGGGATCCACTCGGTGCTGCCTTAGAATGCTGTGTATCCACAGTGACACGAATGGCACCTGGGCCATTGCCCGGGTGTGCCCAGCTGGGTCCATGTCCCTGGTACGGGCACTGGAGGAGCTTCTGTCCTGCCCCCGGTTCATCGCCTGTCCTTGTTGTTCCCTCTCCAGGGCAGCCCCAGGATGAGGAATCTCCTCCTTGCCGTGCTCCTGGCTTGTGGTAAGTGCCCTGCTGTCCCTGGGCCAGGCTGGGATCCACGTACAAACCCCACGTCTTTGTGCACAATTCAGGTTTTTTTAAATTTGGCAGTTTCTCTCTAGTGCTTCATGGAGAACTGCTGCAGTCCTGGAGGGCTTTGTGGTGGGGAGGCTTTGGGATGCTGAGATCCGTATTTATTTTGGGAGGCCCTGGAGCCTTGTTGTCACCTTTCCTGCCTGTGCCAAGCCCGTGGCTGATCCTGGTGGTGGGGGATTGCAGTTTGCAGCATGGCAGAGCCAGTCCAGAGGGCAAAATATCTTGTGCCAGGGCAAATCCAGAGGCTGTAGAAGCCAGACTGTAAAAGCTGTCCTCGCTGTGAAGGTGGGAAGGCCCTGGCACAGGGTGCCCAGGGAAGCTGTGGCTGCCCCAATCCTGGAAGTGTCCAAGGCCAGGTTGGATGGGGCTTGGAGCAGCCTGGGATAGTGGAAGGTGTCCCTGACTGTGGCAGGGGGTGGAACAAGAGGAGCTTTGAGGTTCCTTCCAGCCCAAACCATTCCATGATTCTATGATTCCATGATTCTGGAGGAGGGGATAAAGCTTCTCGTGGTTCAGATCCTGAAAGTGCCCGTGTCCAGCAATGCCAGACCAGTTTAATGCCCTTGCCTGGTGCGAGGTGCAGGGAATGCCACCGGGCTCCCTGCTCTGCTCCGGCACGAGCCCATCCTGTGCCCCCGCAGGGCTGCTCCCGGCTGGCACCAGCGTCCTGGAGCTGGAGCGGATGATCAGGGTGGCCACGGGGAGGAGCGCCCTGCTGTCCTACAGCTGGTACGGGTGTTTCTGCGGCATCGGGGGCACCGGGACCCCCGTGGATCCCACTGACCGGTGAGTACCCCGAGCAGCGTCACCGCTCCCAGCCCGGGGTCCCTAAAAGCCCCCCACCGGCAGCCTCCCAGCACTGGGTGGGGTTTGCACCGCTCCCCAGCCAAGTCCCGCTGCTGCCCTGCCGCCTCCTCCTCCTCCTCCTCCTGGTCGCCTTAAGTTTGAGGCTGGACCTTCCTCTGCCCTCCAGGTGTGGCGAGGGAGGGTTTGGGGGCCGCGGTTTGACGTGGGGTCCCCGCAGGTGCTGCCAAGCCCACGACTGCTGCTACAGGAGGCTGAGGGAGGGCAGCTGCAGCCCCCTGATCACCCCGTACAGCTTCTCCTCCACCGACGGGCACATCTCCTGCAGTGAGTACTGAGCGGGGAGCGGGGAGCGGCACTGCTCCCCGAGACACCCCATCCCCGGGGCAGGGCACACAGGAGAGCATTCCCTGCGTGACTCCAGCCCCGTTCCCGGCCGGCTGGGATAATCAAATGGGCATTGAGGATGCGGGCAGGTTGGGGAGGGCAAGCACCGGGACACGCTGCTCTTTCCCCTTCCCCCCCGGTCGCTCCGGCCGGGAAAGCCACCGCAGGGCCCCGTGTTCCCCCCGCAGGTAACGAGCAGAGCTGGTGCGAGAGAGAAACCTGCCTGTGTGACACCGCGGTGGCCTCGTGCTTCGCGAGCACCTTGCATTCCTACAACAATTCCTACCGCTTCTACTTCAAGCTCAAATGCCAAGGAAGCAAGCTGCAGTGCTGAGGAGGTGGAATCTGCACACAAGAGTTCCAGATTTTGGCTGGTTTTCCCCAGAAAAAAAGCCTGGGTTGGGGGCTGAGAAAAGGCAGAGCCCCCGAGGCTCCCTGCGAGGTGCTGCTCAGGGCGAGAAGGGCACACACACCATGGATGGAGACCCACCAGTTCCTGGAAAGAGACACCAGCTTCCTCTTTTTTGTCCCTTCCTCGTCTCTTGAGTTCATTTCCCAGCAAAGATAATAAAAACATAGCGTAAAAGGGATGCAAACTGGTTCTCCGTGGTGTTTTTCTGTAAGGGCTGCTGAGATTGAGGCACTGCAATGGTGGCTGCAGAGTTTGGGGAGCCCTTCTGCATCCCACACCTCAGCCACACCATCTGCCCAGTATTTCCATGGTCCCCACAGGGCTGTAATTCACAGATCTACTCCACTGTAGAGCACTAAGTTTGGGGAACAGGTTGCCCAGAGAAGCTGTGGCTGCCCCTGGATCCCTGGAAGTGTCCAAGGCCAGGCTGGATGGGGCTTGGAGCAACCTGGGACAGTGGAAGCTGTCCCTGCCATGGCAGGGATGGCACTGGGTGAGCTCTAAGGTCCCTTCCAGCCCAAACCAATCTGGAATTCTGGGATTCTGTGAATTTCTAATTCCTAGCTCAGAAGGCACATCCAAACAGCTTTGTGAGGAACACTAACAAAACAAAACAGTCCCGGGAATACAAGAAGAGGCTTCACATCATGATGATTTTTAAGTTGTGTATTATTTTTGTGTTCCTCTTGTCCAGAGTCAGGACAACCTGAAGCACAGCACAGGGAGAAGCTCACAGGAGTATCCCCAGTATCTTCTGGGATGTTTGGCTTCTGGCACGTGAGGGTTTTACTCGGAACGACACAACTGCTCTTTTAGATCTATTTCCTGCTATAAACAATTCCATACAAAGCATTTCATAGAAACACATTTTCTTACACAAACATGCTGAAAGCAGGAAAACATCGTGAGTATAAAAATTAATTGCAAATGATTAATGAGGCAGTAATTAGCCTGAGGAGCATTAACGGACTGTGGGCAATTCAGATAAGCACAAGGCACATGCCAGCCAGGGAGCATCACTCGTGACACCAGGGACAAAGTGGAGCCAGAATCTGGGCTTGGCTGAAAACTTGGTCAGTGGAGGACAACAAAAAACTATTTTTCCAGCATGTAAGACAAAAGACACAGACAAATCACCCTCCTTCCTTCCAAACGTCGCTCCCTAACCAAATCAGTCTGGGATTTCATGACTCTTGGACGTAAGGGTTAAAGAATAATCATCCACAGAAGAAGGAAGATTTCAAAGCCTTGACCACTTAAATAAGGCAGATGCTAATTTAGGAGGGCGGTTGATGACTGAATGGTTTCTGAGGGGCGGAAAAACCACAAGAACAGAAATAAAGGGAAGCTGCACTTCCTCACCTCAGAACATTCATTTGCTTCTCTGTTTTTTCATGGTGAGCAAAGGTGTAATCATCCAGTGTCTGCCCAGCCTCGTGTCTTGGGAACTGCACTTTTAGAGAGGCTTTCAGTGTTGCCCATAGACTTTTCCCAAAGAACTGATGACTCCCCCTGAACCACCTTACACCCCCCTGAAAGCCCCAGACCTGCTGCATCCACACCCAGCCTGAACCAGGGCTGTTCTTTTCCCCCCGATGCGGCTCCTTGGTGCTGGGAAGGGCAGAGGAGAAGGCCCTTGGGCACCTCTGACCGAGGCAGAGGGTGTTTGCTTCCTCCTCAGGCTGGAAGTGACGCTGCTTTTCCACCTCATCCCACCCAGCACCCACCCCGTGCGTGGGGTACGGAGCCGGGGCGTTGGGGGATTTCTGACATTCCTCGAAAGGGGAAGGATGGCACCTTCTCCTTTGCAGGAAAGCCCAGTCAGCGAGATTTGGGTCAAAGGAGTTCCAGGCAGATAGGAGCAAACTATATAAAGCAAGCCCAGTTGGCTGCAGGGCACTGCAAGCCAGCAGGGCTTTCCCAAGGTAAGTGGGGATGGAGGATTGGATGGAAGATTGCTTTTCTTTCTCTCCTCCTTTAGCCAGAGCTGCAGTGCAAGCAGGGAGTGAGTGCCGTGCTGGGGAAGCAGGATGGAAGGAGATGCTGCCTGAGACGCCAGCCCAGAAGAAGAGCAGCAGATGCACCCCTTGAGGGCGGATCATCCCTCCAATTTTTCTCCTTTTGCCCTGATTTTTGCTTTTCCCCACCCCTCCACCATCTGATTCCCATCACCTCCCATCCCTGACGCTTCATGCTGAAACAGCGGGTGCATCCTTACCCCCCTCACCTCTCCTAGTCCCTGGAGAGAGGGAGCACCTCTGCTGCTGGATGAAGAGGGAAAGAAAGAAGAAGGTGGTTGGCATCACAGGGAATGGTTTGGTTTCCTCCCCCAGAGCTGTCAGAAGGATGAACTCTCTCCTCAGCCTCGCTGTGCTGTTTGCTTGGGGTAAGTGTCCTCTCTCAGTCCCAAGACTCTCTGTGCAGTTACATCCATTGAAATTAGGACCATGCTGGTGATTTCTTCCCCTTTCCCCACCACCAGCTCTCCCAGATATGCAAGAACTCTCCTGCGCCAAGCTGGGAACAGATTTCCTCTCCATTGCATCATGATTTCTAAAACATCACCACCCTGGTGCCAATTTGGGGGCTGGAGGGATGGAGCTGCTGTTGGGGGGTCAGGGAATCAGTGTGATCTCCCTGATTTCCCCCGCTCCAGGCTTGTCCCCAGCCCACGGGAGCCTCCTGCAGCTGCACCAGATGATCTCAGAGGCGACGGGGAAAAACGCTCTTCTGCATTACGGCTTCTACGGCTGCTACTGCGGCCTGGGGGGCAAGGGGCAGCCCAAGGATGCCACAGACAGGTGAGAATCCATTTTAAAAGCCCCTGCCTGGACACGGTCTTGAATATTTTTAAATCTGTGGGGTGAGGGGGAGAAAATTCCACCCCCTAAAACTTTGATCTCCTGTGCAGATGCTGCCAGCTGCATGACACTTGCTACCAAAACCTCCTGAACTTCTACTGCAATGCCAAGACACGGCTCTACCACTACAACTGGCACAACGGCAGGCTCGCCTGCGGTGAGTCCTGGGCCCTGGAAAAGGGGGTGTCACCCCCCCAAAGCCGGGGCTGACTCTGGGCTCCCCTCGTCCCGCAGGATGGGGCTCCTGGTGCTCCTACTTGTCCTGCGAGTGCGACCGCAGCCTGGCGCTGTGCCTGAGGAGAAACGTCAGGAGCTACAGGAAACTCTACCAGTTCTACCCCAAAATGCTGTGCCGGTGATGGGAGCTGAGATGCGGGGCCGGAGCGTGTGCGGGTCGGCGCCGGGATCGCCCTTCATCCCTGCCTGTGCTGACCACACCAGAGCTGCTGGAAATTAAATCAGCGCGGAAATAAACAATGTTCTTGCTCAACGTCCCCCGTACTCTGAGAGCTGCTTCTGGGCAGGGAGAGAATTCCCCGTGAATAATCAACATCTTCCCAAAACTTTCCAAGAACTCGGTGTCGGCCCCTGCGTCACTCGAGGCTGCAGCCCACGGGGAGAAGGGGCTGGCCGGGGGGGGAAGGGGCGTAGCATTCCGCGCGTTTGGGACAGACGAGTCATTTTGGAGCTTCCAGTTGGAGCTCGCGGGCTGGACACGGAGGGCTGGCTCTCCCCGGCAGGACAGACCGACAGCGAGGAAGATCCCCGGTGAGCAACTCCCCCCCCTCATCCCGCTGCCGTGGAAAGAAAAGTACGGGGGGATGGCGGGAGGAGGCAGCGGGAACGGCCCGAGCCTGTAGGAAAAGTGTAATCGCTTCCCAGAGAAAACACAGCTGGGAGGCTGCACCGCGCGGGGACAGCGGCACTGCGGGCCAAAAGCGGTGCGGCACGAGGTGGGAAATGTGGGAGTGGTGGGACGGGAGGTGGGGGATGCTCAGGTGGAGGGGCACAGAAACCACCTGCTCCCGGCCAAGAGGCAGCAACAGAGATGTGAGGGGGTACAGTTGCTTTCCTCCCTCCCGGTTTGGGGGGTTGATCCGATTTCAGAGGAAGCTTCTCACGGCAGCTCCTGTCAAACCGGCCACACTGCCCGGCTGAGCCTGTCCCCTGTTTCTCCTCCCAGGCCCAGGTGAGAGGAAGATGAAGGTCCTGCTGGCGCTGACGATGCTGTTTGCCTGCAGTAAGTGCATCCCCGACCCACAGACGGGAGCCAGGCTCATCCCTGGACTCCTGTGCACTCCTCAGGGAGACTCCCAGCAAAGCCTCCTTCCCTCCCCAGTTCCCCAGGCCTAATTTCTGCATATAACTTACAAAACAATCACGTTTTCCGGTCACTCTAGGTGTGTTCACAGCTCGCGGGAAGCACCCACGCACGTTCACACCGGGACTCGAGGGAAGCACCGTAGGAAACCTGACTGCCCATGGATGCTACTCGGGATGGGGCACCTCGAGGGCTTCAGTGGACCGGTACAGGCAACGCTGCCCCGGAGGGCTAACGCTGGTCCCGGGATAACCCCGGGGCTCTGCACAACCCCAGCAGCCCCCCTGAAGTTTTGCAAAACGCAGACCAGGTGCTTGGCAGCAGCAGGAAGGAATCAGGTTTTCGGGAAGTAGGGAAAGTGAGGCAGTGTTCACCCCTAATTCCGTCCCGGAGGCGGTAGGGTGGTGCCAGTGACAACTGCCCGGTCCGTGGGATGGCTCTAGCGGAGAGGGACGGTGCCGAAGCCAGGATGCTGGGCAGGGATTGCACGGGGAAGCAGAGGCTTGGCGTGGGAACGGGCTTCGGGGCGATCCAGAGCAGGAGGATGCAGAGCTGGCAGCTCGCAGAGCCTGTGTCAGGTGGGGCAGAAGCAGCCGGTGCCACATTCCCAACGAGTCCAGGCTCTCCTCCTCCCGCAGGTGCTGCCTGCTCCGAGCCTGCTGCTATGCCAAGCTGGCGGCGCGGCGGTGCCGCGTGGGACCCGTGCAGCCCCTCTCTGCGGCCCTGGCAGCGCTGCCCACCTGCAGTGAGTGCTCCCCCCACGGCTCGGGATGCCCCTTTCCAGACCGTCCCCCCTTTCGCGGCGCCCTTGGCCGGGCCCTTGCCCGGGCCGCTCGGGGAAGGTCTCAGGCCGCTGTCGGTCCCCGCAGGGTCGGGGACGCGGTGCCAGCGCGGCGCCTGCAGGTGCGAGCGGGCGGCGTGGCTGTGCCGGGCTCAGCTCCGCCGCCGCGCCAAGTGCCGGGGACGGCTCGGGCGCTGCTGAAGCAAAAACTCCCTTCGCAAAACCACCTCCGGCCCGAGCCGCGAAGGGACGGCGCCGGCAGCGCTTCCCAGCCCCGGCGAGTCTCCTCCTCGGGGCTTTTTGGACAACAACCCTCCGGTGAAGTCGCGTCACGGGACCCGAGGAGCGGGAGCAGCGCTGACGCGATGGTCCGGCACAGCAAAACAAGGGAGGGGTGGGCACCTGCCCCTCGTCCCGCTGGGGGGGGGGGATGGGAAGCGTCTCCCCTCGGCAGCCTGTCCGCTCCCTCCGCTTCCTGCTTCACAGCAAATTCCCTCCTGTCGCTCCAAAATAAAACCAGAGAGCCCAAAGCACCGGTTCCCAGCGTGCCGTGACTCAGCTGAGCCCAGCGACCACCCCTCACCTCTCAGACGGGTTTCCTGTTGAAATACCCAGCAAGACTGACACCTGAGAGGTGGCACAACTCGCCCCTGAACCGCCCCAACTTAGCTCTAAACCTTCAGGCTCTGAAAATTTCCAGGTTTTTTCTGAGAGATGGAGAAGTGGAGGCTGGTGGAAGGGCTGGGGGCAGGCATGACGGCGTGGGAGGGCCGGGCTTGGACTTCCATGATCCTTCCAGCTCGGGATGTTCTGTGATCCCCTAAATCTCTGCTGTGACAGGGTGGCCGGGAGCTTGCCTCACACCCGGTGCTGAGCAAAACAGAGTTCTCACCAGAAAAGAATGTTTTGGCCCAATTCTGCAACAACCCCGAGCACATCCCTTAGGAAAAGGCCGTTCAGGCAGTGGCTGCTTCCTCCTGTTCAGCATCCCCAGGTTTTGTGCCCCGGGGTGTTGATCCCAGCAGGTCTCAGTGCTCCAAACCCTTAAGGGGTCTCAGCAATGAAATAAAGCCACAGAAACAGCAACAAAACACTATTTCCCCAGGGGCTGATGCCCAGCTGGAATTCCCACTCTAGATTGCCCCATAGCTGAAATCAAGGGCACCAGGAAATAGCCCTCAAATCAACAATCTTCTGCCAGCTGTCACCCAGGAATCAGGCCCTACCACCCTCCTCCTCCAGCCATGTGGAATCCTAGGGCAGATGAGGAAGTAGCCCTTTGCCCAGCAGCTGATGTTTGCAGGGCATAAATCAAGGATCAAATCCTCACCGAGGGGATACCCCAGACAGATTGCAGGCCGGGATTAACTGAATCACACTCTCCCTTTGTAAATTCAGGGTGAATTTTAACCACCCATGAATTTTCCCGCTTGGACATCTGGCTGTACAAATCCATTCATACAGAGCTCCAAGTGCTAGTGTTCTGGCTCAGATACCGCACCCCCTCGGAGCACTGCAATCAACTGGGCTGCAAAAGTTGTGGTTTTCATACTATGAAACAAAATCCATGTCTCCCCAGGAGGCATTTGGCTCGAGGGGGGCTTGTTTCCCATTTGGAGAAGGGATCCTGCAAAGCTGCCACAGGTAGAGGGGCTGGGGTGGAGAGGCTTTCACTGGAGCTCAGCCAGTTTGGTGCACAAGAATATCCCTTATTCCCCTGCGATAAAACTGGTTGGGGACTTGGAAAATCCTAAATTATGGCAAATCCTGGTTTAGCCAATTAACACCATCCCAGGAGACTACTTAAATTAGCCCAGAGAGCTGATGAGGCAAAGGGCCCATGCCAGAAGCGGGGAAGAGATTTTGCTGAGCCGAGTTCCCTTTTCTCAGCATCTCTCTGATTCCCACACAAGTTGCATCCTTGTTCTCTGCCTCAGTTTCCCTACCAGCCCCGGGGGGGAATTTCCTCCCCTGCCTCAGTGCCTGCCCATGCTGGGGTTCCCCAAAAAGCAGCACAGAGCACCTGCAATCTCTGCCAGAAGAAATGTGCTAAATCATTGTTCAGTAGCACCAATCTGAGGTTCTCCCCGAGCAAACGGCACAAGCAGCCTCTCTTTTCCTGCCTTCCATCACACACCACTTGCATTTTTTCTGCCCTGCCACTTGCCTTATTTTGCTTCTAAATAAAGGTGAACCACACACCTCATGCTGTGAGGTATTTGAGAGCAAAGCACAGTGCCCAGCACATATGGGGAGAGGGATGGAGCATCCCCACGTGCAGGGGGCACCTGGGCACTGAGAAAGAGCTGAGCAGAGGCCGTGTATGATGGCTTTCTTGATAGTGGGGTTTTCTCCAGCCACAGCCACTCCAGAGACCACAGGATCTTCCTCCACTCCCCAAGCTGCACCTCACCCACCCTGGTAAGCTGGGAGTGGAGGATGCTTTGCGCTGGCTGTGTTTTCTCCCTGCCCAGGTCAGTCAGGATGGAAACAGTAAGACACAGAACAGTGTTTCTAGCCAAGACATCAAGAAACTGTCATCCAGGAAGAAAGTGAATCATGGAATCACAGACTCCTCAATCTCATTCCACCCCCTGCCATGGGAAGGGACACCTCGCACTAAGTGGTTCCTGTTCTCCCTAAAATTCTCCCATTTTGCTCAGGGAAGCACTGGGAATGCTGAGACACCCAGAGCCATGCACAGACTCGACCCCAGGCTGCCCCACACATGCAACACCTCCCTGCCAAGAGCTCCACCATGTAAGGCATCCCACAGCCGGGCCTCCAGCAGTGCCAGCAGACCTGCACACAGCAGGACCGGTGTGGGGAGGATCGTCAATATTTGCCCACTTTGGGCTCTCCAGGGGAGGGGCCCCACTGAGGGTGCACGGCCATAAAAGGTGCGACCAGCGGCACCTTGGGCTCACCAGACCCCGGAACTGCCACCGCCAGAATGAAGCTCCTCTCGCTGCTCCTCTTCTGTGAGTACCCCCTGCCAGCTCCCAGCTCCTGTCCTTAGACAGATGGGGAGGGTGAAATGCTCATTTCTGCTGTGGAAGGAGGGGATGGGAGGTTTTTTTCCCAGTGCTCCTAACCCCCCCATCTCCAGTCCTAGGATTGACCCTTGCCAGCTGCAACTTGGTCCAGTTTGCAAAGATGATTACGCAAAAGACCGGGAAATCGCCACTGGCCTACAATGGATACGGCTGCTACTGCGGCTGGGGGGGCTCCAAACAGCCCCTGGATGCCACCGACTGGTAAGCTGGGACCTGGTGAAGGCAGAGCAGGTGCCCCCAGCCCTCCTCACCTCCCTGGGTACAGTGAGGGGAATCTTGTTCCTGCTCCTGGGGGTGGAAACAGCAATGAGAAAATGATTGCTTGTCCTTAAAGCCTCTTTAGAAGCAGTTTAGCAGCAGCAGCCAACAGCAAAGGTGCACGCTGTTGAAGTTCTGTTGCATTGTCCCAACTGTCCCCTGCCCTGACCTCGGCTCTTGTGCCCCCAGGTGCTGCCATGCCCACGACTGCTGCTACAAGAAATTGGTTTCCTCCCGCTGCAGCCCCAAAACAGACACCTACAAATACACCTTCCGAGGAAACCAAATAACCTGCGGTAAGAGCGGGGCGGGGGCAGAGCTCTGAGTGGGGAGGCACAGACACCTGTGCTCTCAAGGGAGCTTGGCTTCCAAGATCCCCTTTAGACCATCCTGGCCTGGAAACCACACGCAGTGAGGTGGGTGGAAATACAGGAAAAGTGCCAGGAATAAGGCAAATAAATATTTGCCGAATTATGCTGAAGTTTAGAGCTTGGAGACTTCCCTGAGGAGGGGCCTTGTCCTTCCCGAGAGGCCAAATACAGAGGGTTTGAGGTGACCCTCCCATCCTGGATGGGGACCAGGCACAGCCGCCCAGAGCAAACTCATTGTTCCATGGACCAAAGCAAAGCACATCCCTGTGATCCAGGAAAATATCCACAGATACATCAGAGGGAAAATGAATTAAGTGTTCCCTCCGGGGCCAGGTAGCTCCACACCCCACAGGCGAGACCCCAAACTATACACTGGGGCTATGCACGCTGTGAGAACGGCCCAAAAAACTCCCCCTGACCCTCACACCCTTCGCCTGTCTCCATCCCCCCTAATTTTCTTCCAGGAGCCGGGAATTCATGCCAAAAAGGGGCCTGTGCATGTGACAAGAAGGCGGTGGAGTGCTTCCAGAGGGCAGCCGGGACCTACCGCAAATCCTACGACAATTACCCCCAGTACAAGTGCAAGGGCCGAACACCCTCCTGCTGAACACACCTGCCAGGCTGGGGCTCCAAACCTGCCAGAAACCATTGGAACTGGGGGGGTTCTACCTTCCCTGTGGCCAGGCAGGACATGGCACAGCCCTGTGGCACCCTGCAGCTTTCCCCAGAGCCTTGGCACAGGGAAAACCTGCTCCCCGTGGTTAAATAACTCATAAAAATGAGGTAGACCCTGCAAATAAAGATATATTTTAAAAAGAAATCTGTAAATTGTGACCAGTGTTGTGTTTTGGGAATCAGTGGTGGAAGGGGTGGGTAACAGCATGGAGCTTGAGGGCTGAATTTTTGAAGAAAATATTCCTTCCTGCACACGGTTTTTCCTGAAAAAAGACCAGAAGTGACATTTTAGCAGCAACCACTAAGTCTTAAGAGCTCCAGAGAAAAAAAATGACCACAGAAACAGCAAGTGGCTGCTGCACCCCAACGCCAAAGCAGGCTCCAAGCCCAGCTTCCCTCCAGGAGCTCAGCCTCAATCCAGCCCCATCCCACTCCTAATGACTGTTTAAGGAATTAATACTCACTGAAGGCATGGGGGAGTCCACTGGAGGGGTCTCAGAGGTTGGGGTGGCTCTTTCTTGCAGACAGATGTCTCCTCAGGCTGCAGCTCCCTGCAGCCACCTCTCCCACACCACAGCTGCACACGATCCCAAATCAGCCCTAATTACCCCTAACAAGCCAGGGCTGGGCGTACCACAGCCCTGGGCCTCGATGGAGGCACATCCAGCTGTAATGCTGCCTCTGGAGATGTGTTCTGCCTAAAATAAAGGCGTTTTAAGGGTAATTTCTTTGAGTTCCACCTCAGTGCTGAGGGCTCCTGCCTGACTCTGTTAAGTGTTTTCACTACAAGCAACACCCCTACCTCACATTCCTACAGTAAATGTGGTATTTTTGTCATACCAGACCACCCATTTCTCCTCATTTTCTACAGCCACTAAAGGATTCTGAGAGAGCTGAGACAGAGCCAATGCTGCCCTCTACGGCTGGTGCCTGCACCCAGGAAGCTCCAAGGAACCACCCCTCAGCTCAACACCAGCACAAACCATCTTCCTTTCGTCCAGCACTGGATTATGGACCGTTCTTCATGCCCGATTTCCCTCCCTGTCTGCAGTTCCCAAAGCTCTGCGGCCGTGGAGACCACGGGTGACGTGGCAAAGCTGTGAGATAAACCAGAAGGCAGCTCCAGAGCAGGAACAAGGGACAGGAGACACGGAGCAGCACGAGCAGAAAACCTTTCCCGTACACAGACGTGCTTATGGAGGTCAGCCAGAACCTGCCTCAGTGCTTAAAACTTCCAGTTCAACTGAACTCCTGACCTGCAGAGGCAGGATTTGGGAAAATAAATCCAGGGAAGATGATGGTGGGAGATAGGATGCAGGGAAAGTGGCTTTCTACACCCTCCTGCTGCGTATTCGCCCTTGAGAGGCTCACATGACCCTGCTGCAGCAACAGCCAAAACACCCTCAAATTTGTCAGGCAGCAGCTAACAACAAACAGTCATCCTCCTCAAGTCCCAAGGGAATATCCAGTGCTTATTGTCCGTCCTCGGCCCCGGGATTACGGAGCACTCAGCTCCACCAGGGAGTAAACACACGCTATGAATCATGGTGTTGTTCTGCTCTTGTTTCTCGCCTGCCTTGCTCCTCCCAGGAAAATCCATGACCCGTTTACAAAGCACATTCACTGCGTAAATTGAGTTCTGTCAAGAATGGTGCACAAAGATTCCCTAGGAAAAAAAACCAAAACATTGGGAAGGTGGAAATTTCAACAGGAAAAACCTGAAGCAGACAAAATCAGTTTTAACATCTTTGGATACAGAATGGCTATTCAGGCACAAAGCTTTCCTGGCAAGATAAAGGGAATTTGACTGATTTGTCAAAATTTATGAGCCCAGCACATCAAGAGTTTATTTTAATCCTATTACACTTGGAAATTAGAGCATTTTCAGCCCCAGATTTTCTTCCAGGTATCAGAGGCCACAAGCTGCTGGCCAGTCTCCCTCTGCTGTTTGTGCTGCTGTTGCAGACCCCACCTTTCATCCTGGACGTGATGGGGTGAGGTTTGAGTTCCCTCCTGAGCCTCCAGGACAACTCCCTTCACAGCTCTCCGGCTCCGGGCAACAACGAATCTCTTATCAGCTCTGGCTCCAGAGGACAAAAACCCAATTCATTAAGATCAAACCTCTTATTCACAGTGCACAACTGCAAATTCTTATCTTTCCAAACCTGCAGAACACACCTGCCTTACGGGACAGGGCAGGACGCAGGTGACACGTTCACCTGCACTGCCTTGCCAAACCTGCTGTCACAACTCATCACCCTCTGAAGGAAGTTGCACTTTCTCCTCACTAAGCTGTGACTCACCTCTCTTTCCACTACTGTAAAAATGACTGTCTTGGAGAAAAAGGGATTCCTACACCACCAGTTCTTCCAGGAGAGGTCCTTTCCTTTTATTCTTCAAGTAACAGCAGCAGAGCACACCAAGTACCAGCTCAGTTCTTGGCAGTTCAGTAAAAAACCCCATTTATATTTCCATGCTGATTTATAAACTTCAAAGCACAGACAGAAGTTTTTCAAATGCAACACTCCTTACTTTTAAAAGATCCCTTTCACCTCTGTCCTGGCTGATGAGGTGTCTCCTGTGTGTAAGTGCACATGTGCTTTCTTCAAGCTTAGTACTTGTTACAAGCCCAAAAACCTGAGTGGAGCCGAAACACTGGGAGCCATAAATCAAAGGCTGAGTCCCACAGTCCTTTCACCTCGATCCAAATTCTCAGTCCTACAGTGGAAAACATCCCAGGAGTCAGGCTGCACATCCTACTTGGTGACCTCACCAAGATGGCATTTAAGATGAAAAAAAATCCTACCCTGGAAAAAAGCTTGACTATGAGGTGAAATAGGCAGGTTTCCCAGGGATCACTGCTGCTTGGAAGCTTGTTCCCAGGACTCCCGGTCCTTTGGCTATACTAATTTCATTTGGACACTAACACCTATCAAGCTCCTGGCTTGGACTAAAGCCCTGGAGTAGCCCAAAAACTCTGGAATTGAGCAAAGGGGACAAGATTCCAGGTGTCTGAGTACCAACACTCACCAAAAACCTCATGCCTGTTCCTGTCACATTTTACCAGATTGGGTGAATCAGCTCTGCAGTCTCATGAGTCCACTGGAATTGTTTCGGGTGGGTTTTTTCCCCCTGCAGGTCTCAGCTTGAAGAAGCTGATCCCAAACCTCATGGATGCAGCAATCCCAATCTCCCTCCGTGTATTAATCACTTTAAACCAGCCCAGTTCAAAGCCAGCAGTTCTAGTGAGATTAAAACTTGTCACTGCATTCCTGCATGGCAAAGGAAAGAGGAATGTCATGTTTGAGACAGTGCTGGCTGACACACTTTGCTTTGGAAAGGATTCTGGGACTCTGTTCCCTTACTTTATTTGAATTTAAATAGAAAAAGACCCACCAGGGATATTCCTGAGTTGAGATTTGTTAAGCTTTCCCTGACAGCAAGGTAAAGTAAAGCTCCTCCAAGCATAACCAAATACATAAAAAAAAAAACCCAAACAAAAAAAACCAGGCACATCAAGAGATGTCAAAACAAATCTGACACCATTGTGTCAAGAGAAGGTTCTCACCTTCAACTAACTCCAAGATTAGACACCCAAGTCTCTACCTTCTGTTAAGTTCAAACAACTCTTCTCACCACAGGCTAATGCAGAATCAATTGGCAATTGTCCTCCCCACAAGCAAAGGAAGAGGAAGTTCTCTCGTGCTTGGAAATCCCAGCAGAGGTGGATTTTAAGATAACAACGGGTGCCTGGAAATCCTCCCAGGGGGAATTTTGTCTTCATCAGTTTTATTTGCTTTTCTCAGCGGAGCACTGAGTCATATGTTTAGGGCTGCCATGGCCTTCACCAGGGTGACGTGGCTGGCTGGGTCTGTCTCTGTCCTGTTGTCTGCACCGTCCCTCTTGGTGGCCAGGACCTTCTGCCGGTGCCTCTCCTCCTGCCGCTTCTTCTTCTCCAGCCGCTGCTGCTCCTTCCTTTGTTTCCTGGCTACCTGAAAGGGAAGGATGGAAACACAAAGTTCAAACCACACATGTTCCGCTCAGCTGGAGAAAAGTAATAAAGGAGACAAGCAGATACCAAGGCAGTGGCCAGAGGACATTCCTAACTATTTATCAGGGCTTTATTCCAAGTTGTTTTGGGAAGAGTGCCACCTGTCACCAGGAAATGCTTGTGGCAGAGAAGTCACAGTGACAAAATGCAGTGAGCAGAAGCTGGTTTTAACAGAAAGGAGAAGAGAGTTGCTGAGGAAGCAATGCTAAGGTATCCCCCAGTCACTGACGGGTGCTCACGTTGCTGCCAACCACCTCACACACCTTTGGGTTTCTGCTGGCTCGGCTCTCTTCCCTGGATCCAGCCCGTCCCTTGCCGTTTTCTGTTTCACCTTGATGCAAGTTCTGATTTCCAAAGATTCTCGAACCGCTTCCGTTCTCCTCCCACAGTGTCCTGCTGCAGGATTTCTGCTCCCTGCCCGGGGGCTCCTGCTGCTCCTCAGTACCTACCAACAGCAGAGGTTTTCCTCAGACACGCTCTACCCAGGAGCTGCTGCACTGTCAGCCAGTTCCTTCTCGCAGAACTCCTGGGGATTTTTGGAAGCTGGATTGAAGCTGCCCTACCAACCTTCCTGAGTACAGAAGGCTGAGGTGGCAGCACCCAACCCCTCCTGTCCTGCTGTCCCCAACACCAGCATCACAGTCACCCGAAGCCCCAGGTAACAAACTGTGCACTCACCTATTCCTTCCCCTTCCTTCACTTGCAAGATGGCAGATATTGCAGATTCCACGTTGTAGTCCTCCACTTCCAGAACGTGCCTCACTAAATCAATGTCCTGTCCACAAGATGGGAAGAACACTGAGGAAGTTCAAATCTCTGACCTACATTCACTTAACAACACCTGCACCACTGAGAGGGGGCTGCTGCTTTTGTGATCATTCAATTGGTCTGTGCTTCATTTCTGAAAAGGTGAGGGGGAAAACCTTAAATTCCTGAAGATACTGGGAAAAAGGAATATGCTGTTTCAGCATAAGTTTCCCTCTTGGCCCTTTCTGTTCTAGGCACCTGCACAGTGCCAAGAGCCAAGAGTCACAGATTATCCAGTTATCTGGGATCTTCAATACCCCCACAGGATTTCAGAACTTACAGGATTTGTTTCCAAGTGAATTTTATGAGAGCTGCACGACAAACCTTCCAAAATTATTAGGCATCCACAAAAAGCAGGTATTTCACCTGCACTTAAGGGTAGATTCTAGGATGAGATGCACCCTGTTTGATGGCCATGGTACTCAAGTTTGTCCAAGAAGAGTGTTTTTTAGAATTTTTCCCAGGACCACTTTCATGTATCAAGGAGGTTTGAACATTAAGCACAGAAAGGCTCCTCGATACCTACTGAACACCCAGTTGCACTGCACACTTTTTGTACAGCATCTTCCACCTCCACTTCAGTCTCATCTTCAGAGTCACCCTTCTGTGGCTTCACTTCCTCCGCCTTATTTGAATCGTTCTTGCAAAGCATCTGAAGAAGAGCAAAGCCCAGCAGATCACACAAGCAGGCAATCCAAAAAAATCTGACATCCTAACGGAAGTAATTATCATTGCACGCTTTTCTTGGGAACATCCTGTGTCAAACCATCTTGGAAACTGTGTAACTTCCACCACCACTGACAGTTTCCCACATCTCCTGCACTGCTGAACAAACTCCAGTGTACTACAGCATCATGAATCACAAGACACAAGCTTATCAACCGATTATTTTTAATACAATACTACACCTCAGCTGTGTGCAGAGAACCTCAAGCACAGCACAACTACTCCTCAACATCAAAAAGGGGGATATGAAGAGGACAACTGCATCCAGCTGTTGCATTTCCAGCTCTTTCCTCCCTTCCCTTTGTTTTTCCATTTGAGGTGCATGATTATGTCATTTAGATGAGATTGCTCCCAGACAGCCCACATCACAGCATCAGCTTTGGATTCATTTCCAGCCCAGAGGCTGAAATCCTTCACGGCCCCTCCCAGGAGAGCCGGCAGCATGAGCTGCAACGACCTCAGGGCTTTGCTATCCCAGCACGACACAGAGACCCAGCTCTTCCCTCCATCCCAAACGAGAATGAAAATGAACTGGCAGCATTCATCAGCTCTGTTTGTCACCCACAGCTGGCTCACTCTGCCACAACCAACCTCCATCCGAAGACAGGCCGGGGCTTCCGAGTCGTCGTCGTCGATCCTCCTGACGCTGTCGTAGTGCTCGCCGTGCCGGTAGGCGATGTGCAGCTCCCTCGCGTCGCTCCTGTCCGTGCCCCGAATCTCAACAAAAGAAGCAAACAGCAAATCAGGGTTTGGAACCGACTTCGGCATCGGATTTTTCAAAGCATTCATTTTCTGCAGCGATGGCAAACGCCGTGAAGGAAGCGAGTACGCGGTTGCTGGAGCATTTGAAACAGGAAGAGAAGAAGTAGGTTTGAAAGCCAGATGTAAAATACTGGGCAGTTACATCAGAACAAACAAAACGTGGGATGAAAATATTTGTGTGGAAAGCTCATTTCCTAAACTTTCCACAGGTGCTATCAGTTTTCTGATCATCCTCCCAGAACCAACTTCAGCAACAGCTCCCAGGGAATGTACCATGTCATTGTACCCTCAAATATGAGGGAAGAGAGGCCATTCAAGTGAAGCAACAGTGGAAACAGTCACTCAGAGTAAATGTTGATCTGCAGCTGGGACAAGATTCTGTTTTAACAGCATTCCAAGTGGCTGTGGTTTTTTTTTAAAAGAAAGCCAATCCATGAAAATGTATTAACTCCAGGAGTGCTGTTAACAACCAAATGTTCCTTGGCTTTGTCAGCACCGAGTTACAGCAGTTTCCACAGAAAATTCCTGCTCCAAGTACTGTCTGTACTGATGCGAGAATCATTCCTACCCCAATTATCAGTGTCTCAAACTATTAGATAAGAACTACACAGCATTCCAGCTCCTGCCAGGAATGCAGAAAATCCCACTGCACTTGCAGACCAGCTTGGCTTGACCTGCCAGCCTGAGTTCAAAGACCTGACAGCTCTCCTGGAGCAGACGTCAGTAAGCAAAGGACCAGAACTCCTTGCTTTAGGGCTCCAGAGTTTCCCAACCCTTTTACGTCTGTGAATTGCCTTATCTCAGCTCCCAGACCACACACCAAGTCACCCTTCAGCTATGTCTGCGGTCTCTGCTGCACTAATGACTTCAGGTTTTCCAACAAATAATTCTCCATTCATCTATTTTACACTTGCTCACCTTCAGGTTCCAACTCAACACTAGGTTATATTTAAATCCTGGTTTTTATCCTGTTAAATTATTCAAATGCTGAAACTTGCTAAGATTAATTTCAAACGTTTCTCCTCTGCCAGAGATTGAATAGGTATCTGAATCCTATTCAAATCCCAAAGCTCTTGAAAGATTATTCTGAAAATTAGTCAATTCAGCTCTCATTAGAGAAGCCTCTTTCCACTCTGGACTGGGCCCAGAGGAGGCCACCAAATTGATTTAGAGGGATGGAGCAGCTCTGCTGTGAGGAAAGGCTGGGAGAATTGGGATTGTTCAGCCTGGAGAAGAGAAGGCTCCAGGGTGACCTAAATGTGACCTTCCAGTGCCTGAAGGAGCCGACAGGAAAGATGGAGAGAGACTGTTTACAAGGGATAGAGTGCCAGGACAAGGGGGAATGGCTTCCTACTGCCAGAGGGCAGGGATAGATGGGATATTGGGAAGGAATTCTTGCCTGTGAGGGTGGGGAGGCCCCAGCACAGAGAAGCTGTGGCTGCCTCTGGATCCCTGCAAGTGTCCAAGACCAGGCTGGACGGGGTTTGGAGCAGCCTGGGACAGTGGAAGGTGTCCCTGTCCATGGCAGGGGATGGAACTGGATGGGCTTTAAGGTCCCTCCCAACCCTAACCCACCTGGGATTCTCTGATTCTATGAACACACTGAGACTGGTAAGTAAATGAGATTAAAAACAGAGGGGAAAAAAGCCAACCTGTTATTCAAAAAGCCAATAAAATAACCTACAAATCTCAGCTAGCTTGAGTCTACAGTTGGACTCCATGTTCTTAAAGGTCTTTTCCAACCTTAATAATTCTATAATTTACAGTCACTATCAAAAAAGTTAAGGGGTGTTCAAAGCCCTAAAAACTCCATGCAGAGATGTCCACCTGCGAAGAGATTTTCACGACATTACAACTATTCAGTTCTCTTTACTCACACCCTTCTCAAGGGCCTGAGAAAACCCTCCACTAACAACACTGCTCAGGCAAGACAGAACCTCATCACAAACTCTGTACTGAAGCCCTAAAGTGGTCAGTGAGAGGAGATTAAAGAACCAAGGTTTTCAGAAGGACACCAAAATCTCAGTAAATTTTAACACCGAGGAACAACGCATGAAAAGCACCCCTGTGACCTCCCCCTGCAGGGTCACTGCCTCTGCACAGGTACTTCATCCACATGTCCCACTGGTCATGGCTGCCTATAAATGAGAGTTTAAACTTGTTCGAGTTCAGAAACCCACTTGACGCTGTTTTAAATGTATTTAAGACGTCACTGACAGCTTTCATCCGGTTTTTTATCTTTATTGCCCTGTTTAATCTATATACTTCATTGGTTCTGTCTGTAAATAGGGGCCAGAAACAATCCTGACTTGAATACAGGTTCTCACTTGCTCAGTGACCAGGCAGACTGAGCATGGACCCATTCCAGTGTGGACTTGCCACGGAAAAACAACAAAAAAGAGAAAATGAGGGACCTGATGGATTACTTGTTTCACTGCCCCCCTGTCAGAAGAAACCACACTACACAGTCCTTTCCAGGAGCTGATTAAACACCACTTTAACGTTTTAAAACTTCTTTTAAAACCTCGTTTCTCCATCTGTCAGAAACCTTGGCATTCCACATCCCATGCAGAAGTTATGGAGCTTCACTCCAACACAGTGCATGCCCTGCGATACCTTCATTTCCATCTTCCTGAACCTTATTGTACAGGTTTCCTTAAGCCTAGCTCAAATTCCAGGGGGCTGGTCCTCCAGAGGGCTGTGCAGCCCTTCAGAAGGACTTACCAGGCTGGAGAGATGGGCAGGGAAGAACTGTCTGAAGCTCAGTAAGGGAAATGCAGGTCCTGCCCGTGGGGAGGAACAACCCCAAGTACCAGCACAGGCCGGGGGTGACCTGCTGGAGCAGCTCTGCGGAGAAGGACCTGGGGGTCCCACGGCCAGCGAGCTGTCCTGGAGCCAGCAGAGAGTCCTGGGGGCCAAGAGGCCAATGAGATCCTGGGGTGCACTGGGAGGAGCATTGGCAGCAGGTCAGGAAGTGACCCTGCCCCTCTGCCCAGCCCTGGGAGGCACACCTGGAGTGCTGTGTCCGGCCCTGGGCTCCTCAGGACAGGAGGGACATGGAGCTCCTGGAGTGGGGGCAGCGGAGGCGAGGAAGGGCCTGGAGCATCTCCCTGCCGAGGAAAGGCTGAGGGGGCTGGGGCTGTTCAGCCTCGAGAGCGGGGAGACAGGACCAGATGATCCACTGTGGTCCCTTCCAACCTGACCCATTCTGGGATTCCTACCAGGAAACTCACCTCACATGCAGTCTGATCTTCAGGAGACAGAGCATGGCACTGAAGCTCACAGCTTCAAACCCAACTAAAATACACTGCTCTGCCCCCACACACCCATCTTTCATGCATTCACTGTTTTCTTTCTTTCCTTCTCCTCCTAGCCAAAATCTGGAGTGTTCCCCCTCTTCAAAAACCAAGCACAGCTCTGCACCATGCCCAGCTCATTGCACCTACTGCTCTTTTTTAATAAATCAGGAATTTTCCACACTATTTATATCCCTCAGGTAAAAATTAGGCCAAAGCTTTGTTTCTCACCTGCCAGAGCGGAGCGTTGGGCTGATGAATAACCACATTCATCTGATTGTTCCTTGCAAAGGCCACGATAGCATCGTTGCCAGCAAAAGTACCAGGCTTGGCCAAATTGGCAACTAAAGGAAAAAACATTCACAAGAGTTGAAACCTAATTTCTGACACTTCCAAAAGCAGTGGAGGGATAATGAGGGGTGAGATTTCAACACGGGCCCAAGAAATTCTGGAAGGGAAATCCCACCCGCGAAACAGTGAGTGCTGAGGCAAGAATTTGGCAGCAACAAAATTTAATACATTTAAATGAACACAGAAATCTCTAAAAAGGGCACTACACCCTTAGACTAAGCAAGGCCACTGGCTCTGTCAGTTCAGAAGCAGGAGTGCCACATACTAAGTGACCAAACCACCTTCATGCATCATCTGCACAGTGCCTGACACATCAAAGGCTGTATTCACCTCTCCTTTGGATCTTTCCCAGGGTTCCCAGTAGGAAATACTGAGTTCCAACAAGACAGACACCCAAAGAAATCAGCCACTCACCAAAATAGCCAAATACAACCAGTATTCAAGGAGAACTAGACAATTTTTCTTAAACATCTAATTTTTGAAACACCTAATTTTGAAACACCTTTTGAAAACATCTAATTTTTACTCCTTGCCTTTTCGGTCTCTCTTTCCTTCTCTAAGTTTCTCCTAAATTTAAATAATTTCCAGGACAAACTCAATGCAGATTAAACAGCTCACCTTTCCACAGCATCACAATAGCCATAACTGTAAAATCCCTGCTTCTATAAACTAAGGAGGAGCCCTGAGGTAGTTGTGGGATGAGGAACTGGTTAGTAAGGAGCTGCTCTGAGGAGATGCAACCCCTTGACACATGGACACCTCCCAGAACGTCCCAAGGAGCCCATACCATGCTTGTCAAAGGGCACATCGTCCTCCACGAAGGGCTCGAAGTCCCCGCGCTGCCTCACCATGAACTCCACCGTCTCCTGGCGGTGCCGCAGGTGGTTCCGGGAGTGCCCCTCCAGCTGGTCCCCCAGGGCGCGGAACAAGCAGTTGCTGCCGGGAGGGAAACGATGAGCGGCTGTGTCTGAGGCAGCAGAAGGAATACGGGGTCAAAGGGAAAGGGCTGCACTCGTTCTGCCCAGGTCAGCAAGGCTATGAATGCAAAGGAGCGCTCATTCCCTGGGCTTCGAATGGCTGCTGCTGCTGGAACGGCTGGGTTTGAGTGGTCGTGTCATGGTCAAACTGCTGGGCCAAACTGTCCTACACCGACACCAGACAAGTGACATAAAGCAACAAAGGACAAACCAATGACCCCCCAAGCCACTGTTCAGCAGAAACGTTTACCACCCTTTCACCTTATGGAAAAGAATGGGGTGAAAGTGTTCCACAGGAACATTTATGTGAAGATCTTATGTTCTTCCTATGCTCTGTTCAGCTGGACAGTGCAGCCCTCGGCCCCCTGGGCACCAGGGCTGGGACTGGCCGGGCCATCGGGCCCTAGAGAACCGCAGAGATCCCTCAGGGGTTCAGCAGGGAAATCCCCACCCCGGCGGAGCACTGCGCCCACTCAACCGGGAGGGGGAAATCCTCGGCCCCGGGACACGGGCTTCCCACCTCCGGGAGCGATGAAAGCCCTCGGCCCCGGGGACACGGGCTCCCATCACCCGGTGAGGAGGAAGCCCTCAGCCTTCAGGGCTGGATGTCCGGCCCCGGGGTTGCTGGGGACACCCGTCGCGGCGCTCACCCATCTCCCGGCACCTCCCGCAGCTTGAGGCCGAGAGCCCGGAGCTGCCCGGCGAGGCCGCCGCTGTCGCCTGGAGCGGGTCACGTGACCGGGACACCAGGCGCGTCTCACGTGACCAGGGCACCGGGAGGGTGCCACGTGATCAGTGCCCCGGGAAGGGGTCACGTGAGCGCCCGCCCGGGGGAGGCCTCGAGGAGGAGGAGGAGAAAGAAGAGGAAGAGGAAGGGGAAGGGAACAGAGGGGTCCCGCGGTGGGGGGGCGGGGGGGGGACGAAGTNGGAGGAGAAAGAAGAGGAAGGGGAAGGGGAAGGGAACAGAGGGGTCCCGGGGTGGGGAGAAACTGAGGTTGGGGATCGAAAAGCAGGAGCGGCGAAGGGAAGGACGGCGCAGCCAAGCGGCGGGAGCGACGTGTCCGCGGGGAAGGGCTGGGGAGGCTGCGGAAAGCAGCGCCACAAATCTCGACTGTTGTACCAAAAGCTGCCGGATTCCGGCTAATTGGCCTCCCCTGCTAATTGCGCTCCCCCGCCCAGGAGCATTTCCCTGCTGCCCAGCACAGCTCCCGGCCCCCACCGTGACGCCCCGCCCTGACCCCACGGGTGGGCGCTTTCTGCTGCCGCTCTACAGCAGGACACGCCACTCCGGGCCGTGTCTGCTCAACCCCAAATCACCGCTGCGAAGTGAACTCCCGGCAAGTGGGGGAGGCGAGCAGATGCACTACCCGCGAGGTGGCACCAGGAGAACAGGGCTGAGAGCAGCTGCGGGGCAGGAGCGGAGCTGAGACAGCACCGATTAATTAATTTATTACTGAACCTCCGCGTCTTGCTTCCTCTAGCGCTGAGGGAGACTGCTCACAGGATGCTGGAGAAGAGGCGCAGCAAGATGGGTGATTTGTCCGGAGCAGGGCTCTTGGGGAGGATTTCCTGCCATCCTCGTGCTCCTCGGCTCTTCCACTTGTCCCACAGCAGCCGGTTAAAGGAGTCACCCAGCAGCAGCACCCACCAAGGCACCGCTCTGCCCGTGACTGGTTTTCTCTGCTGGTATCGTGACAGAAGGTGCCCGATGCTGTCACAGCTGCTGCACATCGGCCGAGTCTGGAGGAGGCCAAGATGATCAGAGGGATGGAGCACTTCTCCCTTGAGGAAAGGCTGGCAGAACTGGGATTGTTCAATTTGGAGAAAAGAAGGCTCCAGGATGACGTGACTGCAGCTTTTCAGTACTTTATGGGAGATGACAAGAAAGATGGAGAGAGACTATTTACAAGGGCCTGGAGTGCCAGGGCAAGGGAGAATGGCTTCCTACTGCCAGAGGGCAGGGTTAGATGGGAGATTGGGAAGAAATTCTTGCCTGTGAGGGTGGTGAGGCCCTGGCACAGGTTGCCCACGAAGCTGTGGCTGCCCCTGGATCCCTGGAAGTGTCCAAGGCCAGGCTGGATGGGGCTTGGAGCAACCTGAGACAGTGGAAGGTGTCCCTGCCATGGCAGGGGTGGCACTGGGTGAGCTCTAAGGTCCCTTCCAGCCCAAACCAATCTGGGATTCTGGGATTCTGTGAATTTCTAATTCCTAGCTCAGAAGGCACATCCAAACAGCTTTGTGAGGAACACTAACAAAACAAAACAGTCCCGGGAATACAAGAAAAGGCTTCACATCACGATGATTTTTAAGTTGTGTATTATTTTTGTGTTCCTCTTGTCCAGAGTCAGGACAACCTGGAGCACAGCACAGGGAGAAGCTCACAGGAGTATCCCCAGTATCTTCTGGGATGTTTGGCTTCTGGCACGTGAGGGTTTTACTCGGAACGACACAACTGCTCTTTTAGATCTATTTCCTGCTATAAACAATTCCATACAAAGCATTTCATAGAAACACATTTTCTTACGCAAACACGCTAAAAGCGGGAAAACAGCGTGAGTACATAAACTGATTGGAAATGATTAATGAGGCAGTAATTAGCCTGAGGAGCATTAACGGACTGTGGGCAATTCAGATAAGCACAAGGCACATGCCAGCCAGGGAGCATCACTCGTGACACCAGGGACAAAGCAGAGGCTTCCAGCACAAAAGACAAAAGACACAGACAAGTCACCCCCACCCACTGATAGAACACAGAGCTGACAGACGTGGAGCATAGATTCATCCCAACTAGTTTTAAACTTTTTATGTTCGGAGCGTAGTTGTCCCTCTTGGTGTCTGTTCCAACTTCCAACATGCAACATCTGCAAGGTGTTTTTATATTGTTCTAATAATTAAGAATTAGGAAATTTTAAGACATTTCAATTTTGGACATGGGAACTGACAGCAAATTTGAAGCTTCAAAAGTATTGTAATAGTGGCAAGTCCGTCTTCCACTTTCCCAGATCTTTTTAACAGCAGGAACTTGCTGACAAAGAGTCACGTGAAATGCAAAAGAAAATTCTCTTTTTAAAGATAAATGAGTCTTGCAGTTCACCAGCCTACATCCAGACATTCTTGCACTTTGATACCAACTTCTGCAACTGAGAGATACTCAGGCTCCTAAAATTGGGGGTCATCCAAAAGTCCATCAAGTACCACTACATGCCACATCAGCAGAAACACAGCAGTGCTCAGGCACTTTGACGAAGTTTGCTTACGACAAACCTTCTATTTCTCAGCAAGTAAGAACAAGCTCTTCTCACCTCATCCCCCGCTCCAGCAAGTTCATGAGATTAGAGCCTTCCTGAACTCCTCGCCCTCCTCAGCTGCAGTTGTTTCATTTCTTTCTGCTGCTTCTCTCTGAAAGGGAGGGGCTGGGACATGGGGCACAGATGGTTTGAGCATTCAGGTGCACTTGAGGCTACCAGCGTGGTACCGTGTGTCTTCTGCTGGTAACACTGACCTCATCTGGCTTTTTAGGATTAGTGATCCTTCCTTTCCTTCTTTCATTCCTTCCTTCCTTCCATGGGATTCTTGCTGAGAAACCAACTGTATTTTACCCCTCACATAAAAAGGCAGAAAGAAATTAGAGACTGAGGGATTTTGTTCAGGCATTTTTTTCAGATGAGATGAATATTCACAAAACCGCTCAGGAAGGGCATTCCCCAGTGCATGAGGTTGTTTGGTGAACGCTACAGGAAAGAAGATGGTCCCACCATCTAGGACACTAGTCTTGCTTTTAGTTTCCAGATCTCTCTCATGGATTCTGTGAGACTCTGTGTGAGCCTCAGTCATGCTTCAGTTTATCCTGGAAACCCTCTGATGACTAAAACAAACATTATAAAAGAATTATCCTAGGATAAAAAATGAGATACCCTAGGATAAAAGAGTTAATAACAACTGGACATTGAACAGTCAAATTAAAAATTTTAATCTCATTCTTCTCTTGGTGCTGTAGGGTAGTATTTCTAAACCAAGAACAAAGTTCCTACCCAGAGAGCTCAAAACTGGTGATACTTAACGCTGTAATCAAAGCACTGCATTCAGCACACATTCAGTGTTGGTAACAGGTAATTCCCCCAAGCCTGTCACTGTCCAGCAAAGCACTGTTTAGAGAACAATGAAATTGCTTTCAACTAAGAGAGTTCTAATTTAATAATAACGGTAGTGTCTGGCTGTCAGAGCAGTCTGCTAATGCCATGGAGTCTGCTTCCGGACAGGAATTGCCCGCTGATATTATCAGCTGTTGTAAACTGTCTTGGCTGGGAAGTCAATCATTAACTCTGGTCCCCATGTCATAAAAACACCGAATTGTAAGAGCTCGGCTCACTTACGGGTCTCACTAATCAATCAGGCATACAGCAGGAATACAGCAACACATAAAAGGAGCCAGAGACTCGGGAAATCCTTCAGCTAAGGGGAGACAAGCTGCACCGAGGTTTATCTCCATGGAGAAATCCACTGACAAGCCAAACAAGGAAAACGGATCGCTGGCTCCTGGAGTGCTGCAGGCTGAGGCAGATGGTCCCGCGCCCGTGGCGGGAGGTGCTGCAGAAATGAGCAGAGCAGGATCCGTAACACAAAACACAAAACGTGAGAAGAGAGTGGGATTCACTGACGAGTGTACTGAAGAAATGGAGAGACCTTCAGGAACACAGAGAGACAGTCCTGCTGCCTTAAAGCCAGCAGTTTTGGAAAGAGACTTTCCAAACTCAAAGCAACTTGCTGTGCTAACGAACACAAACTCTCCCAAAAGGAGCAGGTTGGAACTGAACCACCAGTGCTCAGACACAGCCACCCTTGATACAGACTGCATGATCTGCTTCAACAAGTACAGCATCTTCAGAGTCCCAAAACTCCTGGACTGCCAGCACACCTTCTGTGCCGTCTGCCTCAAGCTGGTCCTCAGGAAAGAGGAGAACACCTGGATAATCACCTGCCCCCTTTGCAGAAAACCCACCTTCGTGTCAGGAGGGCTCATCCGCACACTCCAGAATAAAGAAGACATCCTGGAGCACTTGGAAAACCTTGATTCAAACCCTGAGGTGCACATGTATGCCATAGGGCCGGACAGCAATAGCTGGACTCAGAGCAGCCAAGACATTTTAAACACAGAGGAAAACAGCCCAGCAGACACCAGACTGGCTGTGCAGAGACTCGTGCTACTCCTGCTGCTCGGGGTGATCCTCGCCATGCTCATCCTCCCTTTTATGTACTCAGGGAAGGTGAAATGGGTAATTTGTCTCCTGCTTGCTTTGGGGTTGGTCATGTCTATGGTGCTTTGCTGCACTCCTAAATTCCACTGCAGGTGCAAGAAGGACTCCTCCACCTCCTGTGACAAAGAGATCCACATTGCTACTGTTGCCTGAAACAATTAACTTGTGTGTCCTGGAGATAAGGGACTGGGCCAACGTGCACACTGGGCACACCAGTGAGTTGTGGAGTTAAAAACATTCTCTCACAGAATAAATTCCACAGTTGGCTGAGCTGGCTCAATGCCAATGTACAGTGTTGTTAAATCTCATTATTGTAAACAAAATGAACTATTTATATGTTGATATTTATGTGTTTTTCACACAATTTTAAGCCCAGTCTAGTAATTGTGTTGGTTTGCTTTTGCCATTTTGTTCGTGTCTGTGTCCTCTCCTGATCAGCCCTGTAGGATGTTATCTGGAACACCGGGAGGTGATGTCCTGAGAAACCCCACAGCTGCTGTTTCCCACTCTCTGAACACACCTTTCCTTGGGACAGTGTGGGAAATAAGGCTGCTAAATCAGGGAGTGGGTGTTTGGAAGAGAGTAGTTTTAACCCAGATTATCACCTTAATCCCTGGCAGGGATGGGAAAAGGACTGGGAAAAGGGGATGCCAGTTGATTCTATTTGAAGTTATGCACAAAATTGGAGAGGAAGAGGCAAAATCAATGCTCCTAATCTCGAGTCTGTGGCTTGCAAAGGGCAAGGCTCAAAAAACTCATGAGGCTCCGAATTCCCCACATTATTTAGCACAGAAATAGTTCCTCTTGCCTGAATTCCTTTATCTGGCTACCTGCACCACCTGTCTTCTTGCCCCTTTACATTGTCCTTGGAGATGCTCACAGAGGTAGACAAATCCATCGACTGCTGCGCCACACCACATGTGATATTTTTAAATGGAATGTCTCCATTAAATTTAAATAATATTGATTTCTCATTGACTTCTTTGTTTCAATGCCTCACGGACAATTAATGTCAAAACAATTCCCATTTTCCTTATCGACAGGAATTGCAGCTGAGAAAGCGTATTAGGGAGTCTGCACAGCTGAGTTGGTGAGTAAAGCAAAGCAGTAATGTGTTGGCGTGTTCATTTAAAAGATACTTAGTTGCTAAGAAAATACCCTGAAACCCACCTATAATTAAATGGAGGAAAGAAAATAGATTTCTGTAGTTAAACTGCATGTTTAAGTGTGTCAAGGATCTCAGGAGACCTTGGATCAGGTAAATATTTGTGTTTGATAAGAATGGAAACTGATATCCTGCAGTTACTCAGTATATAAATATACAGAGTGTCTCACAGCAGATAAAACAGATTAGACTAAGAGGGTAGGAGTTCTTGTGCTCCTGAAGTCTTGGAAAACATAGGTTTGTTTTCTGCCAGGAATGGGAGCTTTCAGGGGAAATAAATCCTTTGGGTTTTCTCATCTCTTTGGACAGCAACAGGCTTATTGCAGAATATATATGACATATGCTAATAACTAACCAGAAAAAAGCTTTCCAGCTGGGAAAAGGCAGGTTTTTTTATACCTAAATACTGTATTATTCCAAACATAAAGACTGGACCAGATATTTAGTTGCACTGAAAATAATTCCAGAAACCCTGGGCAAGTCTTTCAGCTCACAGACGAGTGAGTCTGTGAATTCTTGTCATGTTCCCTTCGCCAACACCAGTGGGTGACTGGTACTGTAAAGGTTTGTAACAAATATTGGCCTGCACAGATCACTCACAAGGGATCCTGCCAGCCCATGAGTGTTTTCAGCACATGGGTGTGAAGGAATGAGAACAGAATGAACATAATCAGTAAAATCTGTTATTATGTTTCACCCTGCCCTTACAAAAGAGTTGTTTTATTACACTACTTTCTACAGACCCAAAAAAAGAAAGGCCAGCAGGAAAGGGCAGCATACAGAAGTGTGATTTCCAGGGAGAGACTGGCCCTCTGAAAGAATCCCTATGGATCCATACAGTTACGGAGCAGCACCTTCCAAGTTTTCCTTCAGCAGTTCCACTGAAATGTTTTTCAGCCTGAGAGCCACTATCACCCAGGTGATTCAGAGTTCACAGATGCTGGTGGCAGTCATGAGGCTCTGGAACCTGGTATCTTTTGAACAGATTCCCATCTGACATTGATCCATCTCAATAACCATGCAAGACGTTGAAGCAGCAATTAAGTTTATACAGAAAAGGCTAATGTGATTATATTCCTATTCCAACATGTAAAGGATTTGCTTGTACTCAGGTTTAACTCATCCCGGTCATTTTGTTAAGAAAGTTTCAGCTCTGAAGTCCTGTGTGCTGCTTACCTTACCTGGCTAGCTCCTGATTTTGGATAGTGACTGGGTAATACACTGGCCTGAGAGAATTATAATCAGAAATGGGCCTAGGCAGCATCACCTTATCCCTCGCCATCCCCTCAACCCTCATCATCCCCTCAGCACTTTCCATGATCCCGGGGTCAGCTCGGTTGGTTGGAGCACGGTGCTGACAACAGCAAGATGGTGGGTTTGATCCCCTTATGGGACGTTCACTTAAGGAGTTGGACTTGATGATCCCTGTGGGTTCCTTCCAATCCAGAATATTCTGTGATCCCCTCAGCGCTCTCCATCCCTACAGGCCTCTCCATCTCCTCAGCTCTCACCATCCCCTCGGCCCCCTCAAGTCGCCTCAGCCCTCACCATCCCCTCAGCCCTCACCATCCCCTCGGTGCCGTCAGGTCCCCTCAGTCCCCTCCATCCCTCAGCCCAGCGCAGCTCCCACCCTCCCTACGCACTTGGCTGCGCCGATGGCGCAGTGCCGGCGGGAAGGCCGGGCCGGGCAGGAAGGGGCGGGCGCCGGCGGCGGTAGTCGGTGCTCGGTTCCCGGTTCGCGGTACTCGGTTCCCGGTGCTCGGTGCTCGGCCGGGCCGGCGGCAGGTCGGGGCCGGGCCGGGCCGGGCCGGGTGGGGGGAGACGGCTGGGCGGGGGTAACGCCGCGGGCTGAGGGGCGAGCGGGCGGGACCTTCCCCTCAGGCCGCTCTCTTGCTCTGGGCGCTGCTTCCCTCACATCGGCGTTGCCAGAAGCGCCGCTTTCCGTAAATAAGTGCCTGTGCTGGATCAGCAGAGACTTCAGACGTGAAGGACTTCTGGTAAAAGTGAACACGGGCAGCTGTGGCGGTGTCCGCCCTCACAGCTGAGGTGGTGCCTTCACGCTTCTTAATATGCTGTTCCCTCTCCGCAGCTTTGCCCGCTTCACTGTGAGGACATCTCTTCTCAGCCGCTGCTGTGCAAACTTTTAAGATTAACTGAATTAAACACGCTCACTTTTCCAACTACTTAAGCTTTGGGCTTCTCCATGTCCCCGTCCCCTCGGGCTCTGATCCCTGTGGCCCATCCATATTGCATTTATGTATACTTGCACTGAGACAGGACTGAATTAACAGCATTCCGTGTTCATACCTCATATCTACGAATTAAAAGCAGAGGCTCTGGTGCTCCCAGCACCTCTGGAGCCATGTGCAGGTCCCCAGAAAATCTCTTCTGCCCAAATGTTTCCGCAGTCACAGCGTTGTGTGCAATGCGTAACCACAGTTGGGCTGTGCTGTCCCCGCTGTGCCTTACACGGGACTTTTTGGCCAGCCCCGTCTGAATGATTATCTACAACCACTTTTTTAAAGTTAATGGGATGCCTCATTAACTTTTGGGGGTTGTGGAGATGATGGTTTGGTTGCTTTTGTCATAGTTCAGGACAAACGCAATGCCACCATGTCTCTGTTTCCTGTTTCAGCTGCAGGGAGCACGTGTATCATACAGCTGTAGCTCCCGAAGGAATTATCTTTCTGCTTTCCAAGCAGGATTGTATGAGCTGCTGTATAAAATACACCATCTCTCAAGAAAACAAAGGGCCTTGTGTGAAAAATGAGAACTGGAAGTGATAAAAAATTCTCTTTCAAGTGACAGTTCGGATTATGGCAGTGCTATTGATTGCCGAACCACATGTTCAAGGCAGGGATGAGAATTCCAGTGCCGCAAGATTTTAAAACTTTTGGAATAAATAACTTTTGGAATATGTTTCTAACTCTCAACTGCATCATCTTGGATTTGTGGCAAAACTTCTTGGCCCAAATTTTCTTTAGTAAATCACACATTGCCCTTTTTTTACACTGCATATCTGAAAATCCCAAGCCCATTTTTTCCTACGTGTTTTTAAGGAAAAAGATACCTGTGTAGAGGGAAGTACATTGATCTGAGCATCTTCAGAGCAAAGTCTTCCAGAAACTTTCCCTGGGTATTTTAGCTGCTCAGCACTCTGAATTATTTGTTGCATGCCAGGAGCCACTGTGGTGTTGCTCCATTATTGCTCCATATTCTATGTTATTGGGAAATTAGGTTAAACAGTTGTACTGCTCATGGATCTTTTTTAGCTGTTTCACTTTTCATATTAGCCCAAGTTAAGAAATCAATAAATCTATCAGGGAAGGGGGTTTTATTTTCAGTGCTGTCTCCCATAATGTGTCCAGAGGTGAGCAGACATGACAAATAATTGTGAAATTATTGAAACCTTAGCATTAGATTATTCCTGAGGAAACTGGTCTGGAAGTTTGGATGTTTAGGGTTTTTGAGTGGATAGGCAGGACAGACACCTTTCCTGGAGGACCATGACAGATGGCATGCAGATAATAAAATCTCTTTTAAAAGAGCAGCTCCTGTTGCACTCCTTTCTTTTAGGGCTCTAAAACTATCTATAAATGGTGTCTGCATCACCTGGGAGTCACTTGTAGTGTTGTGGGCTCCTAATTCCTATTTAGCCAGGCTGTGGAAGAAAGGAAACATTTTAATTTGAACTATAAAATGAAATGGGTGATTTGGGCCCCTTAGAAACCAATTGCATCTTAAGGAAATCAGTAGAAACTCCAGATGATGGAAGTGAGCTCTGGAGCAGGTTGTTACCGAGGTTGAATTTGAAATGAGCCGTTGTCACCTCTGCCTGAGGTCTCAGTTTGCTGCTGGCACCATCAGGGGAGCAGTTGGAAGCCCTTCACTTGGAAGTGTGCACGTCTACACTCTAAAAAATAATATCTTGGCCCAGTTCAAGGTCCATGTGGTGCAGGGATCTTATTTTTAGGGAAAAATGCAGTGGCAGGTTGTATAGAGGAGGAATATTACAAGCAAAGCACAGCGGTGGCCATGGGACGCATCAAAGTCCTTCTCAGAGGCTGCAGCTGGACTCAACTTTCCTAATGCCGTCAGCAAAACAAACAGGAGCAATTTGGGCTGAGGATGAGAGAGGAAAATTATTTCCCAGGCATCTGTACTGGTCCCTGCACCAGGTGCAGAACTTTTATTTTCATGTTATTTTTGCAGTAAATGTGGGACTGGTAGGCCTGAATGGAGCCCAGTCCTTTTGCACCTCAAAGGGGACTTCTCCTTTCACAAGTTGAAAGATTTATTGTCAGCTAATTTCATGCAAAACTTTTGAGAATTGGTGAACTGTTCATCTCTGTCCTGTTCCTGTGTCTTTGGTCACAGCAGTGTGTTGGGGGCAATAGACAAGCTGGACCTGGTCAGACTTGAGTTAATTCCAGCAGCAAGTGTGGCAGTAAAAACAAAGACAATTTGTCTCCTCACTTCCTGGTTTCCAGCTGTTTGCTGTAGGTTTTTTTTCTGCTGCTTTTTCCTCCTTGAACTTGCAGGTGAAAATGGCTGCAGAAGAGAAGTGGAAAGGTTGGGCTCCGAAACAGCACAAGGAGGCCGAACATGGCGGGGAGAGGGAGCCGTGCGTGCTCCTGGGCCGGCAGCTGGGTGAACCGGGGAGATTTGCGTACGCAGCACTTTGTGGGATATCCCTCGCCTGGCTGTTCCCTGAAAACGAGCAAAGGTACAAGTGGAGTGAGGGCTGGGCAGGGCAGGTGGATTTTGGGTGGTGGCTCAGCCAGAGCTGGTATCACTCTGTGTGGGGTCTTCTGAAGTTGGGGGAGTAGAAGATCCTTTCTCTCTTGCACCTGTAAGAGTTTTACAATTCAGCACAAAACACATCCATTAACACTGCAGACATCAAAGTATGTTCTGAAGCAAGGTCTAGCCCCATTCAGATTGTTTCCTTGTTTATTTAGCCAGTTTGTTTAGCAATTCGCCTTTAGCTGACTGCTGATGCTTTGATTTTTGTGTGAACCAATGTTTGAAACCAAGGACTGCTCAAAGCTTTCAAAAATACCCAGTCGTAGAGCCTTGAAATACCCAGTTGTGAAGCCTTAACTGCTTCTGTTGCCTTAAAGCTCCTTCAGGACAGAATTCATCAAGGCCTTTGTGAAGTGGCTGGACCTGCCTGATGCTGTTTTACCCGCCATGACAGCCTTTGCTGATGGCTTAGGAGGGGAGGGCACAGAAACTTTCACGGAAATTTTGCTGAAGGATCCCATCTTGAAAGAAAATCCACTTCTCATTACCCAGGTACGTCCATGTGCTCCCCTTGCCCTTTTTTGCTTTGCAAAAGGGGTTTGTCATATGTGTCTGCAGCTGAAATGCTGTTTGTGCAGTCAGGGAAATAAAATCAGTATTTCTGATAGGCATCTGTTTATAAGCAGCTGTGGGGGGACTGGCAGTCTGTCCATAAAGAGCTCATGGAAACGATGACTGTGAGGCATGGTCACTGTCTGCTGAGTTGTGTCTTTGATGGTTTCGCTCTACAGAACAGAGAACTGACAAAGTTTTTACTTTGACTGCAGTGGTTTTCATTCACACATGTGTTGTACAGGTTTTAGTGACACCCTGAACACAATAGACCTGGTTTTCACTTGTTTAAAAGCCCCTTCACTATATATGTAATACAAACCACCTCCACATACATGCTTCAAGGAGCACAATTTCCAAAGTCTTTTTCCCAGAGTAAGCTTTGACCAGAAGGAAATTATTGTGACTTTATTTTCTTTATTGTGACTTTATTTTCTTTCACTGAGAAAGTGAAACTGGGACTGCTCCATAATGTTCTGCTGTAAAAGCTGATGGAAAGATAAAAGAGGTGGAGCATTTTGGCAGTGTTTGCTTTTGCTGGGGAACATCTCTCCTCATCCAACCTCCTGTTATGCCATGCAGGGTGAAGAGGGCTTAGGCTGCTGCTGGTGCCACACAGAACGTGGGCACTGTCACCCTGTGCTGTGTCACCCTGTGCCAGACACCCTGCACGCAGCCAGTGCTCTGGTATTGACTGATTAAGGGTTATCACACACTCACCTTGAGCAATGGCCCAGCAGAACAGCAGATGTGAGAACTCGGCTGGGTACGGGGAGATAAGAGAACAGTGAACTTTTTTGGTCACCATGACCAGCTCCCATATCCTCAGCCACCCTTTCCTGTCTCCTGTCAGTCCATGAAATGCCTCAGAGGATCTGCTCCAAACCTCCGAATGTTCCAGGGCCCAAAGTCCTACAACAGTACAAGGACAGCAACAGAGATCTTAAGCTTAATTAATAATTTAGAGAAGATCTTCTAAAATAAAAGTGGCTCTTTGGATTCTGTTTCCTCAAATTCAATACATCCACACTTGTTCTTTCTGCCTTGATGTGCTTCCTGTGTTGTTTCCCTCATTCTCTCTGCCTCAGGATGGATTCTCTACATTGAGGCAGGTTTTCCTGCATTGCTGCTGAGCTTATTAAGGATAAAATTTAGCTTGTGCTTGTTTCGAGCTTATGCTGCATAAGGGCTCCACGTGCTTTTATAAAAGTGGCTCTGGATCAGCAGGACCACATGGGATTTCGCTCTGACCCAGGAAACTGAGGCTATCCCCTGGATTCAGGTGGAATACAGAAACCATAGACAACTTTGATCAGTTGAATGCAAAGATGAGGAATAACTGTCAGTCTAATGCTACCGCGTCAATCCCTTACACAGTTGTCTGCATGGGCGAGGTGACTGATTTTGTCTGAGGAAGGACGGAATGAAAGACTTTAGTAGAACAAGGCAGCAGAGGTGTGTCTGGAAAAAACAGCGGTGTTGGGGAAACATCAGTGATAAGCTGAGATCAGCTTTTTCCTTCTTCCCTGAAAATAAACAAGCTACAGGACAAAGCTTTATGAATTATTGATCTTTTGCTTTATGGTGCTTGTGCTCCTTTGTATTCAACTGCTGCTGATGCAATATTTACTGTCTATTAAATATCTGCTTTAATTGCTTGGCGTGTTCAGTGTCAGGGCCTTACTGGCACTGATGCTGCATTTTTGAAGGCCCTTCATCTCAAAGGAGCTGAAGGGATGATCCTTGAAGTCAGGAGATTACATGTGAGTTCACCATTGATTCAATAAACATGTGAGGATTATGGATTGTTATCTTTGCGTTCATTGCAGATGACTAACACAGGCAGATGGTGGTAACTGAATCCTTTAAAGACAGTAGTCATAGCAGGCTGTGGGTGTGGTATGGGAAGGCAAGGCAATAAAAGAGGTGTAGCAGCGGTGATAGGTGATAAAACATTGAAAATTCTTATTATGAATATGTTTTTTGCTCTCAACATACTTAGAATGCCCATTTTCCAGTGGTTTCCTACACACATTCACTGCAATGTGGATTCAGGGCTCTCTGTTGTTAAGGAAATGGGTTTTGAACTTGCATCAACTCAGAAAACACTGGCAAAGACTGAATAAAGATTCCCTTTCTTTGTAAGGCTTCTCAATCATATGGGTGGTTGTTTTGTCGTAGGGTGTTCAGGGAGATTCAAAACACTGACTTCAAAATAAGGCTGCAGTATAACAACTGCTGCTTAGGGAGAAAAACAAACCAGTTGTGAACTAATCTAATCACTGCTGGTTGGGTTCCAGCTGCCTGCATGTGCACTACATGCACAGCCTAAACTGGAGAATTTGGATGCCATAAAAACAGTGGTTCCAGTTTATCACCTGATTACCTGTGTGCATCCCTGACCTTTTGAAATGCATGTGTGTACTTGCTTAGGCCAGATTTATTTGGGGTGGTTTGATACTGGGCAGACAGGATGGGACCTGAGTCACAGCCACGGCTCCCTGAGCCTCACTCAGTTTGTTGTCCACAAACCATCGCCCTGTTCCAGAGGCTGCTTAAGTCAGTCCGGGGAAAATTGTGGCAACAAGGTCACAAGCTTCACCTTATTCTAGACTTGAGGTCCTCTGCTCGGTCAGCTTTTTGCTCGAGGCTCCCAGCCCTGCACCTTCTGCTGGGCTTTGACACCTCTGTGCCAACCCTTCCCCAAGACTGCACCCAGAGAGGAGGTGATGGTGCCCACATAGCTGATCGCTGGGCACTCCCAGTACTCAGGCTTTGGGAAACCAGTTACATCCCTCCCTCTGGACTGGTGTCTCCCAATTCCCACATCCCACCAGTCAGCCTGGGGAACAGTCTGCAGTTTGTCCCTCTTCTGGTTGGTTCAGGGTGGTTTGTTCTCCGTTCTGCACTTCTCATGTGTAGAACTCTCAGATTAGAGACGTTTTTATGATACAAATTGCGCTTGGGAGCTTACAGGACTAATAATCATAAACTCTTTGGCAGCCTCCTACATCTTTGGCTGCATTTTTTGTGTTCCCAGAGGGCTGAAAGGATTCCCTGTAAAATTCAGCTGTGCTGTTTTTGTGTGTAGGAGAGGGAAGCAGCTCAACTGAGCTGGTGCTTAATGTAGTCACATAAAGAGCTTAGAATTTGTCCAGTGGCAACAAAAGAGGAGAACACAGTTGTAAAAACACTGGCCTCTTTTTCATGGGTTTATCCATAGAAACCGTCTATTGAATTGATTTGGTTTTCTCTTTTTTTATGGTAAAGAGCCAACACAGAAGTCAAGTCCCTCAATCTTGACAGATGGTCATAAATCCTGAGCTTTCTAACTCACTTAATCCAGAAGAACTTCATGCCAGTTCACCCTTACTGCCTAGAGCTGTGAATTCCCAGAATACCAAAGAAAATAGGGGTCATTAGAGGAACATTCTAACCTGTAACTGATGTTGCATGTGTGAGTAGGTATGGCTGTGTAGGGAGCAGAAGGCCTTGGAGTGGGAGGATTAGAGCCCTGTTCCTCCAAACTTTGAAGTCTGGTGTAAGATCAGGATCATAACAAAATAACAAAAAATGTAGGATGCCTCAGCATATACCAAGCATTACCTATTTCTGTCCAGCCCTTTGGACTGGCCTTTGGAGAATTTTGGACTGGTTTTGCTCTGTGCTGCCTCACTGAATTGTGGCTTTCTGCTTCCCACTTATGAACTGAGCTGCTGCAGTAACTGAATCAGTCTGATGGGTTTTCATGCCTCCATTTTGATCCCTCCAGACCTACATCATCAGTTGTAAATTGAATATTCTTTTTTTTTTTTTTCCCTTTAGGACCTCTTATCCTTCTCTCTTCGAGACGGTAAGTTTACTTAGCATTTGTTCTTTGTAGAAATAACATAGTCGAGTTTACATCTGATACTTTAAAGTGCTCAAAAAAAGGTACTATCCTATTTCATCTCAGCTTCCTCTCTGGCAAAAGCAGCACACTCCTTCCATGCATCCCCTTCAAGAAAAACAACTCTTATATTAGGAATGGTTAATAATACCCACTGAAAATTGAACAGCTCTTCACCCCTTACCTTCACACACCATGCATTGACAAGCTCTTGTAAATGGTGGTGGAGTGGAGTGGTTTTTCTCCAATGTTTCCAGGGAAGCAGGTGACCTCTTCCTTTCAGAAGGCAGTAAAGCTGTTATGAAAATCTCAGCCTAAAAAATTTTCTGCCGGTTGCCTAAAAAAAAAGAAAAAATTATTCAGGGTATAAATTCCAGAGTGTCCTGTGAAGCCCATTATAAATAAATGTGATTTTTCTCATATATTATATTACACATAAAACAATTCTCTGGTTTGCAATCCATTACATGGATTAGTCTGATAAAAGTAATGAAATAAAGACTGTCTACTGAACAGAATGTTCATTTCTAAAAGAAGCCTGGATTGTATCACTACTTGCATTTTTTAAATCTCTGTGTTTTAACATGTTCTCCCAGGAAAGAACTCACTGCTTGCTGATTAGCCTGTTGCACTGCAGAACAAAACAAGTTTTGTTCTTGCTTTATTTTTAATGGAAAATTGACAAGCCAGTTATTGCAAAATCGCTTATTTTGCGAAGCTGGAATTTAGAAGGAATATCTTTCCAGGCCTCGCTCCCTTCCCGCCAGGCTGGTGAGGAAGGAGCCCAGCAGAGTGTCAGCAGGCAGGAAACAGGAAGGGGGCTCAGTACACACCTGCCTGGACTTGCAGGACGTGCCACATTTCGTGAGCGAGTGCAGATAAGTCCTGTCCTCATTTCTCAGTTAAGCACAAACCTGATCAACGGTGTCATTAAAGGCACGGAATTAGTTTGGTATCTTGGTAATGACAGTAATAAATAAACAAACTTCATAGGTTGCCCGGTGCCATATTTGATCTACATGCAACAGGTATCATAAACGTTCTTTGCAGTTGGGTCTTGCTGGTATCTTCACCCACCCTGAGAAAAGCAATTGTGTTTTTCATCCCAGAGTGTGCCAAGAACCCTTTATAATAAAGCCAAACTGATGAGAGAAATACATTAAAAAGCAAGATTTGGCACAAATAATTTAAAATCTATTACAATTAAGGTGTCTTTTCTTCAAGAACACCTGCTTATAAGCCCAGGAGTAATCAGTTCTGCTGTCTGGTGTTGTCTGAGTGCACAGTCCACTCCTGCATCTCCAGCAGGGAGTATAAAAGCGAACATTTGTCTGTGGTGCTGCTGGGAGAGCTGGTGTGTAGCGTTACACTCCAGAGTGCCTGTTGTTGCCACCAAGATGAGTTGAAGAAAAAGCTTTTGCATGGAGGTGCATTTTTACAAAATGCCACCTCCTGCACTGGTGCAGTCGAGGTGGGCTGTGCCCAGTTACCCACATAGACATGTTTGATATTTCCAGTTAGCAGTGGTCCTGCTGCAGCATTTCTCTGTTGAAAAGTTGCCAGCAGGCCTCTACCACAGAGGATGGAGACCAAAGGATCTGAGATCCTTTTCCTGCCACAGAGGCATTACCTGGTGTGGTGGCTCTGTTCGCAGGGAAGAAGGATTTTCCATTTATCAGTCTCTTCTCATGTTCCTGGAAGAAAAAGAGGGCCTGGGGGAAGGAGCTGCTCTGTGACATGTTCCTCAAGTGCTCTGCTCCTTAACTAAACAGTGTGATCAGACTGATCAGACTGATTTCCTGGGCTTTTCTCTCTTCAAGGATACTATGATGCTCGAGCCAGGGTGTTGATCTGCCGTGTCAGCTGGCTGCTGAGAATCCCCTTGGAAGATCTGGAAGTCCTGGAGGAATCTCTGCTTGAGAGCCTGAAGGAACAAAAAGAGGAAGAGTCAGAGTAAGAACATTTGGGTTGACTGTGGGATCAAAAAACGCTGCCAGTGCTCCAAAGCTTAGCAGTAATTACTTGTGCCTAAGTCCAGTCTCTGATTATTCCCCTCATGGCTCTTACTGTAATAATTTATGACTTGATTAGGGTTGCAGAGCCCTCACAGCACTGACAAGCAGATAAGCTCAGCATTCTTAAAATCAGAGCTGAGACCTGGCCTTGCACACTGGTAAATGCTGTTCTGCACTGAGCTGCCTCCTTTCCTCTTTCCTGTTGCCTCTCAGAGACTGTAGATTTTGCATAAATACAACACAAAAATCTTGTTGTCTCTTGACCCAGTCTCCTTCAGATAGAACTGCCTCTTGCAGAATGAAGTTCCTGCAGATAATCAGGATTTAGATCCTCAGCTGTTCATTGTCTACAGATCTGTCCATCTTTAAGAGACAGCTGGATAACTCCTACTGAAGGGAGATTTCTGAGGGCAACAGGCTGAATCTTCAGATATGTACAGACCTGGCTCATAATTCTATGTTATTAATAAAGGGTTACTTCTTGGTATCTATAAGAAATGTAGTATCTTTATATTCCTCTCATCAGGCAGGAATTGTGCGATGGTTTAGCGATAATTAAGGCAGTAAATATGTCCGTAGTGGACTTTCAAGGGAAATATTTTCATCTGTCAACTCAGCAAACGGGTTATGAGATTACCCTGAATGCTAATAAAGGCTTTAATCAACACCCATGCCATGGTTCAGCTCAGGTGTTACCATGGGGTCCAGCATGTGATGGGTATCTTCCAGTTACAGCTGTATTCAAATAACAACTTTATAGCACACTGTAAAAAGGGAAAGTCAGAATAATCTCAAAGATTGTGGACTTCCAAATGTTTGGTGTGCAGGAGCAAGGGTTGGTATTAATGGGGACTGTTTTGCTGTGGTTTGTGAAAACAAACTTAGTGCTGGGCCTTTAAGCTGTGTCTGCTAACGGTGAAAGAACAGTGTGGATTTCAAACCCTGCTGCCAACCCAGTGGGGTTCCTGTGTGTCTGCTGTGGAAAGAGCCAGGGATTCCTATCTTGTCCTTTGCCCAAATCTCAGCCATGGGGCTAGATGTCTGTTAGATAAAAGGGAAAAGAAAAATCCTTATGGCAAGAGGAGCCCAAGACAGCAGTGTGAGCACATTGTTATTGCTGTGCTAAAACAAGGCTGAGATTTGTGGGGAATCCATGACCCTTTCTTTGGTTTGAAGTCAGGAGTCAATGGGGAAAGGAAGCAAAATATAAACCTGTCACCACCTTGACCTCACAGATTTTGGGGCTGGGAACACCAGCATGTGCTTGGAATGCTTCCAGCTTGGACCAGCAAGAGGTTTTGGAACAGAAACAACCAACCAGAGGTTTGGCAGCTCCTGCACAGGTGTTTGTACCGATATTTGTTAACAGGAGGTTTTGCTCCTGCCTTTGCTGCTGTGGATATATTGGATTGAGGACCAGAACCTGCAAGTTTAAATGTACAATTCTCTATAGAATTATGCTCCAACCACTTAAATCCATGTTACTTGTACCAAACCTGTTCTGACCTGCAGGTGTGTGAACCTTTCTTTTGTACACGGTTCTGTAAGAAATTGGAAAACATCACAACATTTTCTTGCTAATATGTGCTCCTGCCACTTTTCCTTATTGGAAAGTGACCTGAAATTCCCCATAACAATCTCTCTGAACATAATTTGTGGTTCAGGCAAGAAGCTGCTCGTACAGTCAGGGTAGAGAAATACCAGAAGCAGCAGTTAATTACCACAGTGGATAAAAGCAGTCTGGTAATCCAGTGATAATGGTAATGGAGGAGCCATTAGGAAGCAGCTGCTGGCAGCTCCAGAAGGTAAGCAGTGACAGGCAAAACTCCTCCTTTTATTTACTGCATCAGCAGGCAGGATTTAGCTGCCACTCTTTTTCTCCCCTCATAACTCAAACTGCTCATTATTCCAGCTGACTCCAGGTTACACATATTCCAGCTCTCTTGTCATTATTCTCAGACACAGTGCAGTGACTGTAAAAGCTGATGAACCTCATGTAGAACAGAAATTGCTGGGTATTGCCAGCTTAGGTATGAACAGCCCGGCTGCAGCACTCGTGTAAAGAACTCCAGGAGCAATTTTATCCAAAGCCAAGCATTCAGCTTGGTGACTAAGGCACATAATAGAGCATTTTGAAAGGATGAGAGGAAATGGCCTCAAGCTGTGCCAGGGGAGGTTCAGGTTAAGTCAGGAGGAATTTCTTCATGGAAAGGGCTGTCAGGCATTGGAAGGGGCTTCCCGTGGAGGTGGTGGAGTCCCCATCCCTGGAGGTGTCCAAAGACTGACTGGATGTGGCACTCAGTGCTCTGGGCTGGGTGACAAGGTGGGGATCAGGCACAGGTTGGACTTGATGGTCTTGGAGATCTTTTCCAACATCAGTGATTCCATGATTCTCTGATAGCCAAACACTGCTTTGCCCATGGGGCTGTAGAAAGCGGCTGTGGTTGTGCAGAAATTGGAGAGGTGTTGGTCTCCGCAGACACCACGTTTGCAGTTGCATAAGGTAATGAGCAATGGTTTTTTGGAGGGTCTCTGTGGAGACAAATCTCTGTGACGTGCAGGTCTGTGGGAGTTCTGCCAGTGAGTGCAGTGACTCAGGGATTTCACCCACTGAGCTCCATTCTCCTCCTGCTGCGCCTCACAAAGCTGCATATTGTTTGGGACTCGTGTAAAATTGTCTTAATCAAAATTACAGTGTGCTTAGGGGGTTCCAGGAAGGATTAGGCAATTATATGGATAATGAAAATCCAAAATTAGGCTAGGATTAACAGGGAAAATATCCAAGTTTGGAAGCAAGATAAATTATCACATTTCAAGGCCTGGATTAACTGCTGTGTAAACAGGCCAGAAGGAACCTTCCTCTGGAAACAACTTATTCCAGCATCCTCTGTTTCTCCCACTTTCCTCTGAAATTGAAGCACTTCTTGTAAGAGAGAAAGCAAAGACATTGGAGAGAAGTCAAAAGTAGGGGCTAATAAGTGGTATTTGTTCCTTTTAGGTTTGTTTACCTCTTTCTGATAAGCTTGTTAAAACACAGCTGAAATGCACACAGACAAATGAACTGATGAGTGTGTTTAATTCCTATTATATTATTATATTGTGATGTGCAATTAGAAAGCAGCTCGAAGTAAACACTGCTATTGGAAAATAGTTTAATTGCACCTCTGTTTGTTAGCACAAATTACCCCTATTCCCTTTTATTTCAAACACTTTTCCCTGTTTCTCCTTAGCTTTCTTGTGGTTTTTTAGGACACTTAGGCAGCATATAGTTAATGAAATGCTTTTGACTTTTTGTTTCTTTTTTTTTTTTTAACAAGCTTCAGCCCTATTAGGAAGGGTTTTCTGAGTAAGTACTATCTGTTAGCTTTTGTCAGCAATTAAATTGTTTCAATTTAAATCTGTGGTCCATTTAATCCATTCAATTTAAATCTCTAAATCCATGCTCATAAATCTCAGTCTGCTGTCACAGTCCACACCTGCATGTTCCTTTTTACTGTTCCTGGGAGGGAAATTACACCAAGGAGAATAAAAGCAGATTCTGATGCAGCATTGTTACCCATCAGGCTTTTCCCTTAGTTTTTGTACTTCTAATCCCCCCACAGAACTGCAGAAGTCTCAAGAAAAAAGAAGGAAAGAAGGAAAAAGCTGAAGAGATACCTACTGATCGGTCTGGCAACTGTTGGGGGTGGAACAGTGATTGGTGAGGCTGCCCTTGGCATTCTGGGGACACAGCACCAGGGACAGAGAGGAGTCTGACTCCAAGAAAAGTGTTTTCAGCCTCACAAAAATAAACATGAAAGAATTAGCTGGAAAAGTTATTATTCCAGTGTAGCTTCACTAGCTGGGGGAAGTATTAAACTGAGGTTGTCACCCTTAAAAATGTTTTCTCCTTTGCTCTCATGTTATAAGAGGATCAGATCTTCAACTCTGAAATCAAAAGTGTGGTATTAGATCAATGTTTCCTGAGCAAATAGAGCACAGCTTACCCCAGATCACCACACAGTCTTCCTTTGACTTTGAAATGACTCTTCATTTTTACTGAAGTCAGTCAAAGAATTTGGGCAGAGATTCAGGGCCTGGGGAGGGTCTCAGGAAGCCCCTTTATTGGGCATGCAAAAAGCTCTTCCAGCGGAAGTAGCAGCACTCTCCCAAGCACAGGGAAATGCCCACCTGAGGTTTCTGAGGGATAATAGTTTGGTGATATCTCTTGTTGCATCCTCAGGTCTGACAGGAGGCCTGGCTGCCCCTCTGGTTGCTGCAGGAGCTGCCACAATCATCGGGAGTGCTGGAGCAGCTGCTTTAGGATCGACTGCTGGGATTGCTGTCATGGCATCCCTTTTTGGAGCCGCAGGAGCTGGTCTTACTGGTGAGAGAGTGACCATACCATTCTCAGCCGCTGAGGCACAAGATCATGTCTGTAAATGCACAGTTAATGACCCCACTGAGCTCTCTGCAGAATGAGGGAAGCGATTGGAGGTGTAATCTGTGAGATTTTTATGTCAGTGCTGATTAAGGTACTGTGTAGCCCCTGGTGACCAAATAGGGAAAGAATATTTGGTGTGTGGTTAATGAAGGACATGAAAACTTGCTGCTTTGGGTTAGAAAGATGCTGCCATGGAGAAAAGCAGCTGTTACAGCAAAAAAACTCTTCTGCTGGATTCCGTCAGATCACACAAATTCAGAAGGATCATGTTGGCTCCTTACCAAGCTATAAGTAATGCATGGACTGACTGAGGGTTTTGGAAAGGAGAAAAACCCTCTCCAGATTACCCAATTAATTTATTAAAGAACTCTTAACTGTTAGCAGAGTGTGTCCTTTCTGTGCCATCTCTGAGCCGTGTGTTTCTTCCTGGCTGCGTGTAGGATACAAGATGAAGAAACGTGTGGGAGCCATAGAAGAGTTTGAATTCCTCCCCCTTACTGAAGGGAAGCAGCTCCACATCACCATAGCAATCACTGGATGGCTGTGCACTGGCAAATATGGTAAGAACATGATGAGGAAACAGAGAGGAGCTCAAAGAGCTATGGCTGTGTCCTGCTCCAGGCTGTGTTTGTGCTCACAAAGCACCATGTCTGCCCCACATTTCCATGGCATGGTAACTAAACCACGTCAATTCTCGCCATGAGACTTTGCAACCCAGTCTGCAGCCCCAGGCAAGCAGAGGGAGAAAAAGAGGGCATTAAGTTGGTGGTGGTAGCAGGACTGGGATCAGCGTAGCGGGATTGTTTCTGTTAGGAACTGTTGCGCGGTTTTGCCAGAAAAGGTCTGTTTGGGAGATGATTGCCAGCACTAGTACAAAGTGTCTCTGAGATCTTATGTTTATCCTCCAGGAATTAGCAGAAAATAGTGTGGTTTTGCTCTCTCTGTATCTGCCAGCTAATGAGGTTTATTGGCAAGAAAGTTCTGTCAAGTAAATCCTGCTAAGCACAGCACTCCAGAGGTGACTTACAGGGGAAACCTTGAAAGGTCTGGAGTGCTTTATTTTCCAGTGTAGCTTGTCTTATGTCACCTGTCTGCTCATGTACTCAGCAACCTGACTGAACAGCTGCCAGTTTATTGAGAAGCACCGTAATTAACTCTGGGTATCATTAATGCAGAAGGATGTCTCGCCCTGTCGCTTGCCAGGCTGCAGTTTGCTGTCACAGGGAAGTTCTTTTCACTTTGCAGTGCTGGCTTTGGCTTCTCTCTTTGTCTGCTTGCCAGAGGTCCAAATCCTCAGGGCTGGAGGGCTCCCAGGCACGGTTAGAGAGGCAAGTGTGTCCCTCTAGGAACCTTTTTGTGTCTGTTTGCCCTTAAAAGGGAGTTACAGATGACACACATTCTTCTTCCATAACTAGCAATCTGCTAGATTGTTTTAAAGAGCAAAACCAGGGTTGTCATCCATTTTCCTCCTTACAGCACTGTCTGTCTGTGTACACACGCCTTCAAACAGAGGGACTGAGGACAGGAATTTTATGGAATTTGCCACTTTATGATTTTGGAGCTGCCAGTAGCTGCCAATCCACGTGTCCACAAATATGACAGTCCACTGTGGTGATCTTGTGTCACTTTGATCAGCAGCTGCCTCAACCTGCCTGCATTGTTTGGGGAAGGAACAGTATGGGAAAGCTTTTAATGAATTAAGATGACAATTCTGCTCTGCCCTTCAGTGTTGATCTGTCATTAATAGCATTGCCAGAATATTCCAGGGTCCTGCAGGTTCTGTTCCAATCCTCAGAAGGGCTCCTCTTGCCAGGTATCAGCCATCGTGTTCTCTCCAAACATGAATTCCATCTTTGCGCCTTTCCCAGGGAGCTTCACAGCCCCGTGGAGCAGCATGTTGCACTCGAGTGAGCAGTACTGCCTGGCCTGGGAATCCAAGTACTTGATGGAGCTTGGCAACGTCTTGGATTCCCTGCTGAATGGTTTTGTGAACATGATGGCTCAAGAAGCCCTAAAATTCACTGTCTTATCAGGTAAGAAACTAAATCGTATCAGATCTGCTTGAGTGACTCTTGTGCGGTTTCACTGTTAGAGGAGCTTTCCTGGAGGAAGCTCCTTCAGAAGGAATGTTTTGGAGGAGGCAGTGCTGACACTGCCCAGCAGAAGTGACCTGAGCACCTCCTCTACCACGCCTGTAATTTAGCTTTCCTGGACTGCTGAGCCGCTGTGTCATTGCGTCATTCTGTTAAAGTTACAGCTGGAAACACCTCCCTTCATGTGTGACTGTTCATTTCTCCATGTTATTACACCATTTACTGCTGTACAGAAACCTCCCAACACGCGGGTTACACTCAGCCCTCTGTGCCAGAACATCAGATTCTTTCTTATCTTTAGTCCAGCAAAGCATTTCCCAGCACAGCTGTTGGGAAAGAAGAGCTGGAAATGACAAAAGCTCCTAGGCTTAGCTTTTCACTTCAGTGAACTCTCTTGATTTTGATTTTTTTCTAAGAAACCTCTATATGTTGCAGGGATTGTGACAGCCTTGACTTGGCCAGCGTCACTCCTGACTGCTGCCAGTGTCATTGACAACCCCTGGGGAGTGTGTCTGCATCGCTCTGCTGAAGTGGGCAAACACCTTGCACACATCCTGCTCAGCCGACAGCAGGTAACCGGCCAGAATCACCCCGGAATAACGGCTGGGAGGGAATTGGCCCAGGGAGGTGAACTTCTATAGTTATGCTGGTTACGTGCTATCTTTCTAGGAAGACAAAAATTAAGAAAACAAAAACCCAGAGAGTGCTGCATGAAGGTGACCAGCAGATGTCTGGCTCACTGGGGAAAAGGAGGAAGTCCCAATTGGATCAGAGAAATCCTGCTGAGATTTGTTCCATTTAACCTAAAGCTTTTCTAAATGAGGAAGAAGAGATCCAGGTCATAAATGACCAGTGGCTTAACCATGTCACAACACAGCCAGGCCCACTCACCTAGTGGAAGTCAGAGAGCAGGAAGTGAGGTTGAGTGAAAAGGAAAGGAGGATACAGAGTTTTAAAAATATTTATTGATCATTAAGGGGCACCAGCAAAACAACCTGAGAGAAAAGTGGGTGGCAGCCAACACCCAGTGAGCCGTGGCTTTGCCTGCAGAGAAGGGGAATGGGCTGGTACCTGACAGAAGTGTCAGGAGTCTCTCTGAAAAGGCTGGAAAAAAGACATTTCTGCCCCCTAAGAGCCTGCCATCATTTGTTGGGCCAGCTCTGGTTTTTGCTGGCCATGTGTTTGTCTCACACCAGTCACTGTTGATTATGGAGGAGCCCGAGGGGAGCTGTTGCCCCAGAGCTATGTGTCCCAGCAAGGTGAAACAGCAGAGGAGGAACAAACTTGATTTCTCATAAAAATCCAATCCTAGAAAACTCCATAAACTTTATTTCATACAAGCCCTTTGTTTTGCTCGGGGGCATTTGTTCCTGCCTGTTAAGCATTTGCTATTGTGAAAACACACATTCCAGCGTGCTGGAGAATCTAAAACTAGTTAATGTGATGTCTGGGTTGTCCATCACACACCTGCTCCCTGCATATTACAAAGACCATTTTTCATTGATGTTGGGATTAGGCTCGCTTTGATCTTACAGAAAATCTTATTAGGCTATTCAAAATAAAAGCTTAAAGCTTAAAAGCCACATCATTTTTTATAACCATCTCATGGTGCTGCTGTCAATCAGCCTGAAATCTGGCAGTGGTCAGTATTTTTGTATTACAGCTTCTTCTTCTGTTTATTGAGACAGAAGAAGAAGCTAGGAAAATGTTGTTCCTTGAATAAGGTTTTCATTTGGGAATTTCAAAACCAATGACAGCATCTGTTTTGGTTCTGTTTGAAACATCCACTTTGTTGTAGCTGCTGATCATTAGACTTTTTTCAGTTGATTTTCTGAAGATCAAAACATACAAAATACTCAGATATGTAGAATTCTCCATATTGAACTGGGCATAACTCTGAGGAGACCTGATCCCTTTGAAACCGACCAAATTGCTCCAGTATTTCAAAGGTGATACACAAGCAGGTGCTCTGTGTCTCAGGTTCTCAGGGATCCCAAGCCCAGTCTCTCTTTCCAGAGAAAACACCATTTGGTGGCATTCTTTCCTTTCCTTCTTTCTCAGGGCCAGAGACCTGTCACACTGATTGGCTTCAGCCTGGGTGCCAGAGTCATTTACTTCTGCCTGCAGGAAATGGCTCAAGAAAAAGGTAAAAATTCACCTTCTAACCATTTTTTCTTCTATTTTCCTTACTCCTGGTGGAGAAATTGTTCTTCCAAGAGGAAGAACACGGCTCAAGTCTTTTAGGATAAGACAAAACACAAAAAAAAAGAGGTTTAAATGCCTTTGGAGCCAAATTCTGCTGTCATTTCCCCCAGTCCAGCAGATGGAATTCACTGTCTTCACTTGAGGGGTTTCAGTGGGTCACGTTGGTCTGTAAACAACAAGGTGACATTTGTGATCAGTCTGGAGCTGCCCACGCACTGCCCGATCCCGGCAGAGGATGCTTTGCCTTTCTTGGGAGCTCTCTGCAGCTCTCGTATCTGATTCCCTGAGTCCTGCCTTCCATTTAAGTCGTTGAAATGCCACTGTCATCTGCTATTTTCATGGTAATTTTCCCCCAAAGTCAAGTATAAAACCATCTGTCAATTTATTACCCATTGTGGTTCTGTTTATTAATAGATTCTATTTTAATTTAGGGAAAAAAAAGAGTAAAATCATTATGATCAGTTGATGGAAATTGTATCTTGGAGTTGAGTCAGCAGTGAGTGTGTGCAGCCTGCCTTCCCCCCACGTAGCAATTTAACTCATTAACCATTTAGCTGCACAATAAATCATAAATAGGCAATTTTATAAAGGAAAATGTCCAGTAAAGTCCAAGAAGGTGGGAACAGAGTCAAGTGAGGATGGAGAAGGTCAGCACTGACAGCTGTGTGCCAGAACTTCACTTCTGGTTTAAAATGGAAGTCCTCAGATACAGGAATTCTGTTCTCAAAATAAATCTAATCAAATCCAGAATGATCCTAACAGAGTTACACTGGAGCCAGCACCCAGATCCTAATCTGGCCCCAGACCTACACTTTTTGTGTCCTGAGGATGCCAAGGGCTGAGGTATTTCCAGGCTTTTATTTCAGTCTGCAGGCTCTGGAATAACACGAGCCGATAGCTTAGGGAGGAAATCCTTAGGGGCCTGGAAGGTTGGCTGCCACTCCAAAGAAATCCAAGTATCATGGTGATGTATCAGAGCAGCTCGCACCATACACTGATTTTTCAGTTCCTTAATTGAATTCTGAAAGCTGAGCTGTTTGTGAGATGAAAAGCAGCATGTTTAGCACAGATTGCCAAGGCGTTCTTCACAGGCACATTCCAGAGCAAGCCACAGAAGGAATGGAGCTGGGACCTGGGACAGCTGAGACTGATTTGGGTTTGGACTTGGATGTCTCACACGATAGGAACACACGGCCCTGTCATGCAGGGCTCTGTATCCAGATGGCAGTGGCATTTCTGAGGACAAATAGCTAATGATGGATTGGCCAGTGAAACACCACGGCAGGGACTCAGACTCTGTTCAAATGCTTCTCTGCAAAGCAATGGAATAACCTTTGGATACTTCATCATGGATGACTTCGGGAGCCAGAGCTCAGCAGGTTTCCAGAAAATGACATTATGGCAGAAGCTGGAGTAAATGAGCCATCGGAGACACGTTACTGCGTGGGAAGGTCATTGCTCTGATTTCTTCATTGGGATTCCCATGCATTTTAGTAAATAATTAGCAATTAGCAAACTAATGCAAATTGATAATAGCTGTTACCACTGGAGCCTGAACCTTGAAACCCAGCTGTGTGTGACAGGAGTGAGGTGTCACGCACTGGTGTTTGGTACCGATCACAGCTCCTGTGACCAGTATCCCACTGGGCTGTGACCCCTGCTGGGCTCAGGTGTTGGGAATGCTGCTGCCAACTCTGCCCTGGGACATCTGTACACAGCCAGAGCTGAATTCCAGCCCTGTTCTCCCTCCAGTCAGGACTAACGTGCTGAGGTAGTTTCCCTTTCCCAGTGAGTTGCATCCCAAGGGCACAGCAAAGCCCAGCTCCCAGAACTGGTTATGGTCTCTGGGACAGCTTCTTTCTTCTACACCTTTTCTGGAGAAATCATCTTAATCAGGTTTTAATTTTGGCCTGTCATGCTCACTCTGTTCCCACCTGCTTGGACTTGATTGGAAATTTTCCTTTATAAAACTCCTTATTCATTAGCCACTCTCTATGAGGTTAAATGGTTAATGAATTAATTTTTTTCCACTGCTTTTGCAGGCTTTATTGTTCTTCATCATCAAAAAGATTTACAAACTGTGAAATACATTTCATTTATCTCAAGCCTCAGCTGCTCTGCAGGCCAGTGATCTGTTCCCAGGTTTCTAACCTGTTAAAATTCAAAGAAAATGAGCATTTTTCAGCCAAGGCTATACTTTTTGTTGTTGTTGTTCTTAGCAAGCAATAAGCTGGACAAAGGACTGGAGAAACAAAAGCTTCCAACACCTTGCCCAAATATTCAGGATCCTGATGAATTAGCTGCTTGTTTATTCTGTTGGCTTACACCGTGGCTGTGGAATTTAGAACCTTGGTTGGAACGAGCTTTCCCGTTAGCAAGGCTCTGGGTTTCCTTTTGATTGCCCATGATTATGGGAACACTGGTTTATTGCTCACAGATTACACTCACAAAATTCAATTGCTCTTCGCTCTTTTTGATTGGTGAAAAGTTTGCTCTGCAATAAGAAATAATTCCAGGAAAGCTCATTTGGATTTGTCAGGCACCGGGATTTACACCACGGAGAAGGATGCAGGCACTGCAGGCAGCTCCAGTCCTTTACTGCTTTCAGAGAAAGGAACGAAGTGATTTACATTTGAAAAGGCTACCCAGGCAGCACCTCTCCCTCAAGTGTTGGGTTTAGCTCAGGTCTGTGGAGCCTGGTCTCCCACAGGTGCAGAGAACGGATTTGGAATGTTATCCTCATGAGTCTTCCATTTAACTGTTGTGGCATCAGAGGCTTCATCTCTCTTTACAAAGATTTATGGAAGATACTGATATATTGTTCAGGAATTTAGGAAAGTAGCAGAGCTGCCCAGTATTTTTCATTCCATCATTATTTCTCCTGAAATTGCCCAGCTGCAGCTCTCTGATAAGTGAGGATTTATTATGCTTAAAAGTCAACATTGCTGTTCAGCAAATCAGGCTCTGGGCATTCAGGTTACAGCAGAAGGAAATCAAACCAGTCTGATAGATATTCACTGGGTATTGGCGAGTGCCTCCATTGTTGCTACTTCCAAGTCAATATTAACAATTTGGGATTTTCTCTTGCATGTTCAGGTCATGTTTTTCATAGAATCAGCTGTGGGAAGAGTTCCTCATGCTTCACCTATCACAACATTTGCTGACTCTGTGGGATCTCAGACCCTTTTACCTGTTTCAGAGCTTTGTGCAAACCCACATCAGTGAGTCAGCAGACTTTTTGTTTCAGAGGTATCCAAACCTTTCCAGAGGTTTGCTGCTTGAACAGCATCTCCCTGAGCAGAGACCAGGCCACTTCTCCCTCCTGCCATCAGTCTGGTCCTTTGCACTGTCTGAGGATCTTGATTTTTCACATTTATTAACTCCAGTGTGGACTCTTCACATGTATGCAAAGTTGTATTTATGATCCTCCTTTCCATTGTTTCTGTCTTTCAAATTGAAGCCACCAAAATGATGATTTTTCTGTAGCACACATCTGAACACACTTCATATAAGAATATCTTCTGATCCATCTTCTAAATCTGAGCTGTTCTGCTTTCACCTTGACAGACTCACAAGGGATCATTGAAGATGTTGTCTTGCTGGGAGCTCCGGTGGAAGGAGAAGCCAAGCACTGGAAAGCGCTCACCAGAGTGGTGTCGGGCAGGATCATAAACGGCTACTGCAGGTCAGTGTGTGCTCAGTGCCCGGCCCCGTTAGCCTGGGAGTGGGTTGGGGTATTTATCCCTTTCAAGCACTTTGTAAGTGCTGGTGAGGACATTGATTCAGCAGTGCCAGAGCCTAGTCCCTCCCTCAGATCCACTGGAGACAACAGCTTCAGGAGGCACTTGAAGGCTGTTTGACCCAGCTCATGGCTCTTTGTGACACTGGAAGCCCAAGTAGGTCCTGTTCATAGAGGGATTCTAAAACTGGCTCAGTGTGTTTGTGTGTGTAATCGGGTATATTCTAAAGCCCCTTTAAATCTCAGCTTTATGTGAAGGACTCTAAATACAGCAGTTAAGTTTTCTGACTTAAAGAACGGGAATTGGAACCTATAAAAGCTTTAAGATGCAGTTCACTTGTGGCTGCTTATGGGGAACAAGATGTGAAAATCACAATGGAAGGGAAGGAGCTCAAGCAAATTGAAGGTTTTTATATCTGGAGTGGGTTTCTGGTCAAGATAATCCACATGAACAAGATATTTAACTTGCAAAGGAAGAATAGCTGGAATAGCTGTAGCAAATTTAGTAAGGATGTGAGAGAATACAAAGATCGCCTTCAAAACAAATACCAGCCTTTTAAAACCACATTTGAAAAACATTTTAGAAATAAAAGCAGACAACTGTTGTGGGAGCTGCTGGATGAGAAGAGGGAAGTTCAGAGGCCTGAAACAGCTGAAGCAGTCTCAGAAAAGCTGTTAAGTATTCAAGTGATAGCTTCAAACCTAATGACTGTGTCTTGGAAGATAATTGTGGCAGGAACACTGCTTACCAGCACAATTAGATAAGGGGAAATTAAAACCAAGGAATGAAGCAGGGAAGACTAAGAGCATGGGGAAATAAATTGAGAAATAACCAGGCAAGAAGATTAGCAAAGAACCTGCAAGTCAAGACAGTTTATAAAGCTGTGAGCCCTCGGGTCAAGGACAGGTGGAAATGCTGCTGGGGTTTTCCATGCACACATCCATATGGATGCCTACACATGTGAGTGGAAGGTGGGGAAGTATTGTGTTACTGTGCTTCTAACAGAGTGTTCTAACTTAGAAAGAAGAATTAAATAAATGAATTAAAAGTATTCAAGGTTAAAACAAAAAGTTATCAATCACATCTCTCAGTTAGGCTGGAAATTGTTGCTTTTGTTCTCTTTGGATCCCAGGATTTTCAGGGATGCCGGATATAAACACCACTTGCAGTGTTTCTTCATGTGGCATAAGGAAAAGCTGCCTCCCTGGGAGTGCTCTGAGTTCCTCCAAGAAGCCATAAATGATAGAAATCATTGCATATAACTGAGTTTACCCAGCAAATATTGTTCCTACTTGTGTTCTACAAAAATAAATTTCACTCTAAGAAGCTCAGTGTATCCATTTCCTAGAACACACACACACACACACACACATACACACACAAGATCTTGTTACAGTTTCTAAACCTGCCTGTCTGTTGGAAGAAAATACAGTATGTGAGTTTCTCGGGGTTATTCAGGTAACATGAGGGGCAGCTGGCAGAGTGAATTGAGAGATATGGGGAATTTCTGTGAGGATTGAGATCTGAGAGAAAGATTATACAAACATTGTGCGGTAAGGCCTCACCCGATTCTGATTGCTCTAGTCTCTCGCTTCCACAGAGGGTGGCCTCGTTCTGTCACTTCAGGAGTAACTCTCTTTAGGTCGGATGAATTACACTGGATAGAATTCCTGTAAGATCAGATTTGAGCCCAGCTGTTGAGCTTCAGGCCTTGTTCTTCTTTGGTTTTGGAGTATGAGGGGACGGGGGGAGTGAGACCCCTGTCAGCTGTCAGAGCTGTCCCCTCCCACTTCACAGCAGGGTTACAAAATCCCAGGGGGAAATCTCACCCAAATCAGTTGGACTGGCTCAGCTTTTGAAAGAACCCAAACCTGAGCAGCGTGGATGTGTTGTAATGGTTTTGCAGGGCTCTGTGTAGACTTAAAACTCCTAGTGTGGATTATTTGGGAGTAGCCAGGAATGGGCACCTGTGCAGAAGCATTTCACTGGCTGCCATCACAGAGCACAAATCCCACTCGTGTCCCACTTCAATCAGCTCTGCAGAGCACAGTGGCATTTCGGTGCCCAGATTTTATGCTGTTGCTCAGCACAGAAGAGTTTTGTATTTCCTTCTCTCCTCATGCCATGGTCTACCCTGAAACTGTCACAGTGACTTATGGCACTGCTTTAGAGTGGGAACAAACTCTTCCTAGTTCTGTCACTGAAGCCATGTATTTCTACAGTAGCTGTAAATCAGGAGCACTCCCAGGAGCTTCACAGTCGATATTTATGTCACAACATCAGTGTTATAGGTCTCATCATCTTTACAGCTTTATGAGCTGGAGAACCTATCAGTGCACGAAGAAGATGAAATACGTCAATGTGCAATCCCTAAGCAAATATAGAAATAAACAGAAGGGTCAGATTTTTAAGCTCCCTGCAGGTAAAGAGACTACACCCATGGATCAAGATTCACTTCAGACTTACACCTCTGTGTCCCAGGAACCTGAATCCAGAAAGTAATTCCTGGTGTGATTCCTACTTCACACAGACCTGCAGCTGGTCTTGCTCCAGACATTACTGTGCTTCCCAGCCCTTTCACTCTCTCGTGGTCTGAGTAGTAACACATTGGAAGTGTTCCAGGCCAGGTTGGACAGGGCTTGGAGCAACCTGGTCTTGTGGAAGGTGCCCCTGCCCATGGTAGGGTGTGGAACGGGATGAGCTTGAAGGCACCTTCCAACCCAAACTGTTCTGGAATTCTTTGATTCCACATTGCATTGATTTGCATTGGCTGGGCAACAGGATTTATTCCCACTCTTCTCTGCTTCCAGGGGGGACTGGCTGCTGAGCTTTGTTTACAGAACCTCCTCTGTCCAGCTCAACGTTGCAGGCCTCCAGCCAGTCGACCTGGATGACAGGAGGATGGTGAACATGGACCTTTCCTCTGTGGTAAGTTTTCATATTCTCATTTTTTCTCCATCATCCTTTGCCTGCAGCGCTGGAACACCACACTCACGGCGCAGGGGAAGCTGGGGACAGAAGAGAGCCCCTCCAGGTACACTGTCCCTCTTTCCTGTCTTTGAGGGAACTCTTACGCACACTTCCCTCTGGATTTTGTTGGCCCAGCTAGCACTCAGCATTGAGCAAAACAGTGAGAATCTACCTCTCCTATTGGGTATGTTTGGGTTTTTTTTGGTTCTGGCATATCTCATACTGGAGATAGAAAATGCTGTTACTCCTCAAGAAGGGCCTTGCTGTCACAGAATCATGGAATGGTTTGGGTTGGAAAAAGCCTAGTCCTGAGCCCTGTGAGTGTGGATCCGGGGGGAGGTGGGATCAGAGCTGGAAAACGTGGATCTCAAACACGCGCCTGCACAGCAGGTGCAAGCCACTATCTTATCTTGGTGGAGCCTTCCACACTGCTCAGGTTCATCCGGGGCAGGCTCCTGGCCCTTGTACCTTGGTCCCTGGGGCTGCAGGAGCCGGAGCTGGTTTGGAATTACAGAAGCTCTGTGATAGCAATGACTGGTTTGCCAGGTTCTGCTGCCTTTTCAGAGTGTGTGTCTCCAGGAAACAGGGAGAGATTCACTGGTGTATCTCGGAAACATTCATCTTCCTCAGAGCTATCTGGTGTCATTAGTGATAAGCCACTGTTAGAACATCTGGTAATATATCTAAGCAATATTCAAGTCAGTTATCTTAAACTCATCGCTGTGTTGCTGTCTCTTCCACAGAAAAAAATGCAGAACTTGTGTATCCATATCCAGGGAAATCTTGAACGTGCCATCTTGGTTTTTTCCATATCTTAATGTTTTAATTCACTGTTTACGCTGCAAACTGGAAGATGCTCAGCACAAAGCTCGGGATGGTCAGTGTTCCTGCTGTGACTCTTCTTCCCAAATGTCCCCACAAGCTGCCAGGGACTGTCGGTGTTGCTCTGGAGCTAAAGGCACTTTGAAGAGCTTTCAGATTTTTTGGAGCACCAGCTTGCTGAGCCTATAAATACCCAACTGTTCTCAGCTCATTTCATTCATGATAACTGAGCTCTGCACAGCCCTTGGCAGCACACGCAGGGCTTGGTGCTGAGCAGGGAGAACAGACACTTGGAGGAACTAAACAGGGGCTTCCCAGGAGGAAGGGGTTTAGTGGAGGCTTTTAAACATGGTCCATGCATCTTTGCATCTCTCTGGGCTGTCAGCATTTCCACACACTCCCACATCCATTTTCTCACCGTCCCCAGAGCTGCCAGTACTCATTTGCTCTCTGACATCTGTTGCTGGCATGAAAATGGCCCAAGATGCCAGGTGGGGGCACTGGGGTGACATTTCCTGTCAGTCAGTCCATGTCACCCCTCTCTTTCTGAGTTCTCTTCAGAGACCCTCCTTCTAATGACCCTCTGCTTCCTGAAGCATGAAACCCCCCAGAGCCCTGCACGCTTTATCCTGCCTGGATCCCAGCAGCTTCTCCTCTCCCCTCAGAGAAGCAGGATTTCCATTTCAGCTGAATGAATAACGTCTGCAGAGCTGCTCTCTGCTCATCTCCCAGAGCTGTGTGTCTGCATCCCGGCTGCCTGGTGCCAGCAGTCAGTCCCAGCGCTGCTCTCCTTCAGAAGGAATTGACACTTCCTTCATCTCACTGCAAAGCTTTGGGGAGGAAAAATGTATATTAAGTAGGTGTCATTGCCTTGATCCATTTTCCAGACCATGGGAAGAAATACAGTGCATTCTGGGGAACATTTTAGAAGTAAAAGGAGCAAGAATGGGGAAGGAAACATCCAGGGGCAATATTTTTTAAAGTGGCAAGAAAGCAAAGATGGATTTTGCTGCAAGTACAGTGCAGTAGCGTAACAGCAAAATACACATTGATATTTAGAGATATAAAGAGATACAGGTATTTTCTTTATGGACACCAGCTCCATCCCTGCAGATGCCCTTGTTGGAGGTCCCTGTGAGTGTCCTGCCAGGACAAGGACAAGCTGTGATAAAATAATAAAGTGTAGCTGGTGCAAAGGTGCTCTGCATGAAAATATTACGACGGCAGCATCAGTATTTTTGGCATCTCCCAGTCCATCCATAATGAAAACTGGACTGGATCCAAACAGCTTGGTTCTCTCTGCTGTGGTAGCACCAAAATCCTCAAATGAGTGGAGGATTAGGAGCCCTCAGTATAAACAGGAATTCACCTCCGAGGCCTCCATCTCATGTCTCTCTTGATTAGTGTGGTTTTTATCTGACTGACAGTAAAAAAGCAGAGAGAAAAATGTCCTCCCACTCAGCAAACACAGTTATAAAATCCTTCCTCATGGTTACAATGGGGCTGATTTATTCAGTGGATTTATTCCATGGCACCTGTTAGAGACCAAGGAAGTTGTGGGGCTGCAGGGGATTATCCTGATTGCTGTTTGTTCAGTGCAGTCTGAATTAACATTTGAATATTGCAGAACTGCTCAAGGAGCACCTTCAGGGAGGCTCAGGAGTCAGCAACAAGTCAGCAATGGGCAGTTTCTCACAGCAGCAGAAATCAGGGATGAACTTGCAGGTTTAGAGGCAGTGGGAATGTGTGGCTGGAAGTCTGGTGGAGAGCAGGGATGGATCATAGAATCAGGGAACTGGTGATGGGGGAAAAGCTCTCAAGAGACCACTGAGGCCAGTCATTCCCCCAGCACTGCCAAGGCCACCACTAACCCATGTCCCCAAGTGCCACATCCACACGGCTTTTAAATCCCTCCAAGGATGGGAATTCCATCCTTGCCCTGTGCCGGGGCTGAACAGACCCTTCCGTGGAGAAATTTTCCCTAATATCCAATATAAATGTCCTCTGGCACAGACTGAGGCTGTTTCCTCTTGTCCTCTCACTTGTCACCTGGGAGAAAAGACCAACCCCCACCTGGATCCACCCTCCTGTCATCTCTCAGAAAAGGGACCAAAATTCCCGTTATGAGGGAAGACAGATTGAAGGCAGCCAGGTGCATAAATACCATAAGCAGATGCAAAGTCTGAATTTTGTGAAATCCAACTGATTTGGCACTTCTGTGAGTCAGGCTTTTTTCCTCCAAACACATTAAATTGTGTTTTTTCCCACTGTATTCCCAAGACTTGCAGCAAAGAATTAATTGTGGTTACAAAATGGGGATTAATTAAGAACCCTGGGGAGTTGGAAAGGCAAAGAAAGGTTGTCATTGCTCCTTTGTTTCACTTGTTCCCAGTGAGCAGTGCCACCTCCCCAAGGGCAGGATCAGAGGAACAAGAGCCCGGAGCAGAACTCGGCTTCAGGCAGCTGCCTGGAGGAGCTGGGAGAGCCCCTCTCCCATCAGGGAGACATGCAGGGCTTTGTGGAAACAATTCCATCTGGCTGTGGGGCTGTGAGGTCACAGGGATGGCTTCCACACCCGTGGAATCATCAGTGGCTTCATTTTCTGTGCTCCTTCTTGCTGTTCATTTGGGAGCTCCAAGAATCCCACATTAAATACATATTCAGTATGTTTTTCCCTTTGAGACACAAGCAGAGGGTGCTGGCAGGGTCACTGTGTTAGAACAGAGGAAGAAACTGAAAAAGCTTTTCCAAAAAACAGTGCAAATGAGGCCATTAATAACTTGCAGTTTGTTTTTGCTCTGTGGCTGACAAACCTCAAAGGCTGATGTCCCTCCTCGATCCAGCACACACGGATTGCTCGAGCTGGATGTGCTTTGTGGGAGCCTGGGGATGCTCAGCTGCTTCTAAAGGCAGAGAGAACCATTCTACAGAACTCGTATTTCACGAGGCTGGTGCCCAAATTCCTGTGTGCCCTGCTCTGGGAACCAGCAGAGTGCCACAGTTTCCTGCAGATTTCCAGGAGGGATTTTCCCATTCCCCCAAGGTGCCTGGAACACGTGTGTATCCTTCCACAGGGCATTCCCACATTATCTGCTGGAGTGTGTACAGTGTCCACAACCCCCAGCTACCCTGGGCAGGGCTGAATTCCTGGGACTGCAGTTTCTCCTTCAGAAGAGCTGAGGGGACCGACCAAGTGCCACATTTGAGCGCCTCACAGGTGGTTTCTATTTCCATCAAACACAGTCCAGCAGAGGAAATTCACTATTCCTTTGCAGAACCAGCAGAGTTGGGATGCCATCGCGTCTTCCTGCGGTGGAACATAACAACTGGCATCACAAATCACCTTTGATAGATTTTCTCTTCCGCTCAGAGCACTTTGCACGTGGAAATGGGACAGTTCCTGCAAGTGCAGGCGCTGCACCCACCCTGTCCTTTCCTGGTTTGCAGTGAGCGGGTCTGTAGCTGTTGGCTTTGCATGCAGCTTTCCCCATCCCAGCCCTTCATGGAGCAAAGCAGTGGGAGCTTCCCCAAAGTACTGTTCAGCTGGGTTCTGCAGGAATGGCCACACAGAGCCCAGGCAGGTAAACTGAGGATAGAAAATTCGGCCTTTAATTTCCTGTCTTCTGCTGGAACACGAACTCTGATTCTGTATCATTTTTCTGCTCCCTTTGAGCTCCCTTTGTGACCTCCTCAGCTAACATGGAAACAAAATCCCAGCGCAACAGCCAATTAAAAGTGTTAATCAAGGGGAAGGCTGACTTTGCTGACACCTTGGGCACCTCATGTGTTTGAGATGCTGCAATGAGAGCAGCTGAATTATTGATAGGAGCTGGATGTCACTGAAACACCACAAAGGTGTCACTGCCCCGGTGACACTGGGGGGAGGGGAGGGCTTAGCCCTGCTGCAGTCCCGGTGTGGTGGATTTGTAGGATATCACATTGCTGAGGAGAGATGTGGCACTACTCCACAGCTCTTGGAATTTCCCAAATGCCCAAGACTTCTTGCCCAGACACATTATTGCCATCAGCTCATGAGGGACTAGTCAGAACAGGTTGTTGTCCCAAAAGCAGCAAAGATTCCTTTAGTTAACCTCAGATGACCTTGTTTTGTGGGGTTGGGCTGAGAACCTGCTTTGAAAACAGCAGAGGTGGTAGTGTTTGAGCTGCCAAATCTTGAGTATTCCTGGAGCAAGATGGGGAGAGGAAGGGATGCAATCCCTTTGGGTGTTACAGGAGTCACCCTCTGCTTCAGGCTGGTCCTGTTACATCCTTCTGGTTATGGGCACTGAACCTCATCTCAGTGTTCTCATGTGGAATCCTGAATAATTTTCCATAATCCTAGTGTGATCAATATGTCCGGTGTTTTGGGTCACCAGTGGCCTGCTGTGGTTCCTAGTGTCAGACACCTGGGTCCCCTAAGCCCTTTCCAGGAACACTCCAATTCAGTGTATCAATCTAGTCTTTATTTTTGGGATCTCTTGTCCTCCATGGCCCAGGACATTATGTTCAAATTATTCGCCAGTGATAAGTATATGCACAGTGTATGCTGGGTCTTTTAAAACACTCTTTAAACCATCAAATTTAAATAATTTCCACTTGGATTAGCACTGAAAAATGGGTTTTTAATTATAGCCACCTTATAAATGAGTGGCAGTCGTTGGGGAGAGCATCAACAAAAAATAGTCAGCAGCAGCTCCACAAACAGTTGGAAAATTTAATGGAGGAGCTGTTTCCTTCAGTGGGATGGCTTGGAGTGCTTCACCTGGGAACAGAGGGACATTTGTGAAGGCACATTTCCCTTGAAACTCTTTCAAGGACTCTTTTATTAATTCAGGATATTAATTCCTAATTCTGTGCTGCCTGTTGTCACTGATGTACAGCTGCTCTCCATCTCGTCCCTTAGACCTCCAGAACTTGATTCCTCCATATGCTTCCTGTGTTTTCTTGTTATATTCTGTATTTTACTCCTCTCCATCATCCTCTTGGAACTGCTGAAGGTAAATTGAGAGTAAAGCTGGCAGAGATTTTCAGCAGTGGATGAAGCCAGCAAAAGCCAGTGATTACTCAGAATTTTCAACACTGATCACAAAACATATCAAAGTTTGATGGAAAAAACTCTTGGAAAAAGCTCTTGCCTTAGTGTGGAATTGCCTGGGGGTGTCTGAGGGGAACATCCCTCAATTACCACCCCAGAGGTGACAATGAGGATCAATCTGTTGTGGCTGAAAGATGATTGCAGGAAAAAAATTACAGTCTGGCTCAAAAAATATCACTGCAATGAAAGGAGAACTCCTACCAGTCAAGTGAGTTTTAAAATGAGAAGAAAAATAAGAATTGAGTGCCTTATTCTGTCCACAAGGACCGTGATTGTGCGAAGGGACGGTGTGAAAGCAAAGCCTCTGAGCCTCAGCAGAATCAGTCTTTATTCCCTCAGTTTGTCAAAGCAGAAATAGAAACATTAAAGAGGAATAATGCAAATGGCATTGTCAGAATTTCCAAAATAAATTCAGCTCCATCAGTTTTTCCTCAGATATATTTTTATTGGTTTCTCCAGGACTGCTGGTGCCCAGGATGCACCATTGCTGCAGGTGCCAAATTCAATTGGTGAATTGAATAATTTTTTAATAAATCCATTTAAATTGCAGCTTCTGAATTAGTGGATGTATTCACTGTCTTCACTTTGAGAAAACATTGTTTCCTGACAATCCAAACAGAAGAATTTTATTCCTATTCTAACTTCATTCAGCCACAGCCTCTGTCAAGGTCTGTTGAATGTTTTCTGGTTCCTGCTGTGGAATCTGCTCTGCCTCTGGATTTTCCAGCTCCTCTGCCCAGGCAGCCTCAGGGCTTTGCCATGAGCTGTCAGAAAACTGGGGGAAACAGCCAGGACAATTTCTGCCAGGCTGAGAGTTGGGATTGTTCTTCCTGGAGGAGAGAAGGCTCCAGGGAGACCTCAGAGCCCCTTCCAAGGCCTAAAGGGGCTCCAAGAGAGCTGGAGAGGGACTTGGGACAAGGGCCTGGTGGGACAGAACCCAGGGAATGGCTTCCCACTGCCAGGGGGCAGGGATAGATGGGATATTGGGAAGGAATTCCTCCCTATGAGGCTGGTGAGGCCCTGGCACAGGGTGCCCAGAGGAGCTGTGGCTGCCCCTGGATCCCTGGCAGTGTCCAAGGCCAGGCTGGACAGGGCTTGGAGCACCCTGGGACAGTGGAAGGTGTCCCTGTCCATGGCAGGGGTGGAACTGGATGGGTTTTAAGGTCCCTTCCAGCCCAAACCATTCTGGGATTCTGGGGTGCCCTCTGTCAGGCAGGATGTATCCAGACTCAGAATTAAGGCTTACACTGACATGTGGGAATATCTGTGACCGGAGGAGCCTGCCAGCTTGGCAGAGCTGACTGGATTTTGAGGGATAACCTGGCAGAGCTTGGGAGCCCTGCAATCCATCAGCCTGTGGCACCATTTGGGCTGTGTGGGTTCAGAGGCAGCATCCAGAACAGAGGAGTTTTTGGAAAGCAGCAGTGACATTTGAGCTTCTTCCCAAGCGTCTGCACCGACAGCTCCCAGAACTGGCAGCTCAGTTCAGAGCAGGGCTGGACTCCAGTGCTGTTCCTGGACAACACGTTCACTGCAGCTTTGGGAAAGGGAGAGGGAACAGTAACAATACCCCGAGGGGCTGAGCTGGTTCTGCGGTTGGGTTTCACTCTGCGTGTGACACCCAGGGCAGGTGAGGGCTCCTGAAGGTGAGCTGTGATTATCCACTGAGCTCCAGAACCTGCAGCTCACTCCAGGAACTCCTTCACCCCCCATAAAATACCATTTTCTGTGAAAACAGACAGTATTTGCCAAAAGGGAATCCTGAAGGATCCCCTCCAAGGTGGTTGCTGCTCCTGCTGAAATAACCAAGCTCTGCAGAGATGTTTGAACTTGAGGGGATCTTTTGCTGCGGAATAAAGTTGCTCTTTGGACATGATGGGCTCAAAACAGATGAAAGCAGTGAAATTCTCAGGTGTATGAGTGACCTGTGCATTCTCTGGCTTTGCAGGCAGCTTTCCCCATCCCAGCCCTTCGTGGAGCAAAGCAGTGGGAGTTTTCCCAAAGTACTATTCAGCTGGGTTCTGCAGGAATGGCCACACAGAGCCCAGGCAGGTGAATTAACCACACTCCACCACACTGCTTGCCTCCACAGTGATTCCCTGTGAATCCATGGGGTGTTTGGTGAGGGGGAGCAGGAGGAAGGCACAGCTGAGCTGCCCTGTCCTTCACCTGCCCACAGGGAGCAGAGGGGTGAGGGACACTCAGCTGAGCTCTGGAAGTTCCACAGCCCTGCAGAGCGTTTGGAACCATGTGCACTCCTGTGTTGGCTGCTTGGGATGGGTGGAAGAGCTTTTATTGAAGGAGACTGGATGGGATCTGAAGGTTCTTGGCTCTGGAGTGAGCAGTGAAGCGTTATCTGGCTGTGTTGAGCCTGTCCCTGTGACATCAGTGTTGTGACATCAGTGTTGTGATGGAGTTGTGCCTGTGCCCGAGTCCGTGGCAGAGCCAGGATCGTGTGGAATGTGTCCTTTCTCCCGGCCCTTCCTCTGCCCTCCCCTGGGCAGCAGCCCCTCCGGGACACACTGTGTTCCTGTGGGTCAAACCGGAGAGAAGCCAGGACTCTTAATCCTCTGCATCTGACAGAAGCACTTCCCTGGCAGTTTAATCCTCACAACTGATTGTGCTCAGTGACATTTTTGATACTTTTGGTGGATTTGGACTTGAAAACCTTTCCAAACGTGCTGAGCTGAGTGGCTGATGGATCCCTCTGGGCAAAGCCATCAGTTTGTCCTCCGGAGATCCCCCAGCGCGGCGCTGGAGTCCTGGGCAGCAGCAGTGCCAGAGGCAGCTGGCTCGTGGTTCCAGTGAGTCAAAGCAACCATAAAGTCAGATATGCCTGGGAGAAGTCACCTAAACAATCCCAATAAACCCACCCCACTGCTTTCCTTACAGCAAGCAGAAATGTCTTTGCTCTGGTGCTGAGCACACTCTTCCTTTTCTTTTTGTCCTGAAATTCCCCTTGCACTTTGTTCTGACAAGTATTCAAATAGTTCTTTATTTCTCTTTAAAGTTTTTATTGACAATGTTGTAGGTGTTTCCCTCCCATCTCCAGCACCACCTACCCAGCAGAGGAATTCAGCGTTTCAGACTGAAGATGAAAGCAGGCTTTAGAGAGCTGGGATTGCTGGATTTTCCCACCAGGATGGCTTTAAAGTGGCAAGGAAGTTTGCTGTTCTTTTACTGGTGGCTCAGTGCAGCAGAGAAGAGTCCTCCCTCCTCTTACACTTCTCTGGGGTCACTCTGGTCCAGCTTTATGGAATCCTCTCCTGGGCTATCCCAGAGACAGGAGGGAGTTTCGATGGAAGAGACTGTGCAGAGCTGCAGTAGGGACAGATTCTCATGAGGTCTCAGCTTCTCTTTCAGCTGCATGAGCTCCTCAGAATGGCTCATACCCAGCATCTCTCAGGGATCGTGGTGCTCAGGGAAGAGGAATTCCCTGTTGTTTTAGTGGAAGCTGCTGGATGCTGAGGAGTAATGAGAATCAGTCCGTAGGGTGGCAAAGGAAATTCGTTCTCTCTGACTAATGACTCGGTAACAACGGGCTGAGCATTCCCCAGCCAGGGCAGGCAGATGGTGTGGCTGGAGAGGTTCTGAATGCAGCAAACCAAGAGCCTTCAGCCCCTGCTCCCAGTAACTCCAGTTCCTTCCTGTCTCTCCCCACCCTGCCCAAGCTGTGCTCATTCCATCCTCCAGCCCCCCTGACTGAGCAGTAAAAGAGTTGTACTTTTCCAGAGGACGATGTCCAGCTCCCAGGCCTTCCGTGGTTATTTTAATTAACGAATCTGTTCAAAACATCCAGAGCCCGCTGAGCCATCTGGACGGATTCAAGTCACGTCTTTGTATTCCTGATGTGCTGATTAAATCCTTCAGTTTGCCCCAAGCCCTCTGTGCAGCCAAATGTCCCCTTCCAAAGCTGCTTCACACAAACAGCTCGGGGGGTTGGATTTGTGGAGAAAAGGTTGACTTTATCTTTGGGACAGGTGTGCTGGGAACGCTGGTGCTGGCACAGCCATGAATCCCACAGTGGTTTGGGTTGGGAGGGACCTTACAGCTGATCCAGTGCCACCCCCTGCCATGGGCAGGGACACCTTCCACTATCCCAGGTTGCTCCAAGCCCCATCCAGCCTGGCCTTGGACGCTTCCAGAGATGGGGCAGCTGAGGGATTGCTCTGGCACCAGGCAGGGGCAAGCAGGAGGTGAGCAGAGGGTCCAGGCCTGGTGTCTTTACAGAGCTCTGTGAAGAGCTCTTACCATGATCATCCCTTCCTGGGGGACTCACCCCTGTGTCTGGGAAGCAGGAAACCTGGGACTGAGGTTTTACAGGTATTCTCTGCTGTGGAAATTCCCTAATTACTAGCAGAGTTTGGGAAAATAAAAGGCCAAGCCAGCTCTCTGGCTGGGTCAGGAAGATTTAAACTGCTAAAAATTGGATTTACTAGAGATGCTGAAATATTTGGGGATGCACATCAAGCACTCGGGACACCTGAAATGGGGAAGGAATTTCAGCCACATGGCCTTTAGCATCGAGAACAATCACCTGCAGAGGAGATTTCCTCTCCTCCTCTGCCCTGATTGGAAGGGAACTTTCCAACATCCATCTCAGAAGGGGTTATCTTATAGTGGAATTCATCTTGAAATAAAACTGTCGGGGTCTTTACATGTACTGTTGACCTTTATTTGGTTTATAAACCCGTAACTCCTGGGCTCCTGGTTTTATACGATCAGTGCAGCTTCCAGCTTGGTTGCTGTGTGAGGTTTAATGACTGCATCCTAATTTAAATAAGGTAATCCTGGCTTTTACAAGGGAGCTGAGGCACCTGCAGGACACCTTTAGCAAGAACAGGCAGCTGAACTAAGAGAACTCTTCTCCTTCCTGGGTGTCTCTCCCCAGGGCAGAGCTCCTCCTCTGACCCTCCTGGCACCCAGGATTTGGGGGGTGGAACTCAGCCAGGTCCGGGCTTTTAAACATCTCAGAGGAAAAGTCATCCAGCACCAGTGTGTGCCCCAAACAGTGCAGCCACTTCAGGCTGGTCGATGGACACCTGCACTTATCCAGTGGTGGGATCACCACTCCTGGAAGTGCTCAAAAAACATGTGAATGTGGCACTTGGGGACAGGGGTTAGTGGTGGCCTCGGCATGATGGACTTGATGATCATAAACATCTTTTCCAACCTTAACAATTCCATGATTCTGTGATTTTTTCCAATCTCATTCTTTCCATCTGTCAGAGCCAAACCCAAGTCTCTCGGCAGTGGTGGCTGTTGGGATGAAGGACTTGGCCGAGCTGGATCCCTGTGGGTTCCCCACTCACTGGATTCTTGTTCCCTGTAGGTGAACGGCCACCTGGACTACATGAAGCAGATGGACACGATCCTAAGAGCCGTGGGCATTAAAACCAAGGAATGCCAGCCAGAAGAGAAGGGCAGTGGAAGCCTTTTTTCCCCTCAAGCCAAGAAATCCCAGCGGGCAGCCGGCAGCAAGGCTCGGGGAGAGGAAAACACCAGGAAAGAGGAGGATGAGGCTGGGGGTGAGGCTGTCCCAGCCGGCAGCAAGGCTCGGGGAGAGGAAAACACCAGGAAAGAGGAGGATGAGGCTGGGGGTGAGGCCGTTCCAGCCGGCTGCGCTCACCGACAGGACTCCTCCAGCTCTGCCCTGGGAGAGCCCTCGCTGCCCTGCCCGGACTGCTCACACAGCACGGACAGCAAGGGCCGGGCAGCGGGCAAAGGAGCAAATTAGGGCAGAGCTGCTCAGCCAGCACAAAAACCGCCGTGACAGCACATCCGCGGCACTGGGATTCCCAGAGGATGGAGCTGGCGGAGCTGCAGCTGCAGTTTCCAGCCCCTCCGGAGAAAAGCGTAGCACTGGCGTGGCACTGGATCAAAGAGCAGCCGCCCACGGCACCTCCCCCAGGCGAGAGAGGGTTGGTTCCTGCCTGAGTCCGCGCTGCTTCTCTGGAATCCAAGGCAGATCCCATCCAAATCCTCGCAGGAAGCAGCTGCACCCCTCGGCACCGTGTCCCTGCTGTGACTGGGGGAAGCAGGTGGCGCTGAGGGGATTTAAAGCAGAGGGGTTCATTACTAGGAAATTAAAAACATTTTTCCACTGGAGATGAGTTTGGTGTAAGGATCTCAGGTGTGTTCCAGGCTCTGCCTGCCCCACTCTGGACAGATCCGTATCCGCTCTCCGGCTCTGCTGACTGGGAGGGGAAAGGCTCAGGCTGCCAGGCTTCCTTCCCCCACCTGCTGCCGGTTTGCTGCCAGGGCTCGGGCACTTTCCCATCTCCAAGACTGTTTGCCTGTCTCCAGGCTGGGGTTGGTGGGTGTTGGAGGCCCCATTCCTGTTAGAAACATGTTTGGGACCCTGGGTGAAAGCAGCAGGAAAAGCGAGGAGGTTTTGGATGGTTTATGAAAATTCCTCCCGGGCTCTCCAAGCCAGCAACCCACCAAGACTTTCCTTTTGTGTCCCACAGATGTCTCCAGCCTTAAAAGCCCCCTCCAGACATATTTTTAATTGGCTTAGAACAAAACCAATACTTGGCATAGGGTAAACATGGGTCTGTGATTTCTACCTCCTTCCATAAAAGTGAATTGGCTCTACTCTCTTCATCCCCAGTCTCAGAGCAGAGGGAAGGACCCAGCTCTGCATCCCCTGCCAGCTCCAGAACCATGTAGCAATGATCCACATCTTCCATAAAAGCCCCTTTTCTGGCCTGTTTTGCTGCTGAGCCCCAGAAAATGCATCTGGCAGGAGCGTGGCAGGTGGGTAACCCCCCTCTGTCTGGGGCACCTCTGGGGTTTTATTCTTTGCCACAAGGGAGGGTTCAAACTCTCTCATCCCCCATCTGGAGGGTCCTGTGGTGTCACGAGAGGGGAAGCAGTGGGATTGCACCTTCCAGTTTTGGTTCACACAGGGTTCTTCCCCTCCTCCTCCCCCTGACCCAGCAGCCACGTTAATCCCCCCTCTCCTTCCATCCCCAGCTTCCTGCAGACCTTACCTGCAGATCATTCCTCGTGGAGTCAGACACGGCTGGGTTTGGGGGTGGCGCTGTGACCTAGCAAAGCACCATGCTTTGGATCCAGCGCCTGGCAGTTGCTCTCCCTAAATCCAGCATCCAAGGGGGCTCAGACCTGCCCAGCTCCGACCCGGAGCGGTGCCTCGCTGTGGAGATGGGAGGGACCGGCTGTGGCATCCCACAGGGATGGGGCTGTTTTGCCAGCTGGTGTTGATGCCGTTGGGTGCAGGGGTGGGATGGGATTTCTCTGCTCATCCCAGGGTTTGTCCACAAGCAAACACCGAATTACACAGAACTGCCTGGATGAGACAGTAAGGAATTATTGCTTTTGAATGCTTGGCTTAAAGAGGTCTCTCTCTCTCTCCCCCTCTCTGTCCATCTCCCGAGGCTGATTTGGTACCTAACAAACTTCCAGACTCCAGGGTCCCTTTTTCTGCTCCTTTTTAGCTGGAGATATAGTCCAAGCTTGTATTTATATAAAGCCACTGTGGGAAGATGCACATCTTGATCTCGGTGCTCAACAGCAGCCCCAAGCTCCATCTGTGGCAAAACACTGCATGGAACAGTTTGAGGTTTGAACCTGTGCTCAGCGTGTCCCGGCCACTCATCCCTGGCTCCCAAGGGATTTGTAGCAAATAAATGCCAGGTTGGTCATACAAACTCCTGATCAGTTCTGGAATATCCGTGGGCAACGTGGAAAGTAAACTAATGAGAGTGGCCTGGCATGTGGCTGCTTCTTGCAGCATCCCGTATCCAGGGGATGCTCTGTGTCCGTTTGGGTAGTGGGGAGTTCCAGGAGCACAGTCTTAGCATTGGGCAGAAGGCTTGGAGGGAAGGGGTCCAGGGAGGGCACAGCAGCCAACTGCCAGCCCAAAGGCACTTGAGGAAGAATTTACTAAAATAATTTGTTTTATTGATTTTTTGAAGTGCCCACTTGCCACATTTACTCAGTGTTCCCTCTGCTTATGGCTCTGGGGAGGGGGCTGGCATTGCCATTTAAAATACAATATTCCTTTAGATTCTTATTTGAAGGGGGAAAAAGTGTATTTTCTAATTGCATCATCGAGGACGTGATGGATTGTTGGAGGGAAGTGTGATGGTCCTGTGCCAGGAGTGGGAAGCTGTGGGATGGAGCCTGATCCTGTTACTACTGTGAGACACCCACAGAGCCGCAGTGAGTCGCACCCCACACCCCCACTGAACACCCGAAAATCAGTGCTGGACGTTCTACACCAAACGCAGCCCCCGCAGTGCAGCTCTGCGTGACGAGACACGGCGGTGCCACTGAGCTGGAACTCGCTGCGTGACAGGAACCTGAGACAGACACGACTCTGGCGAGGAGATCCAGCTCCAGGAAGACGTGATGTTCGTGGGCTGAAGCAGCCCCAAAGCTCAGTGCTCCTGCTGAAGCAGCCCCAGACCATCCATGAGCCACAGGACGTGTTTCCAGCTCTCCCCTCGGAGGAGATTTGCTGAGCTCTGTGTGTGCAAAACCAAGCCTTGGTTTGAGGTTAGGGAGACAGAGGGTCTGGAGCCCGGGGTTCAGACTCACCAGAGATGGAAAGGCCACGGGAAGGGTTAGGGGATGGTGACAGTGAGCAGAGGAGGGGTGAAGGAGAGAGAGACAAGGCAGGTTAATTCAGCAGCAGCAGCACCTGGCTTTGCACAGTTTGATCCTCCTTGTGACAGTGCTCGGGACCGCCGTCCCCTCTGTGAGCTGCACCGTGTGCTGGAACAGGGAAGCTGGGAGATGCCTTGTGGCAAATCAGCCCCCGGAGGGTTTGTGTTGGATCCTTCCCCGCACGCAGAGCTGTGTGAGCCCCGCTCAGGCCACGGGGGTGCCGAGCTGCAGCTCCGTGTCCGGGGGCTCCGCATCCCAAAGGCTGACGGAGCGGGCGCCGGGGCCCGGCGGGGCCGGGAGCAGCCGGGGGTCGCTCCCCGGTGCCCCGGAGTCGACAGAGTCGGTCTCGGCCTGCAGGGTGAGGACGTTCTTGAGGGACGTGGCAGCGCGGGGCCCGCTGTTGGAATTCCTCATGGACAGGGAGATGGCGCTGGGCCGGGGCTCCCCGGAGCGCCGGCAGCAGGGCAGGAATTTGGCCATGGCTCTCTTGAAGTCCCTCATGAAGAGCGGGTAGATGATGGGGTTCATGGTGCTGTTGCAGTAGCCCAGCCAGGTGAGCACATCGAAGAATGCGGCCGGGACACAGCCACAAACTGCCTGGGGGGACACAGCAGGGATTAGCGGTGTCCCCCACCTCAGCCCCAGTCCAGAGGGGCTTCCCAGGCACACCAACATTCCCCTTTCAAAGGAAACCTTCAAATCCCTTTTGGAGGGTTTGTTCCTTGCTGTTGCTCCCTGGGGAAGCTGCATCCTTGGTCCCAGAGGTCCAGCAAGACCTTCAGGTGCCTCCAATTGAACCCAGCTGGATTCCAAAGGAAAAGCTTCTGGAAACCCGACATAAAACCCCCGCAGGTTCTTACCTGTGCCACATTGGTGACAAAGAAGGGCAGCCAGGCCACGAAGAACATGCCTAGGAGGATGCCCAGGGTCAGGCTGGCCTTCAGAGCCTTCTTGCTGTGCTTGTTGGTGAACCTCCTGCTCTCACTGCCAGCCAGGGGCTGGCTCGGGGCGCGTGGGACCTGCGGCCGGAGACAGGGAGTGGTGGGCAGCTCTCCCCGGCACCAGCTCTGGCCTCTGCCCAAGAAAAGTGGCATTTGGTGCTCCAGATCCTGCAAAAACCCTGCCAGTGATTCCCTTCTCCGAGGGGCAGGAGCAGGGCACGCACCCCAAGCCCTGAAGCACAAATTAGGAAGAGGAAGCAATAGAAGCCCTCAACACTGAGAGTGTGGCTTTAGTTACTGTAAAACAGGGTGTTTCTCATCAGGCTGCTCTTTAGAGAAAAACCCAGCTCAGTCCACGTGAGGATAAAGCTGCCCTAAACAGGCAGCTCCAGCTTCTGATTACAGCAGCAAACTAATTATGTTGGTAAAAGCAGGACACGAAACATTTCAGCCTCCAAACCCCATAACCCAGCCCTCCATCCATCCCCTCCTGCAGTCTAAAATTAAGTAATTACCTCAGCCCTCTGCTGTCATTAAATGATGCCCTGTTGCCACTCAGCTTCCGGCCCAAAAAGAGAACAAAAATCTCTAAAATGAGATGAAGATGAAAAAGGTTAAAAGATGAAATTTGAGAGTTCCCTGGCTGACACCTTGTGTCTCAGCCAGTTTCGGGCTTCGAGGAACCTTTTGGGCCTCAGCTGAAAGACAGGGGGATGGACGCTGCTCTTCCATGGCACAGCAAAGCCCCTGAACATCCCCTGATCCCCTGACTCTGTCTATGGAGTCCAAAAACCTGGCATCCTGCGAGAAAATAAACACTTTATGATATTGGCTGTTTATTCTTTAATTCTCCTTTTCCTTTTGACCATCTGGTGCAGCTTATCACGTGTGGGGGAGCTGGCCAGAGTCCTGGCTCTGTTCTTGGAGAGAGCAAACTAAATCAAGGTATTTAAAGGCAATTAAGTTTGCCTTTTCCCTGTAGGATATGAGGTCAATAAAGCCTATTACAGGGAATTAAAGCTGTTAGATTTAGTGGCAATTACCCTCTCCTGGAGAAATACAAACAAGTGCAGCCACGTTTTTGTTATAAAACCCACACACTCCGGTTCCACTGGCGAGCACATGAGGAGGGGTTTGGCAGCTCCTGTTATAGACCAGGTAACAAAAATAGAAGCTTCTGTTCAAAATAAGGTGCTCTCGGGAATCTGGCATTTGCTATTAGTTAAAATCCTTCTCCCCCATGTGTCTGACACCCACCATGGCCAAGATTTACGAGTGGAAAGTCAGATAAGATTAAACCCCTCGGGGATGATGCCAGCCAAGAGGGGGGCGAAACTGCGTTTATTTTGCACGGCTGAGCATTTTTGCCTGAATCTTATTTATTTCTCTGCTTCTGCTCATGCTATTTCTGTGCTCACAAGCAGCTCCAGAGCTCTCCATTGCTGGGACAAGGCATGGGACACCTCAGAGGACGTCAGGGAAGTGGATGTTGCCCAAAATCTCCCTCCCTGCGGTTGTCAAAGCTGGCTCCAACCCCGAGGCTGTCCAGGAGGCAGAAACAGCCCAGGCACCCAAATTTGGGGTCTGCCAGAGCAACGTCCCTGTGGGCACCTTACCTGCAGCGCAGCCTCATCGGCGGTGGCCACGTTGGAGGCGAGGGAAGCCACCTGCACCGCCTGCTTGCGCGCGGCCAGCAGGATGCGGCAGTAGGTGAAGGAGATGGCGGCGGACGGCAGGAAGAAGGTGAGGCAGGAGGCCACCAGGGCGTAGGGCAGACTGACCAGCAGCCGGCACTGGTCCTCGTCCCCACGGCCGGTGACGTTCAGGGGCCGCACCTCGAACTCCAGCTCGTGCCACCCCATCTTGATGGGCAGGAAGGAGGCCAGCGCGGCCAAGGTCCAGGTGGCCAGGATGAGCGCCAGGGCCCTGCAGGACGTCATGCGCAGCTTGTACCTGAGCGGGGACGTGATGAGCAGGTAGCGGTCCAGGCTGATGACGCAGAGGTTGAGGATGGAGGCGCTGCAGCACATGACGTCGAAGGAGGCCCAGAGGGAGCAGAAGTCCCCTCGCAGCACCCAGCGGCCGTAGAGCTGGTTGAGCATGGCCGGGGGCATCACCACTAGCCCCACCATCAGGTCCGACATGAACAGGGACACCAGGAAGTAGTTGGAGGTGTTGCGGAGGGAGCGCTGGGTGACAATGAGGAGGATGAGGAGGAAGTTGCCCGCCGTGGTCAGGAGGATGATGAAGCAGAGGAAGGCGGCCACCCAGCTGCTGCCCACGAGCAGGGAGTGCTCCCCCAGCACGCTGGCATTGGGGGCCCCCAGGTCCCCCTCCATGAGGAGCCGGGGCAGGGCTGGCTCTGGGGACCTTCTCCGGCGTGGCCTGTGCTACGTGATCATCACCGGGGCCAGGGAAGGAGGATCATCTCTCTCCGCTCTGTGTCCGTCCTCCCTTCTCCTCTCCTCCTCCTCTTCCCTCTCTTCCCCCACTCTCTCTCTTCACTGGCACTCAGGGCAGAGTGACATTCCCAGGAGCCGATCAGCAAGACCAAGGTTCCCTCCCCATTACTCACAGCAGTTCCTCGTCCCTGTAAAGCCCCCTGCTCTGGGATGTCCCTGGATGCTGCTTCTGGATGCTGGGGACGAGCTGGATGGCAGGGTACTCGAGATGCCAGGGATGGCAGGATGCTCTGGATACTCTGATGCTCTGGATGCACTGGACCAAGACACCGAGATGCTCTGGATGCTCTGCACTCAGGATACTTCAGATGCTGGGCATGCTCTGCATCCCAGGATATTCCAGATGCCAGGGCTGCTCTGTACCCAGGATACCCTGGATGCTGGGGATGCTGTGGACTCCAGGATGCTCCGGATGCTGGGGATGCTCTGGCCCCCCGAGGCTCAGCTCTCGCCCCACAGCTGGGCTGGGCTCCCTGCAGAGCTCTGTCCCCGGGGTCCCCGAGCTCCTCCGTGCCCGGCGCTGCCGCTGCTGCAGCCGGAGCCGCCAGGAGCGGCAGAGCAGCCTCAGGCGAGGACCGGGATGCTCCCAGCCAAGCCCGCCCGGAAGGAGGAAGATCCGGAGTGCGGGAAGGGATCTCTCCCGCGGCAGAGGAGCGTCCAGCCCGCAGGGAGCTGTGAGACCGGGTGCGTGCAGGTGCCAGCCCGACTTTCACCTGCTGCTCTGGACTCACGGCAAAGGATGCAGAAATGCCGATCGAGGAGGTGGGGCTGGGGGGAGAGGAGGAGATGAAATGAAGAGCTAATGAAAACGGGGATCTGGGCTGAACTCCACAAAGTGGCAGCCAGAGAGTTCCCGTTTCTGCCTTAAAGAGACAGCCCCGTGCTCTGCCTCCCCTGCCATCCCTGCCATGTGTGCCAGCGCTGGAGCCCTGCTGGAGGCACCTGGCAGCTGGGCCAGCAGGTCAGTGGCCAAGCCCAGCCGGCAGCTCTGAGTTCAGGCTCCATCCTCCACGCTGGGCGATAAAAAACAAATTTCGCAAAGTCGAATAAAAAACCAACAAACTGCTGCACACAACAGCCCTCAGGAAGCAGCCAGAGGACTCGCTGGCAGGTATTCCAACAATCTGCAGCCAGGGATGGAGGAGCAGAGACAAGGGAGAGCCCGGTCCCTCTGCTCCAGCGTTATCTGGGCTGTTCTCGGGGCAGCCCAGCTCCCTGCCTGAGGGGCAGACCTGGACGGACACACGGCAACCTGCCCTTTAGCAAGGGGGAGGCAACATGTGAGAGGAGCCAGCTCAGAAAACCCTTCTGAGTCTCTGTGTGCTGTTGGGAATTCCGTGCTGCCACCTCCACATGCAGGGCAAACAGCTCGGGCAGGGACTGATTGGGGTTTTTTAATTACCCAGCTGCCCAAAGGTGGGGTTTTCCCAACGAATGGCTGTGATTTCTGCTGGGGGAGACCAGAGCTGGGGGCAGCGGCTCCAGCACAGACCAGAGCTGAGGGTGTGCCCTGGCACCCATGCTGAGCTCCCAGGGCCAGGCACTGCCAGCTGCTGCCCATTCCTCCCCAAGTGCCCACCAAAGCTTTCCTTAACACGTTTCCCCTGGGAAGCTGTACTGCAGATGTGGGATGAGAGCCAGCTGTGCACAGCGCACCCCCAGCGCTGCCCAGCCACCCACCCCAGCACAGAAATCAGCCTCTTTACCAAATCCTGCTTTGCTGATCACCTTTCCAGCAAATTTGTTGTGCTTTTCCCAGTGCCTGGATGGGCATTCCAGGCCTGGAAGCCATCTCTGAGCAAGGGACAGGGAGGCGGAAGGCACAGGGACACAGCCCACACACACAGTTATCCGCCCAGGATCTCCGTGTCAGGCTGCCACTGGCAAACAGCTGCTGCCACTCGTGCCAGGACAGGCTCTGCCCTCCCTCTGCTTCCCCAGGACCCTCTCATTGGATGCTCCCAGCCAAACCTCCCCGGCCACCTCAGCGTCACAGAGTGCTGGCAGGAGTCCCGGGGCAGCGCACGCACACGCGAGCTCTGATCGCAGCAGGAGGTTCCCTTAGAAAAGCGTTTGCCCGAGGAAAGCCTCACTTCCCCGGCCCATCTGTGCTGGGAGCAGAGAGAAACCCCACCCCGAGCCCACCCTGAGCAGCCTCCCCAGCCAGGATAAGTGAAGGCAGCAGCACAGATTTATCCCAGCTGGATCCACAGTAGTGCTCAGTGAGGAAGTGGTGCCACAGTGCAAAGCCAGGCTTCCTTCTCAGCGCTGCTGCATCCCAGCGTTAGGAACATCCCAGTTCGGCTCCAGAGCTTTCTGAGAAAGAGACTGGATCAGAATCATGGAATCATGGAATAGTTTGGGTTGGGAGGGACCTTAAAGCTCATCCACGTTCCACACTTTCCACTATCCAGGTTGCTCCAAACCCCATCCAACCTGGCCTTGGACACTTCCAGGGATGGGGCAGCCACGGCTTCTCTGGGCAGCTTCTTCCCAACATCCACAGCACGTCCTCCACACGTGGAGGTTTTGTACACCCCCACATTGGTTTGGATGTGTTTGCTGGGGAAGCGAATCTGAACTGATCGAAGCAAAATGTGTTTAAAAAAACCTGCTTTAAAATGAGGCCCAAATCCCATTTTCCTGCCATTGTCCCTGCAAAAGCTCCGTGCCAGCAGCTCTCCTGGCCTGCCTGTGCTGTCTCCCTGCGCTGCATTCCTGGCCACATCTGCAGGGATCATGGACTCCACCAGCGCTGCTCTCCAGTACCACTGGCAGGGAAAGCAAAACTGGGTTGTCAACAGACACCCAAGTGTCAACATGGCAAAAAAAAAAGAGTGAGACAGAGAGAGTCAAACTGGGAGCTGAGAGGCCTCGGTGAGGACATCCAGGCAGTCCAGGGCTTAACACAGCAACGTCCAATAGTGCAATGCACTCTCAGGATGTCCTTCCAGGCTTTAACTGGGATGGCTCCTTGGATTTGAATTTGGGCAGAGCCTGGCTAACCACCTCGATTTATGGTTTCATCTGCACACCATCCCTCCAGTGCCTGCCTCAGGTTGTGTGGAATGCAGGTGGAGATGTCCTGCTCCAAACACCTTGAACCGCAGCTCCCGGAGTTTACAGGAACGGCCCCTGCTAAATCCAGCCTGTTTCCACTGTACACCAGTAAAAGGGCCCTTGATGGTGCCCAGTGACCACCACGGGTTTCTCCACCTTTTCCTGGCTGTCAGGCAAAGCTCCCTTCCTTGGGAAAGCACTTCACAGCCTAAAAACTTCACGGTAACACAAAGAGCACCTCTAGCCCTGCCAGGCCCTCCCTGTTCAGCCCATCCCCTCCGCTGTGGCAGTTCCTGCCTTAATGCAAACCCTGTCCCACTTCCCAGGGCGGAGACCTGCTCTCCCAGCCTGTGCAGAGCCCCCAGAGCCTCAAGGAGGGGGCAGTGAGAGCTGGCTGCTGGCCCAGCACAGCTCCGGCCCCTCCGGGAGCTGATGGACCTTCCCCAGGGTCAGCTCAGACCAAGAAGCATCACTATCGTTTCTGAGGGCACATCCCCGCCGGCCCGGGCATCAGTGGGACCAGAGGTTTGCAAGGGCACACGCGGCCCTGCCCGGGGAACGCCTGATCCAAACACCCCTGGGAAGAGCCCGCGGGCTTCGGCCGAGGTGCTCAGCCCCTCCTCCCCCGCAGGGGATGTCCGGTCCTGTCCGAGTTCGCCTTCCGAAGCGTTCCCGGGGGCCGTGAGCATCTGGATGCCAGGGAACAGGCCGGACCAAGACTGTCACCTAGCGGCACAGCGCTGGAGAAGGGCGCGTGATCCCACAGATCCCACACGAGTCCCACACAAGTGGGACCCACCGCGCCCGGCCACAGCTGCCGCGCAGGCTCCCCGTGCGGGCTCCCCGGGCCACACGCAGCCCACACGCTCAGTATTTGGGCTCGGCTTTCCTTCCAGCAGCGCTCTCTCCTCCTTTTCCCAGATGGAATGCAGCAGAAAGCTGCGGGAATCACGGCTCTCCCCTGCCCTGGACCCTCCGGCAGCGCTGCCTGCCCTGGCCGGTGTCCTGGTGTCAGCACTGCCGAAAACCAGACGGGCATCAGAGCACTGAGCAGTGGGAGTCAGAACTAATTTATTTAAGAAAAAAAACCCCAAAACTTGTCAAAAGGAGGGGGAGGCATCGATTACAAGCTCCGGAAGCTCTTGTCAGGACAACGCCAAGGAATCAGCTTTATACAACAGAGAGAGAGGGGCAGCAGAGGCCGTGCCCACCCCGACCCCCAGCCCTGCCCGAGCACTCCCTGCACAGGGACGTTCCCTGCCCTCGGCCCCCTTCTCCCTCCACCACCTCGAAAGTGCAGCAGGGAGAGGGGGGACAGGGGCTGGAACCTCCCCCGGAGCCCCCCCAGCTCTTGGTCTTCCCCTGCAGCCCCAAAACGTGAAGCCCCAGCGCTCCTGATCCAAGTCCCTCGTCCCCAGGGAGCAACGTGGTGGCCCCGGGGACAGCAAGGTGAGGGCTGTCGCCACCACGGTTCCGTCCTCTCACACACAGCCCCGGAGGCACATCCTGGGGCAAAACCCTCCCGGAGAGCCACCTGATACAAAGGGCTGGGGCTGGACTAAGATCCAGCGGGTGCCAGGAGCGTGTCCACACTGAGCCCTTGTGGGCAGGCAGGGAGAGAGGAGGCAGAAGGGATGCTGCTGATCCCACCGCCCAGGAGAGATGTGGATCTCTCATGGGACTGTGGAGAGGCTGCTTCCCTTCTTCCTCCACGCTGGGCATGAGGAAAACCCAGCAGGACTCAGAGGGCTCCCCCCAGGGCCGGGAGCCTGCGGAGAGCCCCAGAATCCCGGCCCAGCCCCTGCTCCCAGCCAGAGCCCCTCGTGCCACTCCTCTCAATATATTATTATCATTATGTGCAAGTAGTTTTGCATCAGGAAGCGCCGAGCCCTCGTGTCTCACCCTGCAGCTCCAGCCTCAGCCCTGCCTGCGCCTCGGAACGTCCCGGGGTGCTGGGGGCGAAGCGAGGGCAGCGATTTGACAGGAAAGACTCCAGCACCCCCCTCCCTCCCCAAAGCCCGGCCCTGGCCCTCGCACAGCCCTGCCAGGACAGTCCGCACGGGCCGGGTCACTCCTCGCCCTCCTCCTCGTGGTGGTGGTGGCTGGAGGCCGGTGGCTCCTCCAGCTCCTGCTGGTGGTGGGGGTAGTGGTGGGGCCCGGGCCCCTCGTGGGGCATGTTCTCCTCGGCGTTCAGGTACACGTTGAACAGGGCTCCCTCGTGGCTCGGCTCCTTCCCGCACGCCTGGCAGCTGCAGTGCAGGATCTTCTCCACCAGCTTGTCCACCCTGGGGATCTCCTCGTTGCCTGGGCAGTCCAGCGTCACCTGGGCAGCGGGGCAAGAACACGGCGGGTCAGTGCTTGGGCTCCTGTGGTGGGAGGTCTGACCTGCTCCGGGCCCTGCATATTTGGGGTGTTTTAAGGCAGATGTGATGGGTTTCTTTCCACAGAAACAAACCCCCGTCAGTCTGCAAGGTGGGAGTTCTCCGGGAATGTCTCGTTCCAGATGCTCAGGGAAAGTCACAGAATCATCAAGGCAGGAAGAGACCTTCAAGGTCATCAAGTCCAACCATCAACCCAGCGCCACCACAGTCACTTCTAAACCACGGAATCACTGAATCATTAAGATTGGAAAAGACCTGCAAAATCATCAAATCCAACCCGTGCCCAATCCACACCTTGTCACCCAGCCCAGAGCCCTGAGTGCCTTGGACACCTCCAGGGATGGGGACTCCACCACCTCCTTGGGAAACCTTTTCCAAAGCCTGACCACCCTTTCAGTGAATTTTTTTTTCTTATATCTAATCTGAACCTCCCTTGGTGCAACTTGAGGCCATTTCCTCTCCTCCTTTCACTTGAGACACGGCAGAAGAGACCTACCCCCACCTCAGTCCCACCTCAGTCCCACCTCCTTTCAGCACCAACTCCAGCAGGACACGGCTCCCAGGCACTGCAGGCACTGGAATATCAGTGTGACAGCAAAGGCCACCCACAAGACATGATGCCAAGCAGCTCGGGGAGTTTGGACTAAACCCTCTCATCAAAAGTGAGCTGAAAGCGAGGCAGAGAGAGCTGAGCTGGTTCCCTGGGCTCTGGGCTTCTCCTGGACATGGGATCATGGCTCTGCCAGGATCAGAGGTGACACGGAACTGTGAGGTCTAAGGAGGACTGGCTATGGGAGGCATTTCTGGACATCAAACACGGCTAAATGTCCCCAGGGGGAGCAGGAGACTCAGGGAGCAGTGCAGAGAGCAGGCATGTGGATAAGCACAGGGATAAAGAATGCAGGGAATGGGATGGGATGGGATGGGATGGGATGGGATGGGATGGGATGGTTCTGCAAATAGAGGGATAAGGGATAGTTCAGCAGAGCTTCCAGCAGCTCCTTCCCAGGCATCTCCAGACACGGTACAGTCACCTGAGAGATGCCCTGGGAGGAAACTAAGAGTGGGAAAACCCCAGGGAAGGAGAAGGGCTGGCCCTGAAGTGGTCTCAGAGCAGAGCTGAGGCCCCACAGAGCAGAGAGGGATACTCACGATTTCCCACATGGACTGGGCTGGCATGCAGGAGTCGCAGTGAACCAGGGACTCTGTGGACTGGGGGAAGGTGTTGGGGACGCTGTAGCTGAAACACTGTCCCAGACAGGCCCTGCAAAGACAACAGGAGGGGTGGGGACTCAGGGGAGGTGCTGCTCTTCCCAGCAAAGGCAGAGGAGATTTGACCTTCCCCTGAGACAGACAGAGGCAGGACACTGTGCCTGGCTTCTTGTGCGAGTGACAGTCCCCAGAGCCACTCCAGTACCACCAGCCGCCTCCAGCCCTGGGCTGAGGTGGATCTTTACCTGTTCTGGATGGATTTGGACTCACAGCCGCTGTGCCCCACGATCTGGGTGATGTTCTTGGCCTCGCACCAGGCGCTCTTGTCCGGGAAGAGGGCGAGCTTGTTTATAGGCGGTGGAGCGGCCAGGAGCAGCACTGGGAACAGGGACCCCACCACAAACCATAACATCATGGCCAGCTCTGCCAAAATCCTACACCTGGACACGGAGAGCAAAGTGTTAGCAGCAAAGAAAACAGGCAGAGCAGCCCATTTCTCCAGCCCCGTGGAAGTTCTTGGTTGTTAAAGCACAGGTCCATCCCCACACCCCACTCCACAGCCACTGCCGAGGCCAGGACAGCTCCCAGAACACTGCCCGGGGAGTGGGATGTGCCACTCTGCCTCTTCCCTCTTCAGAACAAGCTCTGGGACAGCCAGATACCTGCGTTACCTCTCCCAAGCTCTGTACCTGGAACAACAGCAGGCTTTTCCTCATTTCCCACCCAAAGCAGGGCTGGGAGAAGTTTGCAAACCGAAAGTGTAAGCGCCGCGGGCCGAGCCAGGCTGGAGAAGTCCCACGGCACAGAAATGTTATTATTTGAGGGAGGAACAAGCTTCCCCACTTCCTTTTCTCCCACTTGAAAGCCAAAGCTGGCCTTGCTGTGAGCCTGGCCGGGGACAAGGGAAGGAGAAGCCCTCTCCTGCTGGGAGCACAGCAGCAGATGTCGCTGCAAGGCAGCAGCACGCAGGGGCACGTGGAAACCTCAGCCCAGAGGCTGGAAACCCGCAGGAAAGAACAATACAACATTTATTTGTGCAGAGCCACTCAAATCCTGCAAAGGGTTATTCCGAGGACGGGAACTGGGGCTGCAGACAAGGGGGGGCCTTGTCACAAGGACAAACCTCGCTCGCAAAGGTGGGAGGCTTGGAGGTCGCTCCCCACCCCCAGAGAAATCCCCGCGAGGTTTCCTTGCTCTGCTCTCCAGCCAAGGTGCCTGAATTAACACTCCCAATCGCTGGGGAAAGGCAGATGGAAAAGCATCACAGAAACAGGGAAATTTTTTCCTGTGTGGGGTTTGGATGGAGTCATGGTGAAAGGCATTTATACTTCCTAAAATATTTGTTAGAACCATGTTATTTGTTATTTCCTTCTATTTATTTATCCAGACGACGATCCAAAGCCCACACTGGAAAGACTCCTGTTGATTCCCATGGCTCCTGGGCCCAGCCCTCTAACACTTGCTGGGAAGAAGAGGAGAAATGCCCTGCTCCTCCAGAGGCCTCATCCACACCCCCTGCGCTGCAGACTTATCTAAACGATTGAGACGCCCTCCTAAGCACTCAGGGATTTTGAGGTCATTATGGGATTTTGCCCTGTTATCCCTCCACTGAGCCCCACCTCCTGGATCTGAATCAAGAGACAGATGAGAAAGATTCTTCCCTGTCTTCCATCTCATGGCACCCAGAAAAGAGCATCCTCATTCACTGGTTCTCTGGAGGAATCTTGTGGGGTCTCTGCTACATTTCCTCATTTCCTGGTGATACAAGAGCCACAGTAACGGAATGCAGCAACACCTGCAGAGCCCTGGCTTCACAATCCTCCCAGCATTTGTGGGATGTGAATCCCATGGGTCTCTGGTGGGAATACCTGCACCAAGGGGCTTTGCAGGTGTTGGCTGGAGATAAGCAGAGGATTAAAATCCTGAGCTTGCACTGCCACTAATGAGAGTTGTGGGGTTAAATACATCTGTCCTGAAGAGGACTCTTATGCCTGAGTATTTTTCCCATTTCAGTGAAGGAAGAACATGGCTAAGTTGCACACGCATGCACACTTGGTTTGCTTTCTGAAACAAGCATCACTCATTCCTCAAATGCCAGCAGCTCTGTGCTGAGGAATCCTGCTCCCAAAGGCAAGTCCGGGATCAGAGCTGGGATGTGACCCAAAGAGCAATCACAACCCCCCGGGGAATAGCCCAAATTCCTCTGGAGTCAGCACACAAGTTCACTTCCACATGCCCGATTAGAGAGCAATTTCCTTCTTTCCTAACCAAGGTGGGGTTTTTCCCAGGTTTCTGTGCATCTCGACCCAGCTGCAAAGAGGCAAACATTCCTGCCTGTGCTGCCAGTGCTGCTGCCTGGGATCTGTTCCTGGAGGGAGGTGTTCGAAGGAGGTGTTTCTGCAGCGCTGCTCAGAGCAGACAGACCCACTGCCAGAGGCACGAGGGATCCTCTCCCAGCATCTGGGCGCCTGTGAGGAAGATGAGTGAGTCTGTGCTCTGCTAAAGCACAGGGCCTGGCCTGGATTCAGGAAAGCACTTAAACACATGCTGAAGCCTTCTCCTTTCCTGAGCAGGGATGTGTTTGCAACCAGGGCCCCCACGGCCGCCGGTCCTCTTTGCAGGGGGGTGGTGGAAGAGTGGGGAATGGGGTACCCCCAGCATGGGAACCAGGCACCCCTTTGGAGCTGGAGCAGTTCCAAGTCTCCCCCACTCCTCAGGGCACCCTGGTGCCCAGCAGTGCTATCCCCCACTGACCCGCAGCCCCGAACACAGCACATCCACAGCACATGGTGTTTTCCTTCTCCCAGGAATGTCCTGGAACCCGCAGGGCTACTTTTCTAGTAAGTAACAAGGTTTCTGCCAGTGCCTAGGAAAACATCTGATGCAGCTGAGTTTGGGAGGGAGCCGGGGCTGGGAGCAGCGTGTCCATAGCTCAAACCAGTCATGCGAACAGAGCTGCCACCAGCACCATTCATCTGACAGCAGCCACAGCGACGGAGACAAAAGCACCGTGTTCCTTCTCCCCCCCGGCTGGGAAGGGAAGGGAAAAAGGAAGACAAGGCACCCGAGCAGGTTTGCAAACTCCCGATTAAATAAAGGCATTGAGCACATTCCTCCGTGACAAGCTAAATTACACGTTGCAGCCCGAAAGGAACAAGTGTGTTCCCCGGCTGACCCGGCGGAGCAGCCACTTCCCGGCACACAGGGGCTTCTTTCTCCTCCCCGCACCGAGGCACATTTTTTTTCCCCGCTAGTCAAAGCTCTTCAAGCAGAAAGTTCAGCTCGGTTCCGGCAGAGCCACCGGCCCGTGAGGGTCTCCCCCCACTGCCTCTGCAGGGAGCCGCATGGCAGCTCCCTCGGCATCCCTCCGGCAGCATTCGGGAAATAAATGACTCAGCCCCTGGACCTGGAACATCCCAGCTCCCGACAGAAACAACTCCTCAGCGCAGGCACAGCTGCAGCCCCGTGGTGAGCGGCTCCGGAGCCCTTTTGCAGCCCGTCCCCGTGCCCGAGGAGCTGAGGGGTCTCAGGGTACCACCCCGGCACCCCTGCGAGACCCGGGAGTTCTGCCGACAGCTCAGCTTCCCGCTTTGGAGATCTTCTGGCACCACCTCAGATGTCTTGTGTCACCTAGAGGAGCTCCTTCCTCCCATCCCAGCAATCCCAGTGCTCTCAGGAGTCCCTCCAGCAGGATAACACCAACGCCTGGAAGCAGCTGGGAAAATCCACATTGTTACATCGGCTGGAGGACAATCACTGGAATTACCTCGGAGGCCACGTTCCCACCATCCAGCCCACAGCTGTTCCCAGACATTTGGAAACCAAACACTTCTGGAGGAAAATAAAACAGATCTAATCAGTTTTACCCTCTTTTTCCAGTGGGAAGTTTACACCATAACACAAGACAAGCTTGCAGGTGGACATGGGGAACATTTCACGAGTTGTTTATAGGTATTTTTCTTATCCAGGATCTTGCAATTCTGCCAAATAAGAGAAGCACAAACACAGGTAGATTGTGCTCACGGCCACACATGAGGCACCCCAGGCTCTGGGAGACAAGAACCCCCGAAGCTGTACAAACATCACCTGGCCAAAGCTCCCTGCCTGTGAACACGGCACAGAAACAGGGTCCCCTCCATGCTGCAGCTCAGGAAAATGGGGCACCTCCGTGCCTGACTCAGGGACCCGGGTCCTTTCGTGACACACGAGATCTCAGCAGAGATGGACAAGGCGGAGGTTTCAGCTCCTGGTCCGGGCCAGGATCCCCACGTCCCTGTCCTGCCTCCCTGGACACAGGGCTGTCCTTCCTGACGGAGCCAGCTCCCCACCCAGCCGGGCTCTGCCCTCACTGCCAGGAGTGACCCCAGGCTGGTGTCAGACAGAATCACAGCAGTTTGTGTGCCACTGGTCGTTTGTGCTGTTTGCTGACAAGAACTGCCACACGGAGCAGAGGAGGCCCCAGAGATGCTCTGTGCCTCAGTTTCCCTGGTGCAAGAGCAGGGACAGGGGAGCACCGAGTGAGCTGATGGGTGCAGGGAGGGCGGGAAGCGCAGGGAGGGGTTTGGAGAGCCAGGCTCCCTTGCAGGGAAGGCTGCCCGGGGCAGGAGGGAGGGCTGGCTGCCAGCAGCCCTCGCCCCACATTCCTGCTGGGAAGGTGCTGGGGGAAGGCACAGGGCAGGTGGGAGCCGGGCTGGGGCAGCGTGTGGGGGAGTCACACCAGGACACGGCGCTGCAGGGCAGGGGGGAAGCTCTCCAAGGACTCGGGTGGGATCACTCCTGTGTGTGCAGGTGGCCAGGAGAGATCTCACTGCAGGAAACGCTGGAAGGAAAATTATTATTTAGGCACCTAAAAGGATGCGAAGCCAGAGTGAAGTGTCTGCTTGGTGGCAACTGGAAAGAAACATCCCAGAAAGATCCAGGGCACGGCTCTCCTCAGGCACAGGATTAGGTCTGTAACTTCTGAATACCACTGGGGACTGGCTCTTAGGAAACTCAACTCCACTAATATTTGCTTACATGGAACAAAACAATTTATAAGCCAGCATTATTAGCAGGAAAAGCTTAAATCTCAACTGCACAAAACTGGAAAGTCACTGTGCATTGAAAAACATCTATCAAAACAACAGATGTTATTCAATACCTGTTCTTATTTCATACTTCCCCTTTTTGGAATTTGCATTTAGCTAAAACTTCACATTTTTGGGGACCCTTACTGTAGTGACTGTAACAGCCCAAAAGGATCTGATTGAGGTACAATATGGGCAGGGGAGAGGAAAGAGAACCCTGCACTGGGAATGTCTGGAGGTAATTCTTCAGGACAGCAGGACACAAGAGTGTCCTTAACTGAGCACAGAAACCTCTCCCGAGCTCAGAGCTCCAGTCTTGCTTCGCTGAGCTGCAAAATCTGGGAAGAAATTACAAAAAAACAAACAGGGAACCACCACAGGAAGACATTTGATATTTAACAACCACAAGAATCCATCCTAAGAACTTTTTGATAGTGCAGCAAAAGCTGTGTCGTTTCTCACTGTGGACCTGGCTGTGTCTGCTCCTTTCAGAAGCAGATGTTAGAGCTTCCCTTTCTGCAACATATTAATTTCCACTCAAGCATGGTGGGGTGAGTCACAGAAATACAGCAGAAATAAAGAAAAGCAGTGCAGCATTTTTGAAGCCCTCTGCCCTGCCCACATTGGCCAGAATGTCAAAAGATGTTGGCACATTGGGAGTTTTAATCTGGCTTCTCGACCACGCACTGAGCACTTGGGAAACTTTTTTTTTGTAGCTGGAAAAGAAAAATCCAAGCTGCTTTACCTACAAAAGTCATTGGAAAGCTACCTCTGGACTTAGATAGGCTTAGGATGGGGTCCTGGAGGAGATCTGCTGGAAAAGGGACACACTAATGGCCTGTGGAAGAGGCAAGAGTCATATAAACAGTTTCTGGTAATTTATTTCAATTGCTCAATTTCTTCAGCATTAAGAACAATCACGGCCAGGAAAACGCATCAGCCTAAAGCTCAGGAACATATCCTGGCCCCACACCTTCACTCCCCCTCTTCTTCAAGCACGTGGGGCTCTGCAGCCCCCAAGAGCAGCGGGACAAGTGGGATGGGAGCAAGGATCCGCTGTGTGGGGACCTGGGAAACAAGCCTGGGACCAGCCTGCAGCAGTGGCGGCTCTGGGGAGCAGCGGGCCTGGGGAGCCTGGGCACAGCGGGCAGAGGGAGGGGGCCCTGGCTCTGCCCGAGCCCCTGCACGGGGCAGGACCCTTCTGAAGCCGCGGCTGGAGCACTCCCAGAGCTGGGTCGGAGCCGGGCGCAGCCGATCTGAGAAGCGGGCCCTTCCCAGCACAGCTGGGAGCAGCGTTGCAGCCGGAGGCCTCGCTCGCATGCCTGGGCCTGAGCGGGGCCCGGCTGCCTCCTGCTTCTCCCGGGGCTGGTGTTTCCCACGCGGCCGCAGAGCCGGGAGAGCCAGCCCGGGCCCGAGGGCATCTGGACGTGCGGGAGGGCAGTGGGTGTCCAACAACCCCTTTGAAAACCCCATGGAGAACAGGGATTTTGCTGCTCTCTCCAGCGCTGTCCCTGACCCCTGCCGGCAGCGGTTTCCCACCCAGCGTGGAAAGGGAATATCTCCTCCTTCAGCACAGCACCGCTGTCGGGAGCCTGACCATCATTCCTCGCCCGCGGCACCTCCCCAGAGCACCTGGAGCTCGGTCACTGATCCCCTGTGCGGCTGAAGCCACAACCTCTCCCCTCCTTGTTGGAGCACAGCTCTCACGGGCGGGCAGCGCAACTCCCGGAGCCTGCGGGAAGGGTCCCGGAGCCGCCGGCTCTTCCCGGGCCGGATTTGCAGGCAGCGGCCGCTGCCCCGGGGAGCGCTGCTCCCAGCAGGCCCTGTTCTGCTTTCACTTAGAGTGAGGTAAACTGGGACCGGCTCCTCCAAATGACTCCGCTGGTGCAAATGAGATCAGAATCTGGCACCGCTCGTCTTACTCAAAACAAGCCTAACTGGAACCAGATAAAACCAGTTCCAGTGCAGAGTGGCCACCAGGATGATGATTTTTTTAATTCCTGCAGGCAGCGAGGGGAGCTGTCTTGGATGCCAACCACGCTGGCTTTCGCCTGGCTCGGTCATTCATTACCAAACTTGCATAAAAACCCAACGCAGCGGGGTTGCGCCTGCAGGATCAGGTTCCCAGCTGCTGGAGCAAGAAGGGGAAGGAGGGAAGGAGAAAAGAGCTTGTGCATGGAGCTGTGGATCTTTCGGGATCCTCTCCCTTTTTACCTGTTTAGGCCATATCTTGGTCACAGCAGCAGAAATTCAGTGACCTGATGTGGTTTTGCCCTCTTTTAGTCTCTGCTTTACACCACACCAGCCTCCTCAGTTTTGATGGCATAAACCCAATGTCCACGTTATTTACCCATGGCACTGACCAAAGCAGAAAAACACATGGAAGTGCAGGGCCAGAGGGGTTTGGGGGTAATGTAACAGCTTATGGCCCAGCTGGTATTTTCAGTCTCTACCAGGACTGACCTCACACATGACATTTAGAGTTTCTCCTAAAACTGCAGGATTGGGCCCAGTAACCACAAAGAAATCACACTGTGACCCGAACAGCACTCCTTTCCCCGCTCTGGACAGGTCACCTGAGCTTCTCTGTGTCAGAGAAGAAGGAGGTTTAAATCACATCTGAGAGTGACCCAAGCAAGGGCTCTATCCTGACGCCATTTCCAAAGCTCAGCTCCACTGGGCTGCGAGCTTGGCTGGAAGGGGGGCAGCAGCCCAGCCCAGCTCCACAACTGCTGGGATGGGTGCTGGGTTGTTCCGTTCCCACCCTCGGTGCTAATTTACGTCCAGGAAAGCCCTGGCCCCCACTGCCTCACATTCCTCCCTCCCCAAACAGTTCTGCACAAGAAACAAAGGTCTGGGGAGCAACAAGCACAGCCCTGCCAGGGCTAGCAGAGGACAGACCACCCCTCGCTCCTGCTCCGGAACTCCCCCAGAAGGACAATTTTATCAGCTGTTCAGGTTTTTAAGAGTCTGATTTGAGTGGGTGTGAAGTTTCTTTGCCCTCAGCCGTGCTGAACCCCGTCCACTCTGCTCCTTGCTTTGTCACGGGGGATCTCAGAACCCGGGCGACTACAGAGGAGGGTGTTTTTTTCCACCAGACTTCAAAACAAAAAGAGCAGGAGCAAGGTCCGAGGACGGAGCAAGAACCCGGCTCTGCCTGCCCTGTGGTCGGATAGGGGATCTGGCAGAGGTGCTGCTAAAGCTTTAATGGGAACAGCGCGGAGTTTGGGCAGGAATAACTGCCCGGGAGTTTCCTCTGCTCCTCGGGCAGGTTTCCCATGGCTGCACCAGCTTAATCCGCCCTCGGCAATGCCAGCGCACGCCGCGAGCAAACCTACTCCAGCACGGGCAGGTCTTCAAGGCTCCCTGAAAAGCATTTTGGCTCAGGGCCCGATCCTGCACCTCCAGAGCACCCAAAATTCCCTGCAGCTCGACTGTTTTCCTCCTCCAGAAAGGTGACCGGGCACTCGGGAAGACTTTGCTCGTTTGCCCTTTTTGTGAGACCGCAAACTCCCCAAGCTGGAATTCAGCGCAGAGAGGTCACGCCAAGAGCCCGGATTCTTCTCAGGGCTGTTTGCAAACACTTGGGATTTTTATACTGAAGGCGAATTCCATTTCCCATCCTGTGGTTTGCAAATTTGAGGCGAGCAGCCTTTAACGAGATGGGAGACTGCCTTCAAAAGGCAGAAGTGCCCAGTGTGTGCAGCTGATTTTTGGCTGGTTGGACTCTGCAAAAGGGACACTGAGTTCTTCAGCTAAAAATACAAGGGAAAATCTGGGTCTCTCCGTATCGCTAGGATCTTTCCCACTTGTTTCAGTAGGGCACAGATTTCTCCCAAAAAAACCCACATGGAAAAGCTACGATGTCCTAAATCCACAAACACTTCATACAGGCTGAATTTTTAATTTCATGGGGTTAATCCTATATGTAAAAGTTAGATTGTGGAGCGGAGCAGAACTTGCTGGTGCCCTCGTAAGAGAAATGTTAGTAGGCAATAAGGGATTGCCCAGATCAACTTTAATGCAGCCTGAAAGCGAGCTAAAGCATGTTCTGTTCCCAAAACACCTCCCAGAGAAAAAGAGAAATCCCCACTGAATTTAAAATGCAGAGATTATTGTATAGAACAAATAAAAATTGCTGCAAATACTGAGACAAATTGAAATGCTACGTCGGGGTTCAAAAAACAGGTAGGGATATACTGGATATAAGCTTTACAATAAGTGCCTAAAGTATTTCCACGATACAAGGATGTAAATTAATCCCCGGGATGAACTTTTCAAGGAACAAAAGTTTACTGCCTTGCCATCGGGAAAACTTCTTTCTTTTATGATCGTTGAACTACCCCACGTCCGCTGGTGGTGTGGTTAATCGATACGGAGCGTTCCCGTTCTTCCCTCGGCACTTTTGTTTCAAACCCCGACAGGGATGGGAAGGAGGGAAGGACTCTGTACCACAGATGTGCGACCGACACAGCGCGGCTCCCCGGCTCCCGGGCTTTTATTCTATTCGAGCTAAAGCGGCGGTGGAAATAGCTTAACGATTGCAGAGCAGATCCCCCCAAGTCCGCCTCATCTGCAACCGATTTCTGCCCGTGGCAACATCCTCATCCTCCCGGCCATCCATCACCGGTGGAGGGGGAAACGAGAAGCGAGAGGAAAAGAGGCGGAAAATCTGGTGGGGGGGAAAAAGCGGCANCCGGGCGGTGCCGCCGGCCCTGCCGCTCGCGATTGCACAATCGGGCTGGGAAGGGAGAGGAGGGGAAAGGAGGGAGGGACGGCCGGCGGGAGGAGGGAGCGGCGGCGGCAGCGCCCGCCCGCCCCGCCGGGGTCCGGGCGCACCGAGAGCCCCGAGCAGCCCCCGCAGCCGCCCGGCTCGGAGACGAGAGCCGGAGCCCCAACACCCCGGGCACGGAGCTCACCCACCGACCTGGGCCGTGAAACCCCCGGCAAGTGTTAGAGCTAACGGGGAAAGCCCGCTGGAAACGTCCGGCCACAAAACGAGGAGGCTTCGGCCAGGAGAGCCTAAGGGAATGTCCCAACGCTTGCTCCTACAGTGGCATAAACAATCTGGATTGGGCTCACTGAACGCCAACAACGCTTATTTAAACATAATTCGTGATAGAGAGTGCTTGGGGCAGAGTCCCGGCTGCAGTGAAGACTTTAGGAAAGTTCTCCGGCACTAGAGATGACGGTTTTCTCTTTTGCTTTTCCTTTCTTTTCCCTTCCTCTTTTTCTCTTCTTTCTTTCTCTTTTCTTTCCCTCTTTCCCTTTCCCACTAAAAAACGAACAGCCAAACCCCATGCCACTGAAGCCCCATTCATGGCTATCTCTCAGGTAGGATAATTGCTGGAGACCGAAGGGCTCTGTTTCTGTTAAGGCACAATTAATCTAAAGAGGCCCCCACATTTAACACTACCCAAATCAAAAGATACCTGCCAGGCTTGGCTGGGTTTTGCTGGCTGCTGTTGGTGTGAGGATTTGCATAGAGATCAGAGAAGCAGGAAGGGGAGATGGCAAGAAGCAACAGCTGTGCTGAGAGAAGTGTTGGTAGTGCCCTGGCAGCAGCTGTGGGGAGAGGCTTTGGGGCTGGGTGTTTGCTGGAGGAGGCTGCAGGCTGCCAGTGAAGGAATAGTTTCCTGCTGCTCGGTTCCTTCCAGCTCCAGGATAATAGGATTTGTAAACAGGGTGGCAAAAAGCTGCCTTTAGCATGACTTTCTTACCCTGCTAGATGCAACCTAACCAGCCCTGAACTGTACTGCACTGCTCAGCTCCAAAAGGGCCAACAACAGAGGAACAGCCTCTGGCCATGACCACACACCCAGCAGGAGCCCAAAATCTGGTTTCCCAGCCTTTTCACCCACTGCTAAACCTGGGCCTTCGACCAATGCTCTGCCTGTTCCCCAGGGCCAGCATAACCAAGAGTAAACTCCTGCCCAGGAGGCTACTTTATTCTGAATAATATGAGTGAAACAAGAGACATCTGAGACTTTGAAGCAAGTTCTCATGAGGAAAAATAAGATGTAGATGCAAAGAGCTAGAAAGCAACAGACCACGATCATTCAGGTGAAATTCAGCCAAGTGTTTCAGGTCCATGGTTTGGTGTTTGGATGGGTTTTGTGGGATCCTCGGCTCTGGGGTGTGACTGCTCTGCAAGGAGCTGTGAGCCAGCGTGCAGTTCATTCACTGCTTCCTATTATTCATCCCTGTTCCAGTTCTGTAAACAACATGAAAGGGAAACAGCAATCTGTGAATCTGGGGGTGGGGAGGCAGGAGGAGCAGGGTTCAGGTTTTCTGGTGTCAGGAGGAACAGGCAGAGGTGCTGCAGGACAGAGTGGGTTGGCTGGGGGATGAAAGCTGCTGAAAGGCTGTCAAAGCCCTGGGCCAAGACTTTTCCCCTTCTCCTTGGCAATGTGATATCACAGCCAGAACAAGGAGCGATGACCCGATGCCTGCAGATGTCGTTTGGACAGACTCAGGCACAGAGCAGAGGCAGCCGCTCCGCAGGGAGGGAGAACAGGGAGGCAGCGCCGGCCGGAAAGGAGCCGACCTCACCGGCCAGCCCCTCTTCCCTGGCCAGGGGCTCTGGCTTCAGAGCAGCTTTAGGCTCTTGCTGCACACATCACTCCGTTGTTCAGCAGCTCCCACTCCCCACAGGGGGAGTTCGCTGCCTGCCCCCAAAACAGCCGTGCCACGGCACAGTGATGTTTTTGCGTGGCGTGGTGCGACGTGGAGTGCGACGCAACTCCTCACTCTCACCTTGATGACAGCCCATTCCATCCCGTTTTTCCACCAGGTACACATGGCATTGCCCAAAACATCCACACCCCCCACGCCTTCCCCCTCAGCCCTTTCCCCGCTGCTGGATCACCAAGGCTTCGTGCACCGGGACACAGCAGAAACCCAGGACGTCCCTCCCTCGCCCGCTGTTGCTGTTTTGGGCTGCTGACAAACTCCCGCAGTGCCAGGGGCTCCCCGCTTGTCAGGACAGGACCTGGCACTGTGAGAGACCTAATTAAAAGGGTGTAAGTTAAAAGTAAGTTGTAAGTTAAAAATAAAACTATTTCTTTTATTTGTCAGTGCAGAGTCCAAGGCTCTCTGCCTGCCCACGGTGGGATGCTAGAAAACACATGGGTGAAAAAGTGGTTGGGAAATGAGTGGGGAGAGTGTTTGTGTGTCCATGAAGGGCTGCAGGGAGCAGTGTGGGGAGAATGGCCCTGCACATATCCCACAGCTGGGCCTGAATTCCATCTCTTCCCCCACTGGTGTTTTGTTCACTGTCCCTGAGATAAACCACACAGGCTCCAAGGAAGTGCTCTCGGGGGATAAAGCCCCTTGCACGACCCACGAGGGACTTGGGAGCCTGATGCCTGGGTCTGCCATGGACCACCCTGCCCACCTCAGAGCTGCTCTCTTCACCTCTGCATCTGATCTGCAAACTGCTGGTCCCTGAAATAAAGACAGCTCTTTATCAGCTCCCTTCTGAGGGAGGCTGGATCAAGGTTGATCAAGGCCAGGCTGGACGGGGCTTGGAGCGACCTGATTTAGTGTGAGTGGCATCCCTGCCCTTGGCAGGGGCTGGAACAAGATGATCTTTAAGGTCCCTTCCAACCCAAACCATTCTGTGATTCCATTCTATGATTCTCTTACCAGACCTGCTGGGGTTAAACTCCAACTTTTTGGTTCCTAAATAAGCCTGAAGTCATCTCCAAGATACCAGGACCCCAAACTCCTGTGTGTAAGGGCATACACACCCTGGGTGAATGGAGAAGTACTCGTGCCAGGAGAGAGGGGCAGGGCAAAGATTTAACTACTAAAAGAGCTGAGGGATGATTTCCCATCTCCACCTCAGGTAGCTGGAGGGAGGGGACAGTGGCGGCAGGAAGGGTGTGAGGACCACATCCTCCCCCTGCTGCTAGCACAAACTCTCACATCTGTGCAGCTCCAGCAGCCCCGAGCAAGGGTGAGTCCGTCCTTACAAACACCGTTCTCGCTTCCTAAGGTTCCCCCAAAGCACGTGGGTACAACAGCCCCTCACTGCTCCTTCAGACCAATCCACTCGGAGCGCTCACTGGGCTTCACAACACGCAGGGAGGTGAGGAGAGGCTGGAGGGGAAGGTTCAGCCAGGGAGGAACCGGGAGCAGCAGCCCCCATCGGGCCGCAGGTTTGGGACACCGGCTTGGAGCTGAGGGCTGAATCCCCCCGTGCAGGCAGAGCGGAAAGGAACGAGGCCCAGAGGGAATCTGGCTGGCTTGGACCGCAAAGGCAAGAGCTGGGGACAGCCCTGGCCGGCAGGGACTGCGCTCAGTAGTGAAGGAAAAGGATTTTTCAGAGAGACCATTAGAAAACATCTGGGCTCAGCAAATGACCTGGAATGCGGCTCGGCAGCGGGGTGCTCCTCTCCTCCCTGGCCCCGGGAATGCGAGCTCCCGCAGGGCACGACTCGAGCCAGCTGTTTCCTCTAATCCCGTCAGCCCTGCCTTCCACGGGGGCTGCGGGAGAAAGTCCCTTCCTTCTCCTTGGTCACTGGGATTAGTGGTTTCTCTGTAGTGCCGTGCCAATGCCTTTTGGGGCCCTGGGGCAGCAGTAAAAACGTTCCCCTCCCATCCCTGAGCAAGTCCAAGTGTGTTTAATCACTCCATTTTCCACCTTGCCCAACCGCTCCCCGCTCCCAGGCACTCCAGGCCCCTCCATCCCTCCCTCCCTCCCTCGCTTCCCCAGCAACTCAGGTCATGCAAAATCCTTCTCCCATTCAGTTCGCCTCTGCAGGGACAGTTCTGAGCAGGGAGGGCTGGGAAGAAGCTGCTGGGCTTCATTTGCAGGTGCCCTCATCCCTACGAGTTCAAACAGAATTTTTTTCTTTCTACTTCAAAAATAACCAGTTTCCTCCTAGTCCATTGCAACCAGTTAAATCCCCTCTGATAACCATCTTATTCTCTGCTGCACAACTTCCCCCTGCTGCAGTCACTCAGAATCTCTTATTATATTAATTATTTTTCTTGCAGCGCTGCCTGAAGGCCCCAGCCAAGCTCAGGCCTCGTCACAATAGGTGCTTGTGTGTGTTCAGAGACAGTTCTGGCACTGAAGCTCCTCCAAACTGTCAACCAGCAGGACAAACTTAGAACATCCACATGTGTGCAGGGAACATTTTGCACATTACTGAAAGGAAACCAGCACCCGCCTGAAACGGGGTGACTCACAGAGCAATATTGCACTGCTCTTGCATGGGAAGAGCCTCATGCACAAACTCTCTGGCCTTGAAGAGAAGCACCCAAAATCAGAAGCCTTAAAGTGCTGGTTTTCCCAAGTCCTGCTACAGCAAGTGTCAGTGTTTTTCAGAATTAGGATGACTGAGAAAAAAAAACATATATGCATTTGTTAACAGATTAAAGTCCTCAGCTCACAGTCCTCCCACCTTCCAAAATACAAATGCAAATACACTTCTTAAAGTGATAACGTGATTTTCATAGTTTAAAGGGTCTGGTTCATAACATCAGAAATGTGGGACCCTGAGAAATCTGCTTATTGCCTCCCTCTCCTCCTGCCCTGGAGCAGGATTGGGATTTTTGAGACTATTACTGCAGCTGATGAGGAATGAAATGAAAGTGGCCAGGAGTTCTCAGCTTATCACAGCTTTCCTGAACAGGCTGAGACATCCGTGTTAGACCAACTTTGCATCATTCAGGTTTTAATTTTGGCAACAGTGGCTGCTGCAGTGCACGACAAGAGTTAAACCTGAAGCCCCAGTTAAATAATCGTAGGCTCATCCGGTGCTCGGAGGAGTCACAGTGACCTTGCCTCTATCTGCCAGCCTACCTCTATTTATACCTAATATGGAAATAAAATCCATGACTTTGCAGATAGTAAACGAGAGCCTCCCACAAGCATGTCGCCTGCTAGGATGCTCCCAAAGATTTAAAGGAATTATTTCTCAGGCCTTAAAAGAAGCCATTGAACTCACTTTGCCTGTCCTGCCTGATGTGGTGCAAACTGCAGGATGTGGGCTTTCCCATGCAGCCATTCCAGGGCACCTCCACTCCTATCCCACTAGCACTCCTGCAGCTCCGGCCCCAGGCTCCCATCCATCATCCAAAGATGTATTTATTGACATATGAAATACCCCGTCTCTCGACAGATTATCTACGGAACCATGTCATCTTCAGAGAGAATTAAACAAAAAATGGGCCCCGTGCCTGGAAAAAGGAGTGGGGGAAGCGCACACCATCAGCCATTCCCTCAAACAAACCCAAGGAAAACAGTCCAAAAGGGAGGAGCTGAGGAACAAAGCAGCAAGGAACAGCACAGAAATAGGTTGTCTTCTGTCTGAGGTCCCCGCCAGGGCCATCTTCAGGGAGTGTCTAATGAGCAGGGTCCTCGAACTAAAAACACTCTGCCTTTAGTTCAGACCGGATTAAGCCACAGGACAGAGACCAGGAATTCTGCAGGCAACCTTTGTGGCCTGACAAGTTTCAGAGAATTTATGGCCAACAAGCACGGTTGGATCATCTGATCTGAATCCATGTGTGTTACAGGTCATTTCATTTCACCCAGTCACTCCCAGGTGGAGCTCAGTAACTTCCATGTTAGACGTCAGGAGCTGGAAAATCCTCCCATGGCTCTACCAGCTCATCCCAGTCTAATTCAGTGCCTCACTGCTCATCTGCACGGGGCAAGCTTCGGCCTCCAGGCCTTGCTTCTCACTGTGCCTCTCCCTGATAGCAGCAATCCCTTCGGTTCCCAGGGTTCCATAATCCCCGAGGCTGTGCCATGTCCAGGTATTAACAGTGTTTGTTGCACCTGGATGCTGAACTTCACATTTGACTGGGCCAAAATCCACATTGCTCCACTTTCTTTTTCACTTACACAGCATCGCACCAAATAGCAGTTACTTGTCTGCCACTCTTTTATATTTACTTCCAGATAAATAATTAAAATTACAAATACCACCTGTGCCAGGGCCTCACCACCCTGGGAACAATTCCTTCCCAATATCCCATCTATCCCTGCCCTCTGGCAGTGGGAAGCCATTCCCCCTTGTCCTGGCACTCCATCCCTTGTAAACAGTCTCTCCATCTTTCCTGTCTGCTCCTTCAGGCACTGGAAGGCCACAATTGGGTCACCCTGGAGCCTTCTCTCCTCCAGGCTGAACAACCCCAGTTCTCCCAGCCTTTCCTCACAGCAGAGCTGCTCCATCCCTCTGATCCTCCTCTGGACTCGCTCCAACAGGTCTGTGTCCTTCAGTCCGAATCCCCAGGGAATGCATGGCTCACGGGAGCAGCAGTGGGTTTGGGTTTAGCTGTTTATCACTGCTAACAACTTCAAGTGCAGCACCGAGGGGGAGGAAGAATATCCTCTAAAACCTCTAAAAAGAAACACACTCCTTTGCATGATTTATGAACTGAATTTGAACTGATCAGGGCATGACCTTTTCCAGGAAGGGGCATCCACTCCTAACCCAGAGCTGGAGGCTTTACAAGCACCACCAATAAAGACTAGAGATGAAGAGTGATTTATTAGTCACCAGCAACTTTCTAAGCATCTTTATAAGCTCCAGGAGGTGGGTATCCAGCACCACGAGGAAAATCCAGCTCCAACAGCCTGCAGTGCTGTACAGCAACGTGCTGACAGCCAGAAGGCACAAGAGAACGGCCATCCACAGCTGAATTTCCATAAACTATGTTCCCATTTAGTTTCAATCTCAGTTAAGCATTCACTGTGGGTGGGCTATAGGCTGGACTCTTGGAGCAGTACAGACACAGTGCACATTGCATCCAGCTGCCTACAGAGCTGGCATGCCAAAATTTGCACCAGTCCTACTTCCAAAGGCAGGAGTGGGGTGAGAGAGGAGGAGAAAGTTTATTTCGTACTGTGGGGTGTGTGGTATGGGGGTAGGTCCCAAACCCTGCCAGCTCGGAGTGAAAGAAGGGTCAGCAGTGCCTCGCTGGTTCAGAACCTGCTGAAAAATGGGGTTTTCCCCACAGGTCACTCCCAGATCAGGGGTTCTCCAGCTCCACGAGCCTCTCCCTTCCAGCTGTAGCATCAACTGTACCTCATGGCACATCACTACCATGACAACCAGTCACCTTTAGTCCAAATTGTGCACCCACTATTAGCATTTGCAAACCAGCACCTTTGTGATTTCTACTGCATTGTTCCCAAACTCAGAGGGAACCCAAGAAAAATAGCTGAGAAACCAATTCCTCCTCCTTTGGAGAATCATCCATGTGAACTCCCTGGAAGAGCTGAGTTACACCATCACTGCTGTGTTTCCACTACTGGAGAGGAAGTTTGGACAAGGGCCTGGAGTGACAGAACAAGGGCTTCAAACTGGAAGAGAGTAAGATTAATTGGATACTGGGAAGAAATTCTTCCCTTTAAGAGAGGGGAGGCCCTGGCACAGGGTGCCCAGAGAAGCTGTGGCTGCCCCTGGATCCTTGGAAGTGTCCAAGGCCAGGTTGGATGGGGCTTGGAGCAGCCTGGGATAGTGGAAGGTGTCCCTGCCCATGGCACGGGGGGGGACTGGAAGGGCTTTAAGGTCTCTCCCAGCCCAAACTATTCCATGATTCCATGGTACTGGAATGCTGCTGTCTCCTTGATCCTCCTAAATTCATATTTAAGGTGGATTTACTAAGGCCATGACTGTCTCCTGGTATTACATTTATATTCTGCCTAACACAGCAGTGAGGCACAAAGAACTGGGAATACATTTCAGTATTTTCTCTCCTTATCAGATTCAGATTATCACCAAAGTCAATATTGAGGATCACAGTGGTTTACACCTACTAGTGATTCCATAAACTATCACTCTCTGGACATCATTCCTAATTCCTCAGGGATTCGCCATTAAGAATTTGGGGCGATTTGAGGATAGCAAAGGGTGGCACAAACACCTCTGGAGTCTCCTAGACTACGAAGGGCAGCTTTCCCCTGAGACTCCACCACCACGTGAAAAACCAGTCGGGAAGGATGGGCTGCTGGACTTCAACCAGAGCCCTGGCTGCACACCACATTCCCCGCACGACTTATCCCTGACCTTGCCTACAGCTTCTCCCATCTTTAAAATGGGGATTACAAACCCTCCTACCTCCCTGCAGCCCATCTGTTTAGTTTGTAAATTCTCCAGGGCAGAGGCTGGTTTTTATTTGTGTGTACAGCACCACATACAGCCAGGTCCTGCTCTTGGCCACGGCTCCAGGCAGGATTGGAACACAAAGCAATGACGGTATCTTGATCAAACATGAACAACTCGGATAAACAATAGAAAAGCAGCTTGATATTTTTTTCCCCGCTGTCTCTGCTTTTCCGTGACTTGTTTATTCATCTCAAAGCCTCAACAGACATCTAATCAAGCTGTTAAAGAGGCAGATTTGTGGTCAGTCGAGCACTTGGGGAGTTGTTAAACATTCAAAACCAGTTCTAGTCAGCAAACAGCTTCTTTTTTTTTTCCCCTTCTCCTGGGTAGCGATACAGTTTCCTTACTCACTGTTACAATACGCCTGTTACAATTGTGATACAAGTTCTCTCCTAAAAGGTCTCATTAAGTTTTGGTAGGGACACCTGCCTTTTTCAGCCCTATCTTGTTTGCACTTTTTGGTCCCGATCCAAATCACGCCACAGACGAAGCAATGATTTCAGCAGGCTTAAGAAAGAAGGAAAAATATGATAGTTTCCAGATGAGTGTATTATACTAAATTTAACATGCCTTTTGGTACTTAGAATTTCCACTTTTCCCCCTTCCATTTCTGTAATTAGAAATCAAGCGGCAGGAAACCATTCCTATTCCAGCCTCAGCTGGGAAGGGTACAGGCTCCTTCCCACAGAGGGAAAAGGCGACTTGTACTCACAAGAAGATATTTTGCACAGCTTACATGGACAGGTTCAGAAACAGGTTCAAGATAATACATCTTTAATTAAATAAAGCAAAACAAATACAGGCCCTTTACGTGGTAGTTATATGTGCATATACATACATATATATATATATACATCAACACAGACAACAAGAAGCAAGGCAGCTGTGAAGAAAACCAAAAATTTCAGCTTTTACCCCATTTAAAGAGCAGTGACAAATTTAAATTCCACTTTTAGAATTGTGCACTTTTTCCACACTCACCCATGCTGACTTCACATAAATGAGCAAGAATCTTTGTTCTGATTATTCTCACTCTAGCAATAAAGGACACACTGGGATCGATATCTATAATCGATATCTCTGAGTTCCAGGGCCAGAAGAACCACTTGATCACAGGCCACAGTAGCCCAAGGTAAGAATTAACTCTAGGAAGTCATCTTTGAGCTGAAGCAGAGTATATAAGGGCAGGATGACTCGTTACCAGGGACACTAAATAAAAATTGAACTCATCATCGGCCCAGATGACACAGCAGGAGTTGAAGCTTTCCCTGCACGTTGACAGTCGCTATGTTCGGTGTTGCCACCGCTTTTGGTTCTCCTGGGTCTTGCCCAGGCTGATGCTCCCCTCTCCAGCAGATCCCTCTGGCTTCCCAGACTGCAGCACACACACGGAGAACTCAATAAAACCCCTTTCCAAACCACAGAGGAGCTATGGCTCCAAAGTACATAGTTCAAATTAAAAATTGGGGCTGGATAAAATGATTCAAAATTGGGAAGAAAGAAAGATATCCTGTTCTCAATAAGCTGTTTTGACCTGACTGATGAATGCAGTCCGGCAAGGGAGGAGGTGGAAAAACAAGGACATGCTGGAGCAATGGTCCTGGATGGTATCATGCTCTGACAGTCTTAATGCTGCTCTGGCACTGGAGCTATTTTATTTCACAAGTCCTTTGCTCCAGGCGAGCTCCTCAGCATCTGTTGACTCTGGGCACAGCTCAACACGTTTCTCTGGAGCGCAGAGTGCACAGAGCAGTGCCCAGGAGAGGTGGGGATGCAGGGCTGCTGCAGCACCCACACCTCAGGCCTGTAAGATAAGGAGTTTCTCAAGCCCTCTGAACTCCAGCCTTCCCCTCAGTCCATCCCCTTCCTTTCCTGGCATAGTTTAAAAAAAAACTATCGCACAACTTGTTTTCCTTTCTGGGGAGGAGTTACTCTGTCACTTTTCCATCTATCAGCACTCACCATGCAGCACAACAGGCTTTCAATAAAGAGGAGTTCTGTATCAACCTGCACCATTCCACTTCCATCTTGAGACACGCGCTCACTCCTTGTGCTACACGGACAACACACAAGCGTGGGACAAAGGAAAGAGATCTGAGAGAGTCATCTCCAGAGCTGGAATATTGTGCTGAGTAAAGAAGCAGTGGAGAAGAGCTCCCGAGCCAGGGGAAGGGCAGCAGACAACGCGCCAAGAAGGCATCACGAGGACTGGGGTGGATGTAAAGAAGGGAGCACTTGGAGCAGTGTCTTGCCAAGGCAGTAAAGAGCTTTAAGTAGTTGTGACCCATTCCCAGACACTGAAACCTCTCCATTCTCCCACAGAAGAGGGGTGCAAAAACAATCAGCCTAAAGGGTAAGCTGAGAGCCAGATGGCATGAGGATATGTTTAACTCACCCACTATCCTGGGAAGTTTCAAACGGGGGTCACTCCGTGACCCAAAGCTACAACAGACAGCAGGGCCTTGCTGCATCCGTCACACAGTTTGGATTTACCCGTTTGGATTCTGCCTCTTCTGAGAGGACAAAATTCCCATTTTAAAGGGCAACTGTACAAACAGGACATAGGAGTATTTATATTCCTCTCCAAACACCGGCACAAGCAGCAGGGGTCTAGTGGGTGATTTATGAGGTGGGAATGCTTCTTTGAACTGGACGGTGGATGGGGGTTGCTCTCAGGAGTGGGGAGGAACAGACGACGGCTGGCTTTGCTGAGGAGCTCTCCCAGTGGCCCAGGTGGTCCCAGCTGCTGGCTACTCCAAATGAAGTTCTCTCCTTCCATTCTCCCTCTCTCTCACTCACATACAAAGTCAACACACCAGAGAAGGCCATTTTTCTTTTATTTATTTCCCAGAAGAGCTCTTCCTTGCACTTTTCAGACACGATACAAAACAAGCAACAGAACTTTGTTTCATAGACAGAAACAGTTTGTTGGAGTATAAAGAGTTACTGGTGATCGTTACTGAAGAATGTTGGCTTATTCCAGGGGCACTTCAGTATTCCTGAGGAATAATCATTGATTTCTCCTTCCTTCCCACTGGGATAGTCTTAGCCATTAGTCACTGTTCCTGTAAAGCAAGAAGGCTTATATTATTAAAAAGCCATTTGGGTTCCTTACATGGAAGGTGCTGCAGGATGTAAAGCAAGTCATAGAGCTCTGTAACATTTCCAGAGGGTACGGCAACATTTTCATCCTTGGCTAAAGCACGAAGTTGTGTATGGAGGAACCAAGCAGCTATTTTCATGCCAGAAGCATACCATGTTTTCATGTATAACCCTCCATTCTGATCAATTGGGTACTTCATAAAACCCCACATTATTGGTCAGCTTAACTATTCACAGGCTGAAGAGAAATCAGACTGAAATCAAAGCCACAAAGGGCAAGAGGAAAGGCTGCAGTTGCCTTCTTGTGTCCTTGCACATCAACATAAATCCACATTCCTATCAAAGTACAGGATTGTGGGGTTTGAGTGATAATACAGGCTAAACAACCTGAAAAATAGGATTTTTCCATTTTGCAAGGAAGTCTAGGCTGTGTAATTCACAGCCATAGCATTTTAAGCCTTGAAATAATTGTGACATTGATTTTAAATTCTGCTGAAGTCACAGTGAAAAACACTTGATCAAATTACTTAAAAAGCCCTCCGAAAATTCTGACCACAAATTGGAATTTTTCTGCATTTTAAGTATTTTTTTGGTCCAGATGAATGGCTCCTGCACTGGTGTCAGGGTTTCCTGATGGAATTTCTAACCCAAAGGATGGGCACTGTGATGATCCAAGTTACAGACAGAACAGCTGCTAAGTCACTCTGACATCCCCTGATTATCTGGTATTGTGAAGGTCCTCTGTCCTCTCTCATTCTGACTCAGGACTCAGAATTAAGAACTTGATCCTGAAGGATCAACAATCCCAACTGGATGAACGCCTGAGTAACCTGGTCTGACCTCACAGCTGACCCCCATGACCTCCTGGAAGTCCTTTCCAACTTCAGTTCTCCTGTGATCCTGTGAACTTGACAGGCTCAGAAAACTAGAAATAATTTCGTCCAAGTTAATCTCTGTTACATTTCCCTCTAATAAAGCTGATTTTCTCGCAGAGTCTCTCATTTTGACAAGTTAGCATTTGAACAGAACTCAGTTTTGTAAAGGAAATCCTACAGAGTTTAGTTCTAACAAATTTTTCTAGGAAAAAAACAGATGAGTGATAATGCAACAATATTTTCCATGTTCCTAACCAAGAGAAATGAAATAATTTTGTTGTAATAACCCTGGAGCCATTATCCATGACATGACATTTTGGAGGGAATTAATGACATTAACCATTAGGTGGCTTCATCCGCGTTTTCCCTCTGTCAGCCTCTTCGTGCCAGAGAAAGCCATGGAGACAGTGCACTGGAAATTATTTGTCTTGTGCCATGCAGGCATCTGAAGTGTCCTTCCAGTTACCTCATGCTTCCAAGGACCACCCCTGCTCCAGATTAGTCCTTAATCCAAATAAAATCCCTTCCTAGGGTGACTGGACACACTGTTTGCTGCTGCCCAACATCCCTAGGAACAAGCATCCTTGAATGAACAGTGCTCTCTCAGAACATGTGAGCAGTGCATTTATCACTCACATGAAGCCACAGACATGTCATTCCAGCTTTTTTTGGGGACATCAACTGGAGGAATAACCTCAGGATGATGTGGAGAACTAACACATTTTAATGTTAACAAATCCGGCCAGAAGAGCCACACGGATTTCTGATTCTGGGCAGTAGCTGGCAATGCTGATCAGCTGCATCCAAGTCAGTTTCTGTATATTGCTCTCCAAAGATTTTATTTGTTGGAGAATTTTGTTATTATTTCCCTTTAACAGGCATCTGGAGAAAATATTTGTAAGCAGGTGTTTGGTAGGGCTGCAGAAGGCTGGCAAAAGCTCATCTGCCAATAAATCTAAGGGGAACCGGGCTCAACTTGCAGCTCTACGAGCATCAGGAAAAGCCTGGAACACCTGCAGGCCTCCTGCACCAGGCAGAGGAGAGACTCAGGAGGGATTTTTGCACTCTGTGTCCTGCATGAAAAGCTCCTGGCAGAGTATTTTACCTCGGTACTTTCTGAAGTGCTGAAGTAACTGTAAATACGTCCTGGTGGACGCCTCTCCGCCGGTGTCACTGAAATGATTTAACCAGGCCGTGGGTTTGTGGATCCAAAACACACACTCACGCTCCTTTGGTTTTCCAGATGCCACAATGATAAATTACCACGAGAACAGCCCCAACTTTGACATGTGAAGAAATTAAGAAAACACTAATGGAGTCAGTTTGTGGACTGGTGCACTGTAGCCAGTTTGAGAGTGCACAAATGGTTCCTGCTAATTAATCTATTTTCAAATATTTTACTTTAGTGTCAATACTGAACTCATTGAAATCATCCTCTTCAAAACTGCTTACAGGGTACATTTCTTTATAGACTAACTACTACATTACTATCCAGACAAACAAGCCACAAAACTTACAAGTGATCAGTGTTTTCATATTGAAAAAAAACCCTACAGAAGATCAAAGATCTGCTTCCACAGGCAGATCTACCTGACGTGCCTGACATGACTTTCAGTTTCTTCCCAGAGCATCTCTTTTAAAGTCTGAAGAACTTTAATATTAGTTTAGTTTTTCTGCTTTTCTGACATGTATTTTTTTACTGTGTTTTCAAATTGTGGGAAAAGCTACCTGTGGGATCTGTTAAACTAATTCCATATATTCTGTCTAGTAAATTTACTGTTAAACACACCAGGTATTGAAGAGCAGGGGAACATTCCAGCTTTGGCAACACAAGTTTCTTCCTACTAGCACTCCTTTGGGAAAGGCAGAGGAACATCCATGTAAATGGATATGCTGACTTACAAACAGCTACCAATCAATAGTAGGTGGCATTGATACTTACTTTTACAAATTTACCATGGAGAAGATATGGAGACTGGAAGTCGTGTTGACAATTGGAATAAGCCATTCCTAACCCCATCCCTGACCCAAATGCAATAGGCCATGCCTTTCCTGTGGAAGAGGCAAGCAGAGAGGAAAAAGTAAAGTCAAGGAAAGCTGTTTGTTATATATAGTTCTATAAGCACCAAGAAAGAACAAATTCTAGGCATTTTCAAGTTCTAAAATCCTCCAAACCAGCCCACTGCAGAAGAGTAACAGTAACACAAGTTTAGAATTTAACACAGAGCGATCTCTCAATTCAAGGTATTACTGCAAATTACTCTCTTTTAAAGCACAGCTGAAAGAACTAGGATCAGTTTTAAAGCCCTGGCAAGGCTGGCATAAACTGATGTCTAGACACATGGCTCCAGTGATTTGGCTCAGGGTCTCCTGCAATTCCAGGATTTGAGCTGAGCACAGGAGGAGCTCAGGGAGGTGCCATGGATAACAACCTTGTTACACAACAGCTAGAAGTTTTGGGAACTCCAGTTCAATGGAAAAGACAGGACAAAAAAACAATGGAAGAATTGGTCTAGCAAGCTGGTTAACTTTTACATGCCTCAAAGACTTTTAACTGCACCTACAGCAGATGGAAACTGGGAAGCCAAGATTACTGCAGTGTACTTACTTTTGAAGAAGATGACTGAGAAAACAATTCCTAATCCAAATCCAGCACCTGTAAGAAGAAATGCAGCGAGTGAGAACAAAGATAAAGCAAAGTAATGGAAAATGATTTAGTTCTTTACAGTAATTCTTTATTCCAACTCAGGAATTTTAGACTATGAACATCAGACTATGACTATCCAACTACATGTTATTTCAGCACACCAAACCAAAGAGTTCTCACATAACAAATCTGAAAAAAACAATTCTTGTTTTCCTAAGTAACTGTAAGCAGCCAATTCAGATTAGAATCCCAACATATGTAATAAGTACATTATCAGAAATATCTGGGAAACAAACCAGACTCTCATCCCAGGGAAAGTTCCTGAATTTCTGTCACCATCTACAATGTGGAATTAAAATTTATTTGGCTCATTGTCAGCAAATGAGAAACACTTAAATGAAAACTTATTGTGTCCTTGAGCTTTAGATTCTGCAGATGAATATCTCATTGTATTTCGTTTATCTCACTACTTTAACTGCTTCAATGTGTGTCCTGAGGGCAGCAGAACTTTGAAGCTTTGTGTTACTCTATACCTTACAAAGAAAGCTCCAGGCTGCTTATCTTTCACATCCACAACATTCATTATGGAGCATATTTAAACACATTAGGAGTGAATGACTTTTCACATCTTTGTACTATAGATAGAAATAACTGCAGCAGTTGAAACAAAATTATTCAGCGCCATTAAAAAACTCAGCATATTTAAAAATAATTTTTTGCTTTCTTTGGAAGGTGAGTTTATGATTTTGTGCAAGATGTCAGGCAAGTCTGCAAAACTCCTCTCAGGACCCAATAAATATAAAGTGAAAACTTGCAGCTGAGTGGGCAAACTCTATCTTTATTTATGTCCACTAAAGACAAGAATTTTAGATAAGGCATGGAAGTACAAAAGTTCGAAAAAGGAAAAAAAAAAAAATCAGTCATGCATATGCTCATTAAAAAAACCAAACCAACAGCTTCAGGTTTATTTTGCAGCAAACACATCCTGTTATGGGTTTCAATTCTCTCCTTTCAATACAAGAAATTTAATTTAAATAAAATAAGTCCATTAAAATACATCCTTTTTTTATATTCCTAAAAGCATGTGGTCCTGTTGAATGCATCAGTAAGTGAGCTGAGTCCAGAACAATGCCAAGGATCCCGTACCTTCATGGCATATAGGATGACGTTTCTTTTAAGTTTCTTTGTGCTCTTCAAAACTTTTTCCTTGTAAGAAGTATATTGATAGTTTCTACTGAGGAATTCAAAAAATATTTGACATCCTAAGTACATTAGGATGCACCACCTTGTACCTTAACTAAGCATCCCACGTTTTGAATTGATTATAAACCCCTGGATATTAGAACAGAGGTGCGCAAACGTGATCTGAGCAAATCCCCTCACATTCACTCACTCTCTGTTAGGACTTTACTCTCTGTATTTACTGAGGGCTAGAAATGGTAGTTGATTTGAAAACCCTTTTCATTGTACTACAGATTTTCAGTTGTGCCAGAGGTAACTACTTTACCAGGTCATTACAACTTCGGAGTAGGCTTACAAAACATGCAGGAAGAGCTTTGACCGCCCGCCAAGCGATCCTGACATAACTCCCCCAGACATTTTAGAGCCCGAGCGCTTCGCGGAAGGTCAGGTTTTCACTCTAATCATTTGCACAGCTAAGGGAAAGTCTCAGATCCTCAGATGTCTGCTCAGAGTGTCACGGTTTTTGTGCCTTTCAGACAGTAAGAGACACTCCTTGGAGCAGCTCGTTCAGACCCGTGGCACTGAGCAGTGTTCACCCGCAGCCTGGAAGAGACATCAGGCCTTCCTCAGAGCCACAGCTCACCCCTCTAATCCGCCCAGCCCCCTCCCAACAGAGCCTTCCTGCCGTACCTTTGCTATAGTCCAGCTGGTGCTGGCTCTCCCACAATGTTTATGCCATTAAGGATAATTACTATCTTCCAGAATTCATCCTGTTTGGCGCCCTGGCCCGGCTCCTCTGCCAGCCCGTTCCTGCACTCTGCAGTTGTGCCGGTTTGGTTTAGGCTGTTGCACTTCAGGGCTGACAAGGACTTGGTGGGGGGAATTCTCTGTTCAGACAGCACCAAGCGCTGTTTGAAGTGCCCGGTTCAGCAGCCCTGCCACGAGGGAGCGATCCCGGTCCTACGCTTCATGTCCCCGGGAAGATCCTCTCTGCCAATCCAAACAGTTTAGCTAATCAATGAGAAATGATTTACAGGATGACAAATTCTGCATCATCTCCATGCACAGCCTGGGCAGTTTCTAATGTCACCACATTTTCCACGTTACCAGTCAAACCCACATTCTTCTCACCAGCCTGGTGGTGAACTGCTTCCTGTCTTAAGACAACCCTGCACTAAGGAAGCAGCTATAATTAATACAGTTTCTTTCCATTTACTTCCAGGAATTATCATTATCTCGTAGTCTCTTCACCTCCTTCAGATGTTATCTCTCATTACAGCCCCTCTGTAAGGGCTCCACTCAGATGCCATCAATGCTGCTTCCTGTTGGCCATGGGGGGAAGCTACAGGATACACTTAAAAGGTGAAAAATTTATTATTTATGTCAACTGCAATTCAGCCTAAGCCTAAAACACAAACTAGGCCCTCCCCCATACCAACACCACTGTTAAACAGATGTGGTCCACCATGACTGACTTCGGAAAAACTACTCTATCTTAAGAAAGCTTTTGCTGAAGCAGCTCATTTGAAGGGACTGTTCTTCTTCATGCAAATGCATTTTTTGTGCAATTTTAGAGGCTATCATTGCACTTTGTTCCAGCCGTGAGGAGTCTGCAGTGACAATTAGTACCAAAAAATGATGGTAAGATAGCTAAGACCTTGCTTTAAGTAATGAAAATGCTACAGAGAAGTGAAGGAGGAGATCTGACAGCTAATGGGTTTTGGCTTTCTGTACAAGAAGGCAACTTAAGAAACAAAGCCAAAGGAGTACCTCAGCTCTCCTCATCTCAAAGGCAGCCTGGTTCTCTCCTCTCCTGACTGAGGCACAGTCTGTGCTCACAACTGTTGTGATCATAATGCCCTGTCCACTGGAAACACCAGATCTGCCCCTCACACCAGCCACTGCATGTACAGCATTTGCTCTTTTCTACTTGGTCTGAACAGTTAGAAGTTGGTTTTAAGTTAAACCCAGAACCTTCAGCTACATTTAATTCCTTAGCCCGTCTGGTTAAGAACCTCTTTCTGCGGGAAGTTTGTCACTCATCTTCATTCCACTAGAAAGTATTTGTGGTTATGTGGTCATTTCCTGTGTCTCCAAGACCAAGGGGGAGCAAAACCATCTTGCCTCGGGAGCAAAGTAATGCATTTCACTTTAATTCTATATAAAGTTACACCAGAGATAAACAATGGCAGAGCCGATGATGAGTTTTACAGGTTTAAGTTCTCACATGCTCCATTTCCTCTTAAAGAGGCAACATGTCGCTTCAAAGAGCCTCCCACCTGACCAGGGGACACTCCAGCTGTTCCTCCTAAAGATCAGCACCTCTAGGCCAGGCTTTAACTTTGTAACAATAAAACATGAAAGGTTTATCTTACAATAAAAACAAATGAACATGGAAAAGCAAAGGGCTTGATCCACGCCAGGCACATTTTCCCTCCCTTTCTTGCATGACAGACTCTTTGGAGGAAAAGGCCACAGGAAAGAGTACAACCCATTTTTCACCTTCTCTGACAGTTTAAAATGTTTAACTAGAAAAACAGCCTCTTCCACCCCACATCCATCACTTCAGCCTAAACTCATTTACAGTGTCAACAGGGGACAGGACAGTTGCGAGGACACCTCACCCCTGCTCCCCATTACGCGTCCCAGCCACACAGAGCGTCCCAGCCACACGGAATTGGTATTAGGCAGCAAGCCCAGGCGCCAAAACCTTTTCTTTCTATGTTTTTGGCTCTTACACCTTCCAAGAAAAACGTCCCAGTACCTCCAATCAATCTAACACGCAGGAGAGCACACGCTGTATACCCAACAGGACATCATAAAAGTGTCTCCGAGAGAAACACAAATCTTCAGGATGGGCTCCTGCCCCATAAGAACATCTGGGAAAAGCTTTTTCTATAAATTTAAACAGCAGTTGCTCCAAGAGTGATACTACACGGTTCTTTCCTAGGCTACCCAAGTAGCTACAGGCTGAGGCAGCTATTAACACAGCCACACCTAGATGTACTTTGCTTCAATAGCTTGAAACTTAAAATAGAAGGATTAAAGTATGCTCATTGACATCTGGCAGATGTGTTGATGTTACTATAGCAGCTGGAAGGTTTTCAATTACTTAATCCCAAAATGAAAACTATTCTTTTCCTTTGCCATTCCACACACACAAATACAAAACTGAGAGCTTCAGCCTCCAATCCCACTCTGACAAGATACATAAAGAATTGCTTTGCAAAAATGTGGAGGAAAGCTGCCTTCATACACCAGGGCCTTCACAGGGCAGCACTTAGCACCAGTTAGAAATCCGAGACCATGAAATCACTTATTTACGGAGAGAATTAATTTTAAGCAGACTCTTTACAAGGTCTTAGTGGCAGGAATCAGATTTTCTTCAAACACCAACTTTGAAGCTTTCATTCCCATCTCCCCTGTGGTGTGGATTGTTTGCAGAGCAGACAGAAAAATGAGCAAGGACATGAGAAGAAAACACGTTAAAATTATATACCAAGTACTCAAGAACGAAGCAGAAAAAAGAGTGTTTTGTTTTACACTAGCATCTGACTGTAGTAACACAGAAGAATTGGAATAACAAAATATTAATATCCAAATATCATTAAAATCAAAAATCTTGACATGCTTTCAGGGGCTGCTTTCACCCTTAAGCACTCAGGGGCAGGTCAAGTGCTGCTCAAAGGCAAACCTTGGGTAAACATCAGCACTGCTGCAGAGGCCCAGGCAGCAGCACGAAGGGCCCGTGATCTCCCAAGGAATCACAGTGATACTGGACCAGAAGCTTCAGCCTCACACCAGTGACTGAACTGTGAGACCTGAGGGCACAAACATTTTCTCCCTCCTTTAAAAGGGGAAGGGGAGAGGAGTGGAAGCCGCTCAACGATGAAATAGCGCAACTTCCCTGTGAAGGTGGGGAGGCCCTAGCACAGGGTGCCCAGAGAAGCTGTGGCTGCCCCTGGATCCCTGGCAGTGTCCAAGGCCAGGTTGGACAGGGCTTGGAGCAACCTGGGATAGTGGAAGGTGACCCTGCCCATGGTATGGGGTGGGACTGGATGAGCTCTAAGATGCCTCCCAACCCAAACCATTCTGGGATTTTACAATCAATATTGCACCAAGCTTTTAGACACATCAGGGCTGTGCTTGCTTTGGAAGCTCACGTATAAAAAATCAGCAATATTCTCATAACACAGAAAACACCCCTCTGACAGGAAACTTTCCCTTGTCTTACTGCAATTACATGTTCCGCTAATAAAAACAATAACATTGCTGAAAAGAAAGATTTAGCAGGAGTAAACACACCCACACTCAGGGGTTTTGCAGCCCAGCTATGAGGGTTGGCAACGTTGCTGCTTCACACCCACCCAAAGCAGGCTGGCCAGTACTGACGTCTGCTGGCCCAGCTCAGAAACAGAGGCAACTGAGAGCAAGAAGAGTTTCAGGGGCATCTCACTGTCAGGAATGAAGAGGGAAGGAGCCTGATCCTTCTCAAACCTCTTGCTATTCATTTATTATCACCAAGGATGTGCCAGCAGCCCTGAAAGGATTTTCTCAGAGAACTGTTTCTGATACAAAAAACAACAAAGTCTTGTTCCCAACCTACTGCTACATCTCAAGGACCAAACTTCAGGCTATCACTTGGCTACAGTGCCTTTCCCCTGGGCACTGCCACTGCATGCCACCTCCAAAAAAGGCAGAGCTGGCATCTTATCAATGCACTAATGCAGAGGTCCAGGAAGTCAGGGCATTTTGGACTCATTTCCCATGGAGCAGAGCTTAGGAGGTCTGGGGTTTGCAAAGACTGCACTAGCAGATGGATGGTCACAGCTCTTCTCTCAGGTTCTCTTGCTCCAAAGTCCACCAAGACCAGGCTGGCACAGCTGGTGGGGCACACCTCAGCAGGGCACACTCCCCGACTCATCTGGAGTGCCAGCCAAGAGGAACAGCAGGGCACAATGCAGTTAGGAGGAGACCTGGATGCCTAAAGAGTTTCCTGTCTTTTTCTTCCAACAGAAGATAATACTCCCTTAATTTGTAGATGGACATAGTATTCAGAGCTCTGCTAACATCATAACCAAATATTGCTGTTAGATTTTTGACTAAAAGCCTATTCTCAAAACAACATTTGCCCACCTCTTCCAAAGAAAACATTTTTTGTTGTCTGTGCTGCCTCCCTGCACAGCCTGAGCCACGAGCAGTTAATATTTACACTACTTGGTCTGTGCAAGACACAACTAGTAGAGCTGGATCTTCTGTACGACAAGGAAAAATAACTTGGGGTTCTGACAAAGCTCACACAACAAGGCAGTTGTGTGCTCACATAATATCCATGTTCTCCAGCATTAAAAACAGAACCCCAAAGGAAGAACAAGCCTTCTGACCTGGTAGCTAAGACTGGATGGCCACAATACAACTGCCAAGCAAAAAAACACTTCAAAACAGGAATTTCAGGATTTTTGTATATTTAGACAAAGTCTAATCCAGTTTTCAGAAAGTGTAATCAAGTTTTATCATTATATAGACTGACTTTATCCTATTCATAACCATGTGAAGGATTATTTAAAAATACTGACATTGCAATCCATACAATGATTCTTTCTGAAATATCCAATCTGTGGAATGACACAAACAATACAATTTCACCCTTGCCATTAACAGAACAGCTATTCAAGCAGGCCAGATGATTCAAGCCAGAAGAAATCATGTTAACAGTTGCAGGAGAATTCAAAGTGCCCTTTTCTCTTAAAAAAATCCCTATTAGATGGAAATTAGAAGCATTTTATTTTCAGATGTCAAAACAGAGGATTAGAGGAAAATGAAATCACTACAGTGGGTTATTTACAAGCTTCCAGGCTGAATTTTGGTCAATCACAGCCATACATCAAAACATTTCTCTCCTGAAAAAAAATGAACTTCAACACAGCAACTTCACACATGCAAGTCAAGAAGCAAACAGCTCCCCTAGGACTACCTTCCAGTATCAGGGAAATTACAGTGTTCAACTCATTTAAAACAACAACAGCTTCAAAACAAACCACGACATGTGGGCACATAAACCTCCCTCCCTTCCACACATACTCTTTATTGCCTCTCTGTCCCCTGGAAACAGCACATAATAATAATTTGTCCAAAATTACAGCCTTGCAGCAAAAAACACCTCTGTCAGTCTTTTGTGAGTAATTGTCTTTCCAAATAAACAGCCATGAACTATCCATCAGTTAAACAAACAGACCAACCCTTTGAACGGGGTTTGGAGCCTGCAGGATGGAGGAAGACCACAACACTGTTTACTTCACCATCCCTCCTCTGCAGAGCTCTCCTGAAAAGGAAAAAACGGCTGTGAAGGCTGGGGAGGACACAGGAGCTGAGCAAGGTTTGCAAGCTGGGAAGGAAAAGAAAGCCTCGGTAGTTCGAGTGTCTGTTCCCACACCCCAAACAAACGACTTTTCTGTAAGAAAGTAACAAGCAGCTTTTCTGCACAAAAAATCAGTATCAGAACCCAAAAAGGAACAAAAACTTAAATTATTGAAATGACTGCCTGGGTGAAAAGCCCTGAGAATGGTGCAAAGCCAGAGCCAACAGGACCTGGACTGTCCGTCAGAAACTGCCTGGTCAGCTAAGAAAGCACAACCCAGTCCCCTGCACACAAACACTGTGCTCACAACTACACTTGGAATGGAAGAGGAACAAACCCACCTAGATACAGCCTCTTCATTAGCAAAACAAATAAATATCACTCCTCATAAAAACGAGGTGACCACACCGTCTGTTTAACAATGGCTCAATGTTTTGCACAGGCGCAAAAAGGTTTACTTACTCTTTGAAATTAAATACTGTCTTAACAACGCCTGACAACATCCTCTGTTTGGAATTAACAGGAAGAAGTTAATACTAAATTACAAGATCCACACAGGTAATGACCAAGAGCTTGAAAACATAATACAGCATCTCAAAAGATACAGCACAAGATAAATATTTATTTTGGAAGTTTTAGTGGCAGGAGATCAAGTTTTTTTTCAGGAGCTTGGTCTCCAACTAAAACAGTATTGCACAACCACAAACAACAGAGCTAACGACAAACCCCGGCTTACGCAGCATAGTGGGAATCCTGACGGGCTAAGGACAGGCTGCACAGCCCCCAGCTGGAATTTAAAACCACGTTATTGCTAATAAAGCCAGCCTGAGAGCTCTACCTCCCTTCTCCCCCTTTTCTGTTTCCCATGTCCCTCCAGTCCTCAAACTAATCCACAGGAGTTATCGGTTCACAGTTCTCACAGACACTGGGAAATGTCCCGCATGCAAGGCTCCAGAAATTCAGTGCTTTCCTTTATTTAGAGAGTCTGGAATGGGAAAACACTGGGCTAATCGCAATGTTTGTTTTTCCCCAGTCACTGGCTGGAAAGATCTCCCTGGCTGTAGCACTCAGGAAGGATGTAAAGGAGCGTTTGGGAAGGAAACTGCAGCCACCAAAGGGAAAAGTCTGACAAAAAAAGTAAGACGTTTACCAAATCTATATCCTATGTAACAAGCAACTAAATCCCCAAGTAAAGAAGTTTATTTTCTTTCCTTCCTTCTCTCCAGTACGACAACCACCCTTGATAATTTATTGGAAACTCCAGCAAATTTTGCAGGAATATTACAAAACCAATCAACACGACCACTCAAGGTTTTAATGTCCCTGTAAAGAAAACAATCATTCCCACTGGGATACCATGGAAAAATCTGTGTTGTCAGCACACAGTCATGGAGGAGGTTGCTAGTACAAATGCTTCAGTTACTGATCAACTGTAAAAGCACACAAACCAGAAAAGCGCCCTCACACATGAAGAGAAACGTGTCTGAGCTCATCCCACTGGGTTTGGTGTTAAGATAAAGAGATGCAGCACATGTGACCTTTTTGGGCAGTCTAACGAAAAACATGAATTTGACTGAGATCTCTACTCAGCATCCTCATGAAGCCAACACTGGGAATCCTTGGACTGGAGCACCAGTGCACAAGGCAAAGCAGGTTCTCTTTCTTCTGTTGCCACTTTAGGATGGAAGAAAACACCAAATCAAAACGAAAGGCCCACTGAAGAGTGGAGTGCAGGTGACAGACACCAAACTAAGCGGTGCAGACACACCTGAAGGACGGAGCCATCCAGAGGGACCTGGGCAAGCTCGAGGAGTGGCCCGTGGGAATCCCATGAGGTTTAACAGGAACAGGTGCTGGTGCTGCACATGGGTCAATCCAGGCTGAAGGATGAACAGATCGGGAGCAGCCCTAGGGAGAAGGACCTGGGGGTGCTGGTGGCTGAGAGCTGGACATGACCCAGCCCAGAAACTCCCCGTGCCCTGGGCTGATCCCCCAGCGTGGGCAGCAGGAAAGGGGGGATTTTGCCCCTCTGCCCCACGCAGGTGAGACCCCATCTGCAGAGCTGCCCCCAGCCCTGGGGCCCAGCACAGGAAGGACATGGAGCTGCTGGAGAGAGTCCAGAGGAGGCACCAGGATGAGCAGAGGGAGGGAGCAGCTCTGCTGGGAGGAAAGGCTGAGATAATTGGGATTGTTCAGCCTGGAAAAAAGAAGGTTTTGGGGTGACCTAATTGCAGTCTTCCAGTACCTGAAGAGAGCTGACAGGAAAGATGGAAAGAGACTGTTTACAAGGGCCTGGAGAGACAGGCCAAGGGGGAATGGCTTCTCAATGACAAAGGGCAGGGTTAGGTTGGATAATGGGAAAAAATTCTTCCCTGTGACAGTGGAGAGGCCTTGGCACAGAGTGCCCAGAGAAGCTGTGGCTGCCCCTGGATCCCTGGAAGTGTTCAAGGCCACGCTGGATGGGGCTTGGAGCAGCCTGGGATAGTGGAAGGCGTCCCTGCCATGGCAACGAGTAGGACAGGATGAGCTTTAAGGTCCCTTCCAGCCCAAACCCGCCTGTGATTCTGTGAAATCAAACCTGTATCCACATCTTTCAGCCTTCAGGACACAGGATGTACAGGATTCTGACATGTACAGCTGCAGCGTGGAACAAGTTCTTGTTTATAATTTGGCATACTTAATATTTTATGATAAAGCAACCGATGCTATGGAAACATAAACATATCCAGATATGTTTGTCAGACAAACCTGAATAGAATTTCACAAGGAAAAACACTGCTCTGGAGCACTTGACACTTTTCAAAGGTCTGTTATAAACAATGGAAGTTTCAGTTTACTTAAAATTATTAAACATCTTTTCTAATGGAAAAGTATTAGGCAACTAAAACCCCCGAGTTCCTCATCAGCTTTCAAGCACAAGGCCACTGAAGCAACAAGAAATAAACATTCACATTTCCCAGATATTATTTATGGTTCTAAAAGAGACATCTGCACCAACATGGAACGAATACCTTTTGTCAGACACTGCACTTCTTGCTCTATACATCGCACTTAAAGCTTTGGGTTTGTAAACACATTTTGGGAAGCCACAAGCTCTGCCTGGTGTCACTCTGCAGCCGGTCACAGGGCGAGCACGGCGCTGCCACCACAGCCACCACCACCCCTAAAACTCCCAGTACTTAGTGAAACCTCGTTAATGGTTTGTTGCAGACAACTAAGGCATATGCATAACTCTCCCTTTAAGGGCAAATAAATACGGAAAAAATCCAACAGAACTGCTCTCCTGCTTAACGAAAAGGCAGAACTACAGGGCTGGGACACGGACGGAGCTTCTCAATGTCACACTCCACACGCTGTACTAAGTAACACGTGCCAGAGCTCTCAGCCTGTCACGCTGCCTATTGCTTTTAATAAACGCAGCCCCCCTCGCACACGGAGTGATGTGACCAGCTCTGCACAGACTGATTTCAAACCCACCGTCGCAGCAAAGCCGAAGGCGGGCAAGGTCGCGGCACGCCAGGACCGGGTCGTGCCTGCCCGCCGCTCATTCATTCCGGCCGGGAGGCCTCCCAGATTTCCTACGGAGCCTAGATTTCCCACGGAAACCTCTTACAATCAACACAGGGAGTAACCAGAGGTCAAACACGCCCGGACCGCGGTAAGCCGGGGCCGGGCCGGGGCGCAGAGCTGGGAGCGGGCCCGGCGGGGGTCCGAGCCCGCGGCCAAGGTGACCTTGCCAGGCCCGGGGTCGCCGGCTCTACCCGACGCCGGGGGCAGCGATGAGGGCGGATCCTTCGGACACCCCGAGCCCCTCCCCGGCTCACAACCGCTCTAAGGCGAACCCGGAGCGGCGGGGGGCAGTGGGCCCCGCGCCGCGGGGACACGCCGGCGGCCGCTCTCCCAGCTCCGGGGAGCCCCGAGGACCACCAGCGCTCTTCCCCGGGCCCTCCCGCTCCGCCGTGCCCGTGCCGCCCTTACCCAGCTTGACGGCGGAGTCCGCCACACACCGGTCCCACTTCCTGCCCAGGTCGCCCTCCGACGCCATCTTGCCCGTCCCCTCACCACCTCCCCCGCTCAACTCTCGCGAGACCTGGTGCTCCACCTATCGCCCGCGCCAGCAGATCTCGCGAGATTTCCCCCGTCGCTGCCATGGTTACCGGCGGCAGGGCGTCATGGCCGCCGCGGCCGACCTTGGGCCCGGCCCAATACCCCCTTTTTCCCCCTAGGATCCGGCCCAAAACGCCGTTTTCCCCCGTAAGACCGGGCTCACCACGTCCCCAGCCCGTCCCGGGCTCCATCTCTCCGTCTAGAGCTCCCGCTGTGTCCTTGTTAGCCCTCGTCTCCCTCAGGCTATGGCATCATCCCTACCTCTTCGCAGGTGCCCGGGTTGGGCCCGCGCCCGCCGCCCCCCTGCCCGCAGGGCTCTCGCCTCACCCATGGTAAGAGCCGAGCTGTGCTGCAGGGCGAGGTTTCTCACTGCAGCCTTGGATACATCACTGGACACACACTCCCGTGTAGATTTTTCCTGGCAGTGGCCCTACATCCCACACAGCTCCTGCATCACCTCAGCAGAAGGAAGAACATTCCGTGAGGGTGGCAGAGCACTGGAACAGGTGCCCAGGGAGGGCGTGGAGTCTTCCTCACTGGAGACATTCCAAAACCCACCTGGATGGATTCCTCTGTCACCTGCTCCAGGTGTCCCTGCCTTGGCAGGGAGGTTGAAACGAATGATCGCCAGAAACCCCTTCCAACCCTAATAATTCTGTGATTTTTGCTGTCTGGCCTCAGCTGCTCCTAAGGGCCTGAAATGAGATACAGGTGTGTGAATAAGAAGACATCTGTTGTCAATCCCTATCAATATCCCAGGAATCACCTAATTTTAAGAGCAACCTGGGCCCCTCCATATTCTTGTTTATTTGAGAAAAGGAGCTGAATAATCTCAGCAAGATCATTCTGTCACACTCAGGAAGTTATTCCACACAACTGGTTGATAATTAGAATCACAGGATTGCAGAATGGTTTGGGTTGGGAGGGATATTACAAGTTGATTCAGTTCCACCCCCTCCCATGGCCAGGGCCACCTTCCACCATCCCATGTTGCTCCAAGCCTTGTCCAGCCTGGCCTTGGACACTGCCAGGAACAGCCACAGCTTCTCTGGGCACCCTGTGCCAGGGCCTCCCCACCCTCACAGGGAAGAATTTCTTCCTTATATATATATATATACACAGATATATATTTCCTAATTTTAGAGGAAGAGGTTGTGGGAAGGATTCCCACTGACTTCTGGGGCTTCAGCCCACCCTGCAGCGTGCGACAGCTTTGTGGAGCCAGCAACGTAAGTGTGAATGTCTTCAAACCTACTATAATGAATTTTGTGTTGCAAATGGTGTGTAGGCTGCCTGGAAGGCATTCTCTAAAAGCCTTGTGAAAAAAAACCCAGGGTGTTTGTCAAGTACTGATGTCCCTAGTCACACTGTGGGGCAATTTTTAGCTGGCATTACTTGTTTTGATTTCTACAAGTTCTGGCAGTTTTCTTTATTGAGGTGGAGGAGGCTCTGCTGCTTCATAAAACTGGAAGTTCTTTAGCAAGTCAATTAGAGAGTAATGCAAGAAACAAAAAGTGAAAAATTCTTGAAGGTGGCAAAAATTTTACTGAGTTATTGTTGGTTTAGGTCTTTTGTTTATCTTTAAAGTACAACCGATGTTGATCTAGAGTCACGATGATGGATTTTTACTTTTAATTGGCTTGGTTCAACTCTTTCACAATTAGCTATTATTTTCACTTCCTTATAAAATCTAAATGGCTTTTTAAAACTTATTTTGAAAGGCACATGGTTAAACTGAGCCCTTGGAGGTTCAAGAGGTTTCCCTGGAGAAGGCAGCCCTTGTTCTGTAAGGGGATCTTCCTTTTCTCTTCCTCCCCCTGCAATTTGCTCAAATCAGTCTGCATTGCTGCATAGTTGGTATCCAAAATAGAACCACGCATCAAGTTACTTATAAAAATACCAACATGATCCAGCAGTTTTTTCCCTGAATAGCTGCAGAAGTGCTTTCTGAAACCACTGCCCCAGCGGTGCCAGCTCCACCCTCCCGTTTCCAAACAGCTCTGGAAAATATCAAGAGGGGAAAGATAACTTGAAGCCTCCAAAATAATTCTTTAATTTTCGTCCCCAAAATTAAATTCCAGAAGGCAGTGTTTAAAACCAACCCAGAACTGTGGTCTTCTCTTGGCAAAAACAAATGCTCAGTGCAGGCCAGTGTAGTCTCACTTCACACTTACTCATTTTCAGGCTGTTGGGCTCCCTGGAAAACGCTGTTTTTCGGGATGAAGGGAGGAGTGGTGAGCTGCTGGATTGTGAGGCATTTTGTAAAGGGTTGTGTTGCTGTGTCTCAATGTATCCTGACAGCCTCACCTCAGGACCTGTGCATTAAACCCTTTCCAAGGGGATGGAATAGTTCAGGGTAATTGTTTTGAACGTTCAGCTTCCTTTGGAGAAATCACTCTGCTGCTTTTAAATCCCAGAGTCACTGAGTGACCAGAGGGGGCTCTGGAAAACGTTATCCATTAAGGATCTAGAGCACATTCTCTGTACCCCTTCCCCACCCCAGGGAAAAATTAAGGCAGGAGGGAATGTGTCCAAAGACAGGCTTTTCTCTCCATTGCTATAGTTACTTGGCAATTAGACCCTCGCAGTGTAATATCAAGTATTTATTATTGTGGGACTCCAAGGTGATGTTTAGAACATGCGGTTTTGAAAAACCTTTTTTGCATTTTACAGCCCAGCATGTGCTGTCCCAGGATTCCTTCCCTCCCTTCTCCCCTCATGCTCTCCTCTCCTTTCTTTCCAGTAAATAAGTGCATGAATAAATGGAGGAAATGAAGCCAGAAAGCTTCAAAATGAGCCCTGTATTTCTCTGGTGGAAGTCAACTTCTAGTTGAAGTAGGTTCAGACCTTGTATCCCCAGTTTTGTTAACTCTGTACCTGACTGAGTTGTGTATGGAATTAGGAACTGCTCATTAGGAGTTAGACACTGATTAGGTTTTCAGCAGAAGGCCATCAGATAAGCCAGAGGCAGGACTGGGGATCTCAGATGAATCTGAGTACCATTATTATTGATGAATAAGTACCATTATTATTCTTCAAAATTGCTGCTTTCCTGGTGGCCAGTGCAAGATCCATGCGGAGGGCACGTCCAGGGCTGTGTCCAGTTCTGGGACCCTCACCACGAGAAGGACCTTGAGGGGCTGGAGCGTGTCCAGAGACAGGAACAGAGCTGGGGAAGGGGCTGGAGCCCCAGGAGTGGCCGAGGGAGCTGGGAAAGGGGCTCAGCCTGGAGAAAAGGAGGCTCAGGGGGGACCTCCTGGCTCTGCACAACTCCCTGACAGGAAGGGGCAGCCGGGGGGGTCAGGCTGTGCTCCCAGGCAACAGGGACAGGAGGAGAGGGAACGGCCTCAGGCTGGGCCAGGGGAGGCTCAGGTTGGACATCAGCAGGAATTTCTCCATGGGAAGGGCGGTCAGGCCTTGGAAAGGGCTGCCCAGGGAGGTTTGGAGTGCCCATCCCTGGAGGTGTCCAAGGATGGCCTGGCCGTGGCACTCAGTGCTCTGGGCTGGTGGCAAGGTGGGGATTGTTCACAGGCTGGACTCGATGGTCTGGGAGGGCTTTTCCAGCCAGAAGGATTCTATGATTCCAGAGCTGCGCTTGGAGGTGAGGCGCTCCTCTGGAACTGCACCAGCCATAATTCAAACTCTTTTCAACAGAACAGACTTTCAACTGTTACCTCTGGCTTGTCCATAGTGCAGGATGAGTTTTTGTTTCAAAAGTTCCCAGCAAGTTTCTTTTAAATCTTGAGCCTTCCCCAGGATGAGAATATCACCTCTTATCCTATTTTTTCAAAGAATCTTACAGCATCTCTCCTGTCATTTCCCCACTGGATACTAATACACTCTTGCTCTCCTCTCTTCCAAAGAGTACACATGCAGCTTCTCCCATACTTTTAAATAACATGAATCACCTCCCACACACACATTTATTATTTATTTTTCCGCCAAGATCTGCACAGGAAGGCAGCAGTGTAGGAGTTATCTGCTTGAAATGGTTGACACAGCCTCGGTGTGGGCCCCCACTCGCTGTTTCCTGTCCTTCCAGAACAATTCTTTCGTGTTACAAAGAGATCAGACCTGGGTGGGAACCTCCAGCTCTCAATCTCCACTCTGATGTGTTGGGTTTTTCCTCCCGAACATAAGCCACATTCACCAGCAGACACCGGTGCTTCTTTCTCTCTTTGAAAACCTTTTAGCTATCCAAGCAACAACAACAAAAAAGTCTGAGGAGAAAGAAACCCCCCTCAGCAGGACTTTGCCCTGAAATGGGAAAGGTGCCAGCGACTCCATTAAGTCTCCTGTGCTATCCTTATTGATTTTATGTAGACGGCGGTCGGATGCTGTGGGATGAACAATACTGAGGCTGAGCTGACTTGCATTAGGAGGGACAGCTTGTGCTGCAGTGAAACATCCCGCAGGCTTTCCATGGGGATCACATCCACGTTCGTTAGCACGTTTTGTGCCTGTGCTGGTGGATTTCCACGCCACTTTGGCTGGATGCAGTGCGTGGTGCTGCTGGTTCCAGCTGTCAGGTATGGCTGGCTGAAGCAGAACTTGGAAAAATGGGACAAGACGTGTCACAGCTCGTTGTGCTAATTCTTCTCTAAGCTGCTTTTGCTGTGAAGATGAAGTTTGCCCGAAAAATCTCGGCAGGAAAGCACTTGCATGGAAACACTGACCTGAGTTTTTGCCAACTCTGAAATTCCAGGCAAAAGCAGTGCTCTGACATTTCGTGTCTTTATTTTCTGTGTACTGTTTTGTGATAATTTTTCAGAATAGTAGGAAAAACTCCCCGTGCTGTATTGATGAGGTTTTCTAACGAATAAGCCCATGAAGAAGTGCTGTTTTTCAGCCTTTCAGTATGTTTTTCCATTCGTCCATGTCTCTGGCTAATTCTATACAGATTCTAACTACTGAACCGTGACCATTGTATTAAGAAAGAATCCAGGCCTTACAATTCTTTTGGCTGGTATATTAGCAGGCTTCAAATGAAGTGCAACGTGTCAAGGAAAAAGTAAGGGAATGGAAAGTTTTGTTTCTTTCTGGTGTATTTAATCAGCTTCTCCTTGATTCTTTTTTAATGACAAGCCGCAGACACTATTGCTAGTTAGTGACCAAGTTTGACAAGAATGTCCTCAATACTCTCTTTGCTCAGGCTAAAGACAGCTCCTGTCTCTCAGATTTTCTGAGCTGAAAATACAAAGTTAAAGGAGTAGCTGCAAGAAGAGGAATAAACAGTGTCCTAGGATATGCAACTAAGCAGGATGTGCTGGAACACGAGGGATCCCTGCAGTCCTGCAGTGTATGGACATCTTGGGCTGCTGCTGGGTTTATTGTCCTTTCCATTAACCAAAGGAGCAGATCTGCTTGGGTGCTGATGGAGTGGAAAAAAGTCTGGTTCAACACTTAATGCAGGGAGGGGAATGCCTCAAACCTCGCACTAAATGGGCGATATGTTGTTTTTCATTAAACATGGTGTTTGGAGTTACTCATCAGTTCCTGCAGGAAATGGGGAAACTCTTAAAACCTTTACATTCCAAGAGTACACTCAGCAAAGCTGCTTTGGATTCAGGATGGGGGACTTTTTTATTGTTTGTGTGCTATTTTGACACTGTGTACAGAGATCTCCATAGTGAGAACTATCTGTGGCTTGAACATAGAATTCCAAGACGTTGGGTAGTGTTGTAGGTACCTTTTTCCTATATTAGTTTCCAAGAAACACTCGGTTTTCAGCCTCAAATCAAGTGATGCTGCTGTTTTACTGACTCTGACTAATAAAACCCAGCAAGCTAAACTTTACCATTGCTGGAAGACTCTTGCAGCAGTAAATTCAGTTTATGAGAACTCCTAATAAAAGTTTACATATCTTTCAAGTGCCATGAAAGAAAATGGGCAATCTGACCAAAAAAAAAAAAAAAAAGAAGAAAGAAAAGCTCAAGATGTTTCTTTCTTTATTAAAAAAATGACTATTCAGTGAAGCATGAAGGTTTTTTCTCTCAGACCTTGTTCCTCAGCATGTTCTCACAGTCACCCTTGGTCCTGCATAAATGCTGGAATAAACAAAATAAATAGCATTTCACCACGCATGCAGGAGGATAAAATAAAAACCACATCGTGCTGGACCACAAATGCTTCAGGAAGTTCTGGCTGAACGTGAAAAGTACTTTGTAATGCTAATAAGTGTTTATCCTTTTGCTTCCTCGAATGTAATCAAATGTACAGGGAAAGCACATGGATTTTAGAGCTGCTGATTGCAGGATCAAAAGCCTTGTTATTAATTGCACATGAATCCGATGTTGTTGGGCCGTTAAGATGTCAACTGACATCATTGTTTGCTTCCTTTGTTTATAGACCCTCATTCTAAAGAGGGGTAATGCCTGACACGAAGCCTTTTGAGTGCTCTTTCCTGCGTAGGTGGGCGATCCATGCCAGGAGGTTTGGGGAATGCCCGAGGCACAGGTAACGCTACCTCACAGCGCTTGGATTTATGGAATATCCCTGAATTTGCTGCATTTGGTGTCAACCCCTCCACAAATCCCAACAGAAGGCAGGATGGACCTTCTGCCTGCTGGGATCCACTCCCCGCCCCAAACTGCAGCCTGCCAGGGAGAGTCTGGTCCTACATCTTAATAAACAAACAACAAAAAATCCCTGAAACATGTCCTGCTATAAACAAGCAAAGCAAACAGCTGGTCCTCATTTGAAAAAAGATGTGACATCAATTTCAAAACGAATCTGCAGATCTTCTTAATGCAAATATTTTTGGGAAAACAAAAAGCAGCTGTTTATTCTTCTTTATACCTATTAGCAGGAAAACAAAATCCAGGATGCTTGTATTTCTTCCACTAAGAAAAACATCCTCTTGGCCTCAACATTCATTTGGAGCTCAAACTGTTTGAAATGTACTGGGCTGCCTACTTCTGCTATTGCTGTGCTGCTTCAGCAAGCAGCTAGGAGCTGTTTCTGTTCAAAACTAAAAGCTACTACAAGTAGAGTTGTCATTGAATACTTTGCTCGAATTTTGTGACAGAAAGAAGGAAGTTTAGAACCGGCATTTTCAAATTTATCAGTTCCGGCCTCCCAGCCCTGAGGAGTACACGTGCATTAGATGTGTGGGTCCCTGGAAAATGAATGAATAATTTGGCCTGTGTAATTAACAGGTTTGCTTTTCCTAATTACTGCTGGGAGGCAGCTCTGAGGGAATGGGAGGACTGGAGGAGGATCTGGGGACTGCAAAATAGGAGCCATTTGGGATTGCTGCATCTTACAAACCGGGCTGAAGGAGGTTAGGCTGAGGAGTAGTGGCAAAGAACTGAATTTGGAGTCTCTTGAGCCCTCTGAGATCATATGGCTGCTCTCGCAGATGTGGAAGGATAATTTCCCACCTTTGGGGTTGTTTGGTACTGGTTATTGATGGAGCTTTGTGTGGGTTTGTGTTTCTGTGAAGTAATACAGCTCCTGTTTTTCCTGAGATCGTTCTACTGTTTTCTCTCCTCCCTTCCTGGGTTCATTTTGTTCCTGTGCTGAAAACACCGGGGAGAGCTGTTCCGTCTGCGTGGGGTCCATTGTGGTGCAAATTCATGTGGTACAGTCTTGTCTCTGGCTATTGTAACCCAATCCATGGCCAAGCTGTTCACTTCCCTGGAAATCGGGGTTGTCCTTTGCAGACGGAAAGCTTGGCTGGTCTGCCCCGTTAAGTTAAGGAGCAGTCAGAGCTGCTACCTCCTGCCAGGTGCTGTTTGGTATCTGATAGCGTCCAGCCACAAACACCCGCGATAACGTGTGAGTGCAACGTCAGAGCTTGGCCTGGGCCATCCCGGCTGGGGAGGATGTGCCACAGTGTTACATCCAAGGGATAAACACTGTGTGACTCCCTGTGTCTTTGACATCCAAGGGAAAAGCCCTGTGTGACTCCCCCTGTGTGTTCCATCCGAGGGAAAAGCCCTGTGTGACTCCCCGTGTCTGTTCCATTCGAGGGAAAAGCCCTGTGTGACTCCCTGTGTTGGCATTTCCAGCTCCTACAGCAAACCGAGGGACGGGCTTTTGGCTCACCAGGGCACAGAGAGTCCCAATGGAGGGTTTTTGGGGTCCTGGCAACAAAACTGGGGTGAAACAAGGCCTGAACTGTTCCAAAAAAAGCTGCAGATGAAGGTTGTCGTTGCTTAATGAATCCTATGCTTTCCTGGAGTAATTGTCTTCTGTAGCTCTGAGATTCCCAGGCCCACATTGAGGACAAGTCAGGAATCTGCAATCAGGATGTCTTACCTGAAATCACTGAAATGGGAATTAGCCCAGCAGAAGGAAAAAATGCTTTCTTTTGGGACATCCTGAGCAAAATAGAAATGTTTTATTTGCACACGTACCCTGATTTTGCTCTTACATTTGGAGAACCTGCTCCAGGTCTCACCTCCAGGTGACTCTGCCTTGGTGGGGGGTTGGATGAGATGGTCTCCTGAGATCCCTTCCAACCCTAACAGATCTGTGATCCTGTTATCCCTATCACAACTGCCTGAGCCCTGAAGCATCCAACTATGTCAGCATCTGCCCAGCTTCCAGCAGGTACCTCCCAGAGAACACCGAACACTTCCTTCTAAAAATAGTTAATAATTATCCCTGTCCTTAAGCAGCCGGAGGCTGATTATTTTTCCGCATCGCTTCAGACCTGGTGGATGTGTTACAGGCATGTGTAAAGTGCAGTTCACCTGTGTTAAAACCCAGCTTTAGGGCTGATGAATTTGCTACTCGTTACCTATTCTGGGTGGGTGCCTGCCTCGTGCTGCCTTTCGTTTAAGCTTAAACAACTGTGTTTAAAGATGTTTAAGGGAGCGATGGTTCCGCGCGGAGGCTCCGGGACCGACTGACGGCCGGGACCGAGCTGCTGGCGCGCCCCCCGCAGGCTCCGCCCCCGGGCCCGCCCCCGGGCTCTGATTGGCCGCCGTACTCACCCCCGCGCTGCAGTTGGTGCCGCCGTGCGCTCCTTCCCCCCCGCGCCGGTGGCATGGTTCGCCCCACCCCGCCGGCATGGTTCGCCCCGCCCCGCCGTCCCGCCCCGCCGCCGCGCATCCATACTTGGCGATGGCCGGCGAGCCGCGCGCTGATTGGCGGGGAGCGGCGCGGGGGCGGGGCCGGCGGCGCTGACCCGGATGTTCACTGCCGGGCGGCGGCGGAAGCGGACGGGCCGCGGCCTCGGAGCGACAGGGACGGACCGGGAGGCGCCGCCGTTCTACCGCCCCGCGCACCCGCCCAGCCGACATGGTGAGAGCGGGCCGGCCCCGCGCCCCCAGCCGCGGCCCCCGCCCTTCCGCACAGCCCTACTGCGCCACCCCCCGCGCCCACACCGCCCCCTCGCACCGGGGGGCCTTGCCCGGCCTCCCCCGGGCAGCGGGGACGGAGGGAGGGAGGGCCTAGGCGGTGCCGCCGGAACGTAGGAAGGGGTGGCCCGGCCTGGGGGTAGTGGCGAGGGGGCTGAGGCTGGCGGAAGCTCAGCCCGGTGCTCCGCAGGGCCCGGGGGCGGGGGACTCGCCCGGGGCTCCGCTGCCCGGTTACTGCCAGGTCTCTGGTCTCGGTACCGGGCGGTGTTTCCAGAGGGAATGCTGTAGAATCCCCTGGGGAATGGTTCCGCTTTGGCGGAGAGCGGTATCGCCCGGGGTGTTGCGAACGGCGTGGGTGCAGCAGCATCTGGGAGCGCTGGGCCCATCCGCTGTCCCCCCCTGTGCATAAATCCAAGTTGTCTCCCACCGTCTGGAAGCTGGGATTGGTGTTAAGTGTGCTGCGATCTCGTGGAATCGGCGAAACACAGGAAAGTCAAGCGCCGCCCGAGCAGGGGGTGCTGCAGCCGTGGGTGCTGCTCCTCCACAACACTTTCCTTTCCCAGGGATAACCTCCAGTTTCCTCAGCCGTGTGGAATAATCTCCATCTCGCTGTGTTTCCTGAATGGATTAGCCCAGGGCACAAACCCTTTCGATTTCGCTTTGGTGCTGTGTAAAGGGAGCGATTCCATCAGCTCCCGCCCAAGGCAGCGAGAAGAGGGAGCTGGCCCAAGCTCTGCTCTGCTCCGCTCCCTGCCTTCGTGGACAGAGGCTTTTCCTGAGCCTCGTCATGGATGGAGTCACTCGTAGGGAATCACATCACTTTATGCTCTTGGGAATTTGGGATTCAGGTTTTCCAACACGACAATTTAACAATGTTAAAATGTGCTTAGTTTATAAAAGAACAACCCAGAGCCCAGCTCTACAGCAATGTAAAGGCTGTTTAACCACGCAAGTATAGTCCTTTACTTCTTACCTTCATCCATAAGAGTTTCAGAGGTAATGCCTTACCTTTTTTTCTCTGGAGCTGGAGCCACCTGTATCATGCAGGATAAAGATCTTTAATGTCAGGTGAAAGGTGAAGAACAGTTATGATCAAAGTTCTGCTCCTTGTTGGCTCAAACAAGAGCAGGTGCTGTACCTGACTCCTGGCAGGATGGAGCATCTTCTTCCAGCTGTGTACCTTTTTTTAACATACTGAAATCTGTGTGTGCAAGACCTGACCATGGAATCTGAAACTGGGATTCCAGCAAACTGTCCTAACTTCTGCCATGGCAAAAATCCTCACAGGAAAAGAGTTGAAAGAAAACAAGGAAGCTTCATGTAGAATAACAATGGTGGTACCAATTTCTTTGAAGGGGATATAAAATATATGTTTAGGAGAATCCAGTCGGGGTTTAAATGTAACTGTGTCAGTCTTTTGGAGGGGGTACAGCACAAATCCTTTGGAAATTTCCTGAGTGTTACAAGCGTATGCTGCCTTCTGGTTTTTTCATGTTTAGTCATGGAGACCACCGGGCATAGGAGAAATTTTATCAGAACTTCCAACACGATGTGGTGCTTTCCAGTGTTGAGTGGACTTCGGGGATGAACCTGCAGCCTCCAGTTTCAACTCACGTGCAAAGCCAGGGTTTAGGGTTCTTCCAGGATCTTAACTTTTAGTGGTCTGAGACCAGAATACAGAAGGGGAGCATTGAAAGGATGGAATGGCCCTTTCATTGGAGAGAGCAGCTGGGAGCTGCTGGTATGGTGCAGGGTATTGGGTCTAACACCCTCCCGGTACCATGGGGCTACCAACGACTGTGTAGAGCAGAGATGGGAACCTTTGTCTCCTTGGAGAACTCGGGGCTGTGCCCACATTTCAGTCAGGTGCTCAGGGAAACAGAGCAGGGCAACACATGAAGCTTGAAAACTGCCTGGATGGACGGTGTCTTCTGTGCTAAAAATAAATGGAATGCACTGTTCAGGGCAAAGCAGGACTTGGGAGAGTGGATCTGCTGAGATTTCTGGAATTGTGGGTTATGAATGGATGGAATCCAGTTACTCTTTGTAAAAATAAAACCCTTCCTTTCCAGGTTATGTAAACTGGCCTGATCATATTAGCAAGGATTTCTTCTGCTATGCAACTCTTGAGGAAAAGGAGGACAATTTTAACAAAATTTATGATTTAATCATCCATAAATTCAGACTGTCTAGAGTAGTGCTGGCTGTGCATCATCCATCTAGGATTTGTGAGGCACATAAAGAGCATTGAAGCACAGCCCACGGTGTGTGATGTGACAGTGACACCAACACAAACCTCGTGTGCTGCTCAGGGTCACTAAGATTTGCAGGACAGGAGTTGTTTGTGTGGAATCAGAGCCCATCTCTAACCTGGTTGTGTCCCTTTTGGACCCCCACCATGTGCTGTGGGGCGTGGGGACATTTTCATTGTCCACAGCAAGTCCTTTGCACCCTGTGCCTTCTGAGAAACACCAACTTCAGCTGTTTTGTAGAGTCTGTGTTTTATTAGGCAAGCCAAGTGTGTGAGCTTAGCTGAATGTTATCTTAAACGGCAAATTCCCAAAATAATCAAGTCAGAGGATATCACTGGGATAGGGAGTACTGCCATTGCAGTGATGCTTAATCTAGTGATTTATTAGGGAAGGAAAAGCATTCACAAGCTGAAGTTGTTCAAACAGGATTTCCTCATATGGTAAATATATATGCTGATATGGGACTAGTTGACATCTGGGAGTGAAACAAAATGAAAGTGCAGCTCAGCTCTTTTGAGTGACTATTTTTAGTCCTTATTACTGGAGTTGAGAAATTACTTTCTTTGGGAAAGCGACAATGCTGCCCTTCTCAATTTCTTCCACAGCTGTCAGCTTTGCTTTCCATCCATCCCTTGACTTCCCTGGTGAAGGATGGTTGGGGCACTTGGGTTGCACATCATCCTCCAGCGCTCCCCAGTGCTCTGTACTGGTCCAGTCATAGAATCGTGGAATGGTTTGGGTTGGAAGGGACCTTGAAGCCCATCCCATTCCACCCCCTGCCATGGGCAGGGACACCTTCCGCTATCCCAGGTTGCTCCAAACCCAGTCCAGCCTGGCCTTGGACACTTGCAGGGATCCAGGGGCAGCCACAGCTTCTCTGGGCACCCTGTGCCAGGGCCTCCCCACCCTCACAGGGAGGAATTTCTTCCCAACATCCCATCCAACCCTGCCCTCTGGCAGTGGGAAGCCATTCCCTGTGTTCTGTCCCTCCACGTCCTTGTCCAAAGTCTGTCTCCATCCTTCCTGTCAGCTCCCTTCAGGTACTGGAATGCCCCAGTTAGGTCACCCCAAAACCTTAAAATTCAAATTTAGACTCAGGATGCATCTGCAGACTCAATGGGCGGTGCCAGTGGCTGTGTTTGTCTTTCTGCCCGCCCTTAGTGGGGATGTTTGGTCAAGTCCAAGGAGCTCCTTACCCTACAAAGTAAACTTGTAGAGAAGTGTTTTGCTGGGATTTGTCCCCTTTGAGCTGGTTCACACTGTGACAGAGCCACCTCAAGGCAAAATAAAACTCTTTTCAGTGCCTGCTGAAGGGAGCTATTTTACTGGAGAAATGTGAGGTTCTGAAAGGTGTCTGCACAGAGTTTAGGGCTATGGAATCCCAGGATAGTTTGGGCTGGAAGGACTTTTAAGGCCATGTAGTCCAGCCCCCTCTGTGGGCAGAGACTACCTTCACTAGAGCAGGTTGCTCAGAGCCCTGTCCGTGCTCAGCCCTGTTTTTTACCCTACTTTAATCCAATGTGCTTTAATAACTTTTTTTCCCAGGCAAAGGAGATGATTACAGAAGTAGAAGATACTCAAAAGAGATGCTGATCTTCCATTTTTATCAATATGTTTTGGTCAATCACTTTATAAAGTGATTCATAAACTGATTTTAAAGTGCATTACAAAATTTCCTGCTTTCCCACTGATTCATGCTAGGACTCCTGAAGAATTTAAAAAGCCTCAACCAAATAAATCTCTGTGTCTCTCCTTAATGCAAAAGGCCCAAAGCTTGTGTATGCCTCAGTTCTTCCTAAGCCTTTGCCATTTCCAGGAATAAGGGCAAAAACAATCTCACTTGAAAACATGGGATTTCAAATTTGAATTTCTTTGCATCACAGAGGCTTCATCCCTGAAGGAGTAATTAATGCGTCTGACCAACGCAAGCTTTTCCCAGGCTTCCTGCTCTCTGTAGTTGGGCTTTAGCCCAAATTTTGTTTGCTGATAGGTTGTGCTAATTAAAAAAGCTTCTCTAACTTGAAGATCAAGAGCTCAGGCCAGTGCAGTGGGGGTGTGGCCACTTCAAACTGGAGTATAAACTGAACTTTTTCTTCATCTTTGGTGTGATGCCTTCTTAAATGTTTAATAGTCCATGACTGAGGGGTTGGTGCTGACGTTCCTGTGAGAAGTGACCCAATACTGTAGTGGATACCTGGTTAAGGTGTGACTGAAACACCTGGAGAGTGTGAAGCTGTTGTGACTTGAGCTGAATAATTCAGGGTTCCTGGACCTGATCCAGTGGCCAAAATTCACTTACTAGTCCTATGTCCTCAAGCAGGGTGGGAACAGATGCTTCCAAGCAGGTTGTCCTGGGAAGTTGGAGCTCTTGCCTGTGTGTAGACTAGACACTTGCTTTGAAACTTCCTTCGTGGGGCACGATGGGGAATGTGGTGTTGAGGAAGTTTTAAAGGCATTTCTCTGTTAGTTGAGCTGAGAGGATTTATCGTGGGAGGTGGATTCGAGGAAGGGGCTTTGCTTGTTTCTCCATTAAAATAGTGTAATTCTCCTCTGTAATGCCAGATGCAGTGGAGCCCTGACCTTCTCCTCCGTTTCTAGATGCAATGAAGTTTTGAGTGAGGAATTGAAAGCAGGATCTATTCCTTGCTTGTGCCCAAAATAATCTTCTGTTTAGAAAGACTTTAGTTACATTAGGTAATACCTGGTGCTGTGTTTCCTGGAGTGGTGGCCTGAGCCTTGGCACCAACAAGGAGATAAATTTCCGTGTATTATCTGGTGCTGCTATTTTGCCCTCCCTCCCTTTTATAGGCTTTAGAAGGAAATATGCAGCTTGCTTTGAGCTCCTGCTCTTTGTGCTGCACCTTCCAAGCTGGGCTGAAGAATTAGGGAATGGATTTACAGGCACTTGACTTATCTGGCTGCCCTGCTCATAAGTTACCTACTTCATTCCTGCTCTATGCAAATTAAACCTCGCTAGTTTATATTTCATCAGTGCACCTGCATTATTTTCAGTGCAGGCTTGGTTTGGGAGTCCTGGCTCTGGGTTTAGCCCCTTGGGACTTGACTCCAGGTGTTCGCAGCCGTGCTGCAGAGCGTGTCCTTCCCTGAGTCTGAAGGGGATGTCCTCCACAGAAAGTGGAGTCGAGTCCTTTCCTGGTGCACTGACTTGGAATTTCAATCACGTCCTTATTGCAAAGTGGGAGCGTTACAAGCCTGGGTGAAAGCAGAACTCAGGAGCTCACAATTTTAGCAGCATCAGCTGAAACAAGGCTGAAAACAGCACTTAAGTAAGAGGATTTTGTGTGAAAGGAAAAATGTTTGAAACTGCACTGAAGACAGAAGCTTAGTGGTTGCCTGAAGCCACCATAAATAAAACACTCTTTATTCTCTCAGGGAATGTTGTTTGCGTTTCTTCAGGTGATATTTTCTCTCTTTTCCGTTAGACAAACTGCTGAGTTTGAAAGCTATGTCCTGTTACCTGCCTTCCCTGGACATTTTTGCCTTGGTAAATACCAGGATTTCAAAAGCTTCTGCCAGCTCAGGCAGTGGGGGCCTGGCTGCCAGCCTGGGCTTGCAACCTGAGACAGGCTCAGGAAACAAGAGATGGGGCTTTTGGTGTGTTAATTCAAGGTAGGAGAGAGCCATGAAATGGAGGAATGAGGTAAAATATCAGCTTCATTGTGCTGTCTACAGATGTATTCATCCACCAGGTGCTGTCACCCTGCAGATCCAGGGGTCATGGAGAGAGGTTTGGGTGTAATCCTGGCTCAGCATTGACAGTGCTCCACTGGCTGGTCAAAACCAGCTTTGCATAGCCACGAATCCAGGCAGGGCTAATGCAGAGCTGGGTGAGGTGCGAACTGGCTGGATGGAGTCACTGTTAACTTCATGTGAGAGTGAAGGGAGAATGTCCGGGGATTGAAGCTGGCACGTGTGTGCTGGGTGAACCCTGCTCCTGCAGAAACTGCCGCCACTGCTGGCATTGCTCGCAGAGCTCGTGTGGGGTTGGGTGCCCGTGTGCAGGGGTGATGGAGGGTAGGGCAGGCGGGCGAGGAAGTGGCAAGGAAGGCATGAAAAAACTGCAAGGATAGACAGGTCTGGGAATTACGGCAAAGGAAGGAATTCTGGGAAGTGTGAATATGTTGTTAGGTGTGATATTCCTATGGCCTATAGGTCTACAAAACCAGGAGCTTCCTGGTTTAAAACTGGAAATCCTGGGACAAAACTGGACAGTTGGGAGCTTTGCAGTGCAGTCACCAAGGTACATCATGCGAGACCCAAGCAGAAGGCATATTAACCTACTTTTTTGACCTTTGAGGAATGGGAGAACTTTCAGGGAAGAGGGCTGATGAGAGATCTCTCTGCCTCCTGCCTGCCTTGCCAGGCATCCGGTTACTTGCCAGAGTTATCTCCTGAATTTACAACCCTGGCTACAGCCTCCAGGAGCTGGAAAGTGCTGAGTTTGCATCTGAAACCGGGCAGCTGTCGGCTCCAGGGAGAGTTGGGATAGAGCAAACCCTGAATTTGGGATGTTGACACTGTGTTAGTTCTGCCGTCAGTAAGCACAGGATGTTTGCTGTCACCTTCAAATACAGTGCATGCTCCCTGCTGCTCTACTAATGTGCATTTTCTCAAATGTTTTTGATGTGATTTCTCACAAAACAAAATTTAAGTTGCAGCTGACTGGAAGGAGAACCTGGATCTGTCAGGCCAAGACCAATTTGCCCAACTTTGCTCTTTCTGCAAGAAAAAACCTCTCAATTTCAATTGAGCAGTTCCAAAACTTTTGTGACCAGGCTGATTGGAACATGAAGCAAACAGTGCATAGAAGAAAAGAGCATTTGAAAAGGTCATTGAGCATTAGCAGGATTAAAAGAAAGCATCACAAATGACATGTTTGTAGATGGTCAGGATGGCAAATGGCAGCGTTGAATCTCAAGAGCTGCTGTACTTGTAGTAATTATGGTTTCAATTTAAAAAATAAAATAAATGACCCCTGTAAAAATTAGGCAGCGCTTCTCCAGGGATGGATTGGGGCTCTTCCTCAGAATGTTTCAGTGGAAGGCAGGAAGACAGCGTGAAAAAACAGATCACCAGTCGTGTGAACCAAGTCAAACCTCCTGCATTGGGTGATTTCAAAGCCTTTTGGAGCACAAACACACTTGTGTTCATCCCTCCTGGTAGTGAAACCAGGTGTTGCAGCTGCCTCAGGGAGAGTTTGCCAAACCAGGCCAAGTTCTCTCAGTGCTGTGCTGTAACAGGTTATTTGCATTTTGTTTGACTAAAATTTCCTATCTGTAGTTAGAGCTAACAAAAAAAAAAGGTTGTTTTGTGTGAAATCCAGACTCAAAATGGGGAAAAACTCTTAATTGTTCAATAACATCAGTCATAAAACCGATTGGCAAAGTTAGTCAGTTCTATGGGCAACTTCAGTGTCTTTAATCCATTTATTAAAAGTTAGAGATTTTTTTTTGCAATCTGTGCAGCTTCTCTCTGTAGCCCCCACTTTGCTCTTTCATGTGGGGCTCACAGATTGCAAAGTCACTCACTGCCACGATTTGTTGGGAAGTGACTTTTTGCAAACTTTATGCTTCACAGGAATTCTTGGCACCAGATGAAAGCCAGTAAATTGCATTGTCATGTTCAATGACAAGTTTAATAAATAAAACATTGTTTCTGTTACCCAGAAGACAAATGCTGGTGCAGAAATCATTAGTGATCCTGGCTAAAGGTCGGGATGAATAGCTGTTCCCAGAAGGCCTTGGTGCTGCTCCATCCTGCTCTTCTGTTGGTGCGTGGTGGCTCTTTTCCTTGGACACATGATGGAGACTTGCACTGGATTTATATAAACTAAAGTGATAGATTAGTTTTGAGAGTAGACACAAGTATGTGCCCTCTGGAAATACATCCTTGCTGGGAAGGAGGTGCCAAGGAAATGTTGATTTTTCCCTGTGTGCTGTACACCTTTGTAGATGTGCTAACAGGAACTGCATCTGGTCAGAAAACACCTGCAGGGATGGAAACCACGTGCAGAATGTGCTCCTGGAGATGCTGGGCCCTTACTTGTAAACAATTAGGGAGTTACAGACAAGGGCCCTGCTCCACACTATCAGAGGGGTTGTAGTTTCTTCTCCCTGGATGTAACTAGTTTTGACAACTAGTTGGTCCACAAGGTTAAGCTGCAGGCAGCTCTGGATTATTTAGAAGCTCACAGATGGAAGTGCCTTCAGTGTATTATAACTCACTTGGTAATTGTTTTAGAGTTGGGCTGGGATGCTGGGAGATGTCCCATGGACAGAGAACAGTGCTGGCCTGGCGTGGAGGTGGGAATGAGGAAGGGAGATCAGGTACAGCTGATTGCAAGGATGCTTGGAAGAGCTGCCGAAGACTAAAGTGATAAACGAGGATTTGGCAAAACACTGATCCTTGAGCTTGTCTGCAGGAGGAGAAGATCTCTTTGGTAGCTGCCCCTAGAAGCCCATTGCTGCTCCTTTAAGCTGTGCAGGACTTGCCATGGCTGTGCTGGAGCCTGAAATGGTGAGAAGTATCCGATGTCAGCAGCACTCTGGAAAGTGAAAGCTGCCTCGCTTCTCTCCTGCCCATGGATTAATTTAGTTCCTCTGCATGAGGCTTCAGGGCAGATGTACAAGTTACTTGTTCCTAGAGAATCTCTTTAAAGAGATCCCTCTTGTCCCTCTGAATTTCGTGTGTGTTCCATTCCTGGAGCAATGAAGGACAAAAGCTGGTCAGTGTTTCTGCGGTTTTTTGGCTGCATTTGCAGCATGTGCAACACCAAGACTCGAATTCAGAAAACAAGTTGTGAGAGTGTGTTCAGGCATTAATTGGGGCTAGTACTGCTGTGTGCTCAATTGTATTTAAAAGTTAGAGCACAGCAGAATAAAATAAATAATGTGCAGGGAAATGTCTCCAAGGAGGATTCGCTGACTCAAAAGCTGTGACGTGACTTGTACAATTGCTCTGTAAATAAATACAGATTACAGGGGACCTGGGGGAGACGGAGTACAGCAGCTTCTGCTAAAGCCTTCCGATCCATCACTTCTTGCTTTTATTTTAATCTCTAATCCTTCTCACTTGGTATTCGTGGAACAAGCGGTCTCAGCACTTGGTCTGTTTGGTCTTGACCACAGCAAATTGGGCTGAACTCGTTACTGAGCATACGATGTGGTCAGAAGTGCTTGAGAATTATCTCAATAAAAGCCACTGGATCCCATCCCAACCGAAAACAGACACAGGTAAAAGTAGTTCAAGGGAAGGAGAATGAGGTCTGCATCAGTGTTGTGTTTTTTAATAATCTTTGACCTTTTATAAGTGTCCACAGCAGAGTCTGCGTTCAGGTTTTATTACCTTTGATTGTTTCCTAACTGTGCTATTGCTGTTTCTCCCCTAGCACACCTTGCTGTCACGGAGCTGTGATTTATGAGTCCATTACAAATGGTTTTAGATAGGATCTGCCAGAGGAGGGTTAATAGTCAAGGGAAAAATAATGTGGAGAAACAGATTGCGAGGAATATGTGCAGCTGATGGAAACGTCATGAGTGCAGAACTTGTCTGGGCTTTCCCAGGTCAGACAGTTATTCCCCTTCCCATCTAATATCCTAAAAAGTGAATGCTGACAGCTGAGAAGGGAACCCTGCAACTTAACATACTCCTGTACTTTTTATTACCCAAGGGTTACAATAATTCAACCCTTGCTGCAGCTTCTAGCAGTAATACTATCCTATTGTGTAATTGGAAAAGGAGTCCTCTGCCCTTGGAGCTCTGGAAGTTGGCAGGGATTAAAATGACAAGCAGGAGGGGAAGCTGGGTATCTGTTTCAATTAAAGAAACTTAGTGTTGTAGTACCACAAAGCTGAAACATTAGTCAGACATTCCTGTTGGGAGAACTGACAGGAAATAACGTGATTTACAGTCTTGGGTATGTCTGCAGCTTGAAAGGAAGGAAAAAGAGTCATTTGCTGGTTGTGTACTTCTGGCCCTGGATTAATTTACAAAGATATTTTGCCTGCAAACTGACCAGGGATCAGAGTGATCTGATGTGTGGGTGCTTTGAATTGCATGGAATTGAGCAGAGGTTCTAGCTGTGGCTTCTCTTTAGGATTTTACCTTTTGTTTTTGCTGTCTGAACATCGAGATGCCGCTTGTACTTTGAATCTGGATAACCTTTCAGATGCCAGTCTGGAGTAAAACTTGTGTGTGAAGCATCTCCAAGATGTTTATCTGTTGTATCAGGTGTGTGACTTTTTCACATCAATCTTAATTTTTAGGTCCCCCAGTTGTTCTCAGCTGATGTCACAGATGGAAAAGAGGGTTGGTAGCACAACCATGACTGGAGTAGAAATGTTGTGCTGGGTTTGCTGGTGGAAAAGATTTGGTGGCCCAACTGGATTATTTCCCAGGAAGGGCTAAAGTGGGAGAAGCTCCCACTGCTGTAGCCCTGAGCAACCTCAGCTCTTGGCTCTGGAGTTTGCTCTGAGTGGAGTTAATGCAGAAATAGAGCACAGAAGTGAAACCAGCCTGGGTTTCTGTTTGAAGACTCTGCCCAAGTCTGTTTATGCTCAGCAATAACACGGTCAGATGAGCAGGAGTATCCAACAGAGGTGTGAAGGGGGATTCAATCCACAGGGCTCTGTGATAAACTGGAGCATATTCCTGCTGACTGGAAGGCCAGGAGCTTTAATGAGGTCTTTTGCCTCCTTTCAAGTGGGATGGCTTTGGAATGGGGAGAGCTGCAGGCTCGTTTAAGCCCTTTTGAAAGGTGGAATATAAGTTAAGTCTCAGGTAACTGGCAGTGGAGAACTGTCAAAACTTGGGAATAAAGCCTGTGGATTTCTGTAAGTGTATGGAGTCAAAAGCATGTGTAATGATATTTAAAAAATGCAAAATACCTGTAGTAACTCACCCGCGTGCTGGTGTCTGTTGAGAAGAGCAAACAGGTGCCACTTCAGGGAAGGGTTCCTGGTTCTGCTGGAGCTGGAAAGGCTCTGGATGTGTATCCTGGTGCAGAGGAGCTCACTGATCAGGTGACAGTGCTGTGCACGGGGTGGGGCAGACCTGGTGTGTGTTACTGCGGGAGAAGCTCTTTGCTCACGGGTTTGTCGTGTTGGGTCAGCTCCCGCTTGCTGCTGATCCAGCACAGAGTACCCCTGTGCCCTGTCCCCCTCATCCCGAGGCGCTCTGTGCTTTAGACACAAGTGGGAGTCAAAAGGAAGTTCAGCTTGTTGCCTGTTTCTTTTTTTGGGATTTCCATGCCTACAATAACTACCTGGGGTTTTTAATTTGTGTTTTCTGCATTGAATGACATCTGCCCATACACAGCCTTTAAAATTAAGGTGCACAGCTGTGCCCCTTTACAACTGCACGTTTATACGGTTTTTTTTAAATTATTATTTTTCAGCACTGGTTTTTCTGATTTGAGCTTTAACACAGAGTGCCCAGATGACCAGAGACCCGTGGCTGTTGTGAGAGAGAGGGTTTCTTTTTTGGAAATACACTAAATACAGCAAAGAGACCAAAAAGAAGAGGAGGTGCAGACAAAGGAAGCTGTAAAATTACTACAGACATACTCATAACCTTTTTCCCTGGGGTAGTGCCATGGGAATGCTATAACAGGTGCTTAAGTGGAGATTCTAGATAGGCAAACATCTTTAAAGGAAACTTATTAAAGAGCTTTCATCTAAGCTAATATTTTCAGTCTTTGAGATTCCTATGATCTCTAAATCCTTCAGTGACTTCAGCTGTAATAAAACTTCATTTAGAATTTCTGTCTGAACTCCCTGCTCCTCCACAGGAGGTTCTGGGCTGGATGAAACAGTAATGGTGGAAAACGACCTCCTATCAAGTAAACACTAAGCTCATTAAGTCCTGCAAGCTCAAAGAGCTTGGCTTTGGGAGCAGCCCAGCCTGGGAGACAGCCTGTCTGATCACCTGCTCAGAGAGCAGGGCTTCAGGAGCCTCTCCTTGGGTAAAGGCAAAAATTCCCTGGAAATGTTTTGTCTGGAGGTCTGTTAAGAGACCCGGTCTTCAGAATGTGATTTTACAAAAGAATTAAGCAAGTGGAAGTCCAAGACAGGTGAAGTTCAGAAAAGCAGGTGGGGTTTGGAATGGTACGTGACACATCCTGAGTTCTCCCAGAGCACCTTCCTCTCACACAGTTGTGTGAAGGCTTTGGGGGGGTTTCAGCAGCACTGATACGGTGCCACTCTCAAAACTGCAGTGGCAGCACATCCCTGGGAGTGTTCACCTTCTGTAAAATCAGGGAACTGTGTGCTGCTGGTGCTGGCACCTGGCATGTGGCTCCTGCCCCTCTGTATGTCAGTGCCTGCAGCTGCTCCATCTCCTCCAGCTGGGCAGAGGCTGGGTTTGAACCAAAGGCTGGGTGTGAACACACACCTGGTTTTTAAATCTTCACCTGCAGAGAAAGAACCAGGAGCAAAAGATCCTGGCTCAATGCCCTGTTCAATTCTGAAATAGGTCATACCAGATGTATCCAATGCCCCAGGTACCACTTTGCTCTGTAATCTGTCAGATTTGTGTTGCCTTTTTGACCATTCCAGCTGGATTTACGCTGGATTAAAGTGACTGTATAACCATGGATTTAGGGACAGAACTGCAGCAGAATAAAGATTTCTGTCTTTATTTTGGTGCTTTAAGAGATCTGCTGGTAAGCTGTTTAATTACCTAAATGCTCTGCAAGAAACTGAGGAGTCCTGCTGCTGAGCCTTGCTTTTACCTCCTGGATACCAGAGAAATACACTGTACCGGTACTGTATGTGCCTGGATGTTTTTGTTTTTCCATTGCACACAGCCATGTGTGTCAGCTGTGTGTGAACCCCTTGGAGAATCTCTGCCTTAAACAATCCTGCTCGTGTCTTTCACAGCTGTTATTGAATCTATTGGGATAAAAATGGTCACTCCAGGTTCTCTTGGTTAATCCATAAACACTGCAAGTGTGGATTCTCCTCCATTCAGTGTATTTTATTTTCTGTTTGCCTCACTGTAAAATACTTTGGGGTCGCAGCTTTAAGTGGTGGTTTTTAACATCCTTCCCTAGGCTTTTTTTGTCTTTTAAACAATTCCAGCTGGCAGAGGAGGACAGAGTACTTCCCTAAGTGTTCCCACGATCCACAAGTGAAGAGCACGACCCTGTGACAATGTGCCAGGTTTCCTTCCTGGCTGTAAGAGATAGCAGGAGGTACAGACAGTACTTGGGAAGAGAGATCCCCTGCCTGGGCTGTGCTGCAGGAGCTGGCCAGGCTCAGGCCACCTAAAGAGTGTCTTTCCTTGGGGACTGAGAGTTCAGTAGCAAAAAGTGAGGAGTGCCCTTCCCCTGGCCGTGTAATGAACAGCTTCCTAATGGATGTCCACTAAACGGAGCACTCCCTCCTTCCCTCATTCTGCAGGTTTAGCTTAATTGCAGGAAACTTGGCTTCCTGTTTCTCCCTGTCCTGGGGCTGCTGCACTGAGTAATGTGATAATGGAACTGTGTTAGTATTGAAGCTGTTTTTAAATAAGACTTTGGGAGCTTGACAGAACACGGGAGGGTGAAATTAAACCTCAGCTCGTGGGATTTGGGTGGCTGGAAATGGCAAAGAGAAAAGGGAGGGGAGGAGCAGTGAAAACAAACTGGTTGTGCTTTACCTGACCTGTGATCAAAGGAACTTGTGCAGATTTTAGGTGCTGTTAGGTCAGCAGGAAAGTGTCTGTTTGTGTCTGCTGGTGAAAAGGACAGCTAAAGGTTATGTCAGGACTGTGGCTCAACTCCTCAAGTGTCTGGGGCACATTTTCTGACTCTGGAGTTTAGGGGTGTTTTTTGTGTCAGAATTGGTGTGAGACCAGCTACAGTGAGCCCTTTGGGGAAGGTTGCTGTGTTTGCTGTGAATAACTGATGTCTCTGATTTCTTAGATACAGGCAGCCCTTGCTGTGTGTTCTGTGGGAAGAAGGAAATCATGGATCATGTTTTGTGTGCATGTTTCATTCTGGTTTTCTGATAAAGCTTCAGGGGAGAGGGAGCTCTGTAGTGGAACAGAGTTTGTCTTGGATGCTGGTTATCTCAAGCTGATCAGTGCAAATGAGGAAGTGTTCAACCTGCTTTGGGAGAAGCAACTTTCAGTTCCCTAACTCAGGTTATTATTGAGATAGTGTGGAAAAACAACACGTTAAACACACAAACATTGGAAGCAGTTTTGGTGAAGTAAGGACTGGACTCCTTTCCATCAACTGCACGGTGTTAAGTTGCCAAGTCAATAATCCACAATCAAATGTAATGAATTTTAATTGTATTAATGCAGAGCATGCTGAGAACTGGGAGCTGTGTGTTGTGTTATCTGTCCAACCTGTGACCAAGGGCTCTTCTTGTTCCTGCAGAGTGACCAGCAGCTGGATTGTGCCTTGGATTTGATGAGGCGTCTGCCTCCGCAGCAGATAGAGAAGAATCTCAGTGACCTCATTGACTTGGTGAGTACTGGATGCTGTCCCCAAGAAGTGGCTGTGACAAAGGCCTGGTATGTAAGAACTTCTGGGGCATCTCGAAGGTGTGGAGATTTGTTTGTGCCCTTGTCTTTTGGCAAGGTTGAGCAAACAACCACTGCCCAAGCAATGTCAGGAACCCATGTGATTGTTTTGGGCCAGCCAACAGGCTGTGTGTGCAGGGGCACTTAGGGATGAAGGGTCATTAGCAGCTCTCTTGATGAACTCACCGCCAGCTTGGAGGCTGCTGCTTGGATGTGGGACAGTGTGTACAGATGGGTGCAGGCCCTTGCACCTGGGTATTATCTCCAATAAACAACCTGCTGTGTGCAGCTCTGGGAGGTGCAGTGGCTGTGCTGCCCCACATGCTGCAAAGACACTGCTGAGAATGTCTGGGCATCTGGAGAACACCCAAATCTATTTATAATTTATGCTCTGTCAGACATTCTGCAGTCCAGTGTCAAAAACCAAACCTGGCCGACCATCTTGTGCCTGATATCTTTTTTCTGCTTGTCCCTGGAACTTTTTTTGTTCTTTACACAATGCTAGGGAAGAAAACGAACTTAAGAAGGATTTCTAGGCTCATTACAAGTTGCACATCCTGTGATGCACGTTTGGGCTGTAATAACCTGGTTAGTGCCAACTGTCCCTTAAAGCAGTGTGTGGCACAGTTGCCTCTGGAGTAACTGAAGGTGTTAGAGAAATATTGATTTAATGTGTACAAGGTCTGCTAGTGGAAAAGCTGGATTCTGTTGTCCAGTCTAAATACATGGCTTATTTCTGACCTGAGCTTCTAAATTTGTGCAGAAGAGCAGCTGCTCACCATGTAAAGGTTTGGTTGGAAAGGTCTGTTCCTAAGTGCTTCTGAGGCTGGTGTTGGTAAGCTGTGGTCAAAAAGTTGTGGCTGACTTAAATTTATCAAACTCTAAACATTTCTTTTACTTATATAAGCCCAGGTACAGGTAGGAGAGCTCTGGGGCTCAGGAAAGAAATTATTCCCTGCAGGAAAGGATTATTTCTCTCTCTTGAAACCATTTAGTAATTGGCTGCATCTGTGCCCCCAAAACTCTTGGCAACCTAAAGCATCATTTTTGTGGCTGTTGCTGGAGGTAGGACACAAGTAACTAAATCGCTGATCTGATCTGGTGTGACATGGTTGGTTTTGTGACGAAATTGGGAGGACTGAGCGGATATCGGGGTTTGAGCGGCTCCCAGGACCACTCAAAACAAGGAGTTGTTTGGGGAGCCATGGTAAGCTTGACTGTGTAATTGGTCTGAGGTTTTTTAATGACTCAGAAAATTGCTGGGTACCTCTAAATGCTGGAATTACTTTTGGATGGTGCTCATTAGCGCTCTACATGCTTTCCATCAGCAACACGCTCACTGGGCTTCTTTTCATAGTGTAACACGAACCAGACCAGTTTGGGGCTTGTTAGGAGAAGGGTCTGTGACCCCCACACGAGGCATTGCAGTCCCTCCTCTGGGGCGGAGATGAAATAATTTGTTAAATCCAGTACGATTCCTTTCTTGTTGAGACACCTGTAGACCTGTTCTGCGGCCACTCTCAGCCTGGCCTCCTGAAGTCTCCACTGCTTAGACAAGAGCAGTGTGTGCTCTGCCATCGGTAACAGCTCCAGAAACATCATGAGCCAGACTCGAGCAAACAGTTTTTTGACCTTCTTTTGGCAAATTTCATCCAGACCTTTACGCCTGACGTTTTGATTCTGCTGCTTGTCCCATTAGCAGACAATAACCTCCTTGAGGAAAAGGGCACACTCCAAATGTGTGATGAGCACAAGCAGATTTGTTAAACTTGGGAGAGAATTGTAAAACTTGGCACCCTGACTTCTTGGTTTCCTTGTGCTGGGTTTCCTTGCTCAGTCTGCTGCCATGGTGGAGTAGGTGTGAAGCAGAGGTTCATGTCAATATTTGCTGTGAAGTTTAGGGTACTACTTGAAGTCTGTTTGCAGCTCAGTTTGCAATGATCTTTTTATAGGATTTGATCTCCGGACCGATGGTGGCTGCTTGCTTAAGATCCATTGAAAGGAGAGAAGATGGCTTAGAAATGTCATTGTATGTAAAAAATTTTCCAAAACTAGCACAGTAGGAAACTGGCATCTCCTTTCCAGAATCCCAGAATGGTTTGGGTTAGGAGGGACCTTGAAGCTCACCCAGTTCCGCCCCCTGCCATGGGCAGGGACACCTTCCACTATCCCAGGGTGCTCCAAGCCCCATCCAGCTTGGCCTTGGACACTTGCAGGGATCCAGGGGCAGCCACAGCTTCTCTGGGCACCCTGTGCCAGGGCCTCCCCACCCTCCCAGGGAACAATTCCTTCCCAATATCCCATCTAACCCTGCCCTCTGCCAGTTTAAAACCACTCCTAGGTCGGTATTCCTGCTGGGAAGGATAACCACACTAAGTTCCCTCCCTGAGGTCCCTCTTACTCTATCCATGTTCTGCTGCTTGTTTCTTGTAGAGAGCATCTTGGTCGCCATCTGAATACATGGAGTATGTCCAGGACTATCTCGGACTGCCCGTGACTGCCCCCAAGTGTTGTGCTGACAGGGGAAATGGTGCAAACTTGAACATGAAGTAAAAGGGTGGGTGGAAGAAGAGAATTTTTGGGTCACTGGCCCTCATCAGCCCAGACACTTTTCATTCATTAGCAAAACAGTTTGTGGTTTGCCCTTTCACCACATCTGTTGTTGGGTTTTTCAGGCTGCTGAGGCTTCAATTAGAGTTCATTAGAGACCTTGTCAATCACAGCCCTCCAGAAGTCCTGCCTGAAAGAAGCTGTGCATGGTGCTGGAAATGGGCCTTGGCATGGAATGCTCTGCTTGGGATTCAGTTAGTCATTATTTGTAAATACACTACTCAGGGGCTGTCAGAATGTACAAGAGGACTCCTAAATCTCTACAGAACGAGTTTGCTGTAGGCACATACCTTTTTAAGGACAACTCATTTAAATTGGAATAATTTTCCGTGGAGCTCCTCTGGAAACTGTGAGCCTTGGAGCATCTGCCTGTGGGCCAAGTCCAAGCTGTGAGGAAGTTCCCTAAAGAGGAGAGAGAAAGGTGATTGCACTGCTCTTAAATGGGTTTGTTGTGAGGATGCTCCAAGTCAAAAGTTGGACTTGATGATCTTAAAGGTCTTTTCCAACCTAAAGTGATCTGTGTGTAGTGACAGCGCTTGGAGCATCAGTTCAGATGTTAACTGTGTCACAAATGCTGTGTCACCTCCTTACTGCCTCACGTTGTCCAGGAGTTGCTGCTGCCGATTCACTGCATGAAGCCTGTTGTGAATCACATCTGTTCCCATCACCGGCTGGAAAGGGGACTATGAGGGTGTTCTCTGGTTGGAAATGTCCTGGGATCAGCTGGGAGTGAGGTTTTGTTTGGCTCGTGGAAGTCACACTTGAGTGGCAGGAGGCACGAGGGAGGGAAGCTGGTAGAGCTTGCTTCCGGTGGCTGAGCAGCTTTTCCTGAAAGGTCAGAACAGTCCATGGCAATTGTCCTCCTGCTTCCTTTCTCTTAAGGTCAGCTGTACAGAAAGTCAGCCCTCTCTACTTTTAGCTGTGCTCTTTCCAAGAGAAATCCCAAAGAAGCATCAGCTTCTGGGCAGTGCTGACCGGGAGGGTCCCTTCCTAGGACAGCAGCACAGGACAAAGTGGGTGAGTGATGCCCAGGATCACAGCCTTCAGAGTCTTTCTGGGGTATTTCTTCAGACAACTTCCCTGACATGTCTTTGAGAGCTGAGGTGGCAAAGGTGGAAGGAAACTGGATTTATTGTCCTGGTGGGCCACATGCAGCAAGTAATGGATCTGTGACAGGGTTGCCTTGATGGCTCCGAGTCGAGTGTGGAAGTTGATGCAGTCTTAGTCTTGGTGAAAGTTAAGCAGGTTCCTTTAGCAAGTACAAATTTCCTGCTGAGTGTTTAATTTGGATGTTTGCCTGGGTGTGTATAATATAAATCAGACGAAAAATCTAGCTGACTCAGGAAAATCAGATGCCTGGCGTGACGTGGGGACAGAAAATGGTCCTCACAGAACGGACAGGCTCACCAGGAGAGGGGGGTCACTCACAGCCACAGCTTTCTCCCTCTCTCCTCCCAGTAAGACTGGTGATGAAACACCACTCATTCCCAAAAGTGAAAGCTTTCTTGAAGAACAGAACCAAGTAATGCTGCCATGGAAGAACTGAAGTGAGAGTTCTTTATAGACACAGCAGTCATAACTTTGCTGGTTATTTTTTAAGGCTCTGTTTGCAATTAAAGATCTGGGAGGTGATCAGCTCTGCTTTCTCATCGCAGGGGAATACTGAAGTATTTTTAGTAGAATGTGTTACTTTTTAGAAAATCCCAGAGTGATGAATCTTAAAATGTATAAACTTATGATTTTGAAGTATTTGAACACGGTTCAGGCCGTTGCTTCATGCGAGCTCCAGGCAAGTCCCAAATCTGCTTGCATGCCTTCAGTGACTGAAGATATATGAAGCTACAGAATTTACCCCCAGGCAAACTGCACTGCTTGGGCTGCACAGACCATAAAGAACATGAGAATGTGACTGGAGCTTTTTGTATTTGGAGTCCAAGAGCCTGAGTGCTGTGCGGCATCGCGGGGAGAGATAAAATAATTGGATGCAGATGGCCAGCTGAGCGTCTGGTGAGGGTGGAAGATGTTTTAAACAAAAAATCAGATCCAGTGAAAGCTGAAAAAGAAGGTGGTGGAAACAGAGGTGCTTTGACAGCCCTGTGGGCTCAAAGCTGAATCTTTGACCTGCTGTTCTGCCTGGACTTGCTGACCTGTGGGATGAGCTCCCAGCCACCAGCAGCCAGGCAGGTTTCTAACACAAGGATTATTGGCTAAAGAAAGGGGCTCTGGCTCTCTGAATCAATTTATGGTGTTTGAGAGCCAGTTTTTCCATTTGGTGAGTGGCTGTAAGCAGGAGCTTTTCCAGCTAGCAAAGATTACCTCTGCATATCTTGATGGTGATTGGAGATAGCAATTAATATATGTAAATTGTTAATGTGATGCTTGGCTTAGAGCTAGCAACCCCACTTCTTGGCATGGGATTGGAAAAGGGAATTTCAGCTCTGGCCTCATGTCACTTATTCTATTTTTAAGCCTTTTTGTCTTCCAGGCTCCTGCCACTGCACTGCTGGTGTTACAGACTCTTAAAATACCTGTTTAAATACTATTTGAAGGGAGTATGTGTGAGGATGAATCCTGGTTGGAAACCTACCCTAACCTCTTCTAAGGATGGAGGGGAAAGCTGGGATAGAGAAATAACACTGGAGAGAGAATGTCCTGCATATCCCTGGATTGTTGCTGGATATCTCCAACCCCAGCTGGACTCTGACACAAATAGTCAGGACTTCCCAAGATATTGATACTCTGTGATGGCTCCTGGGACTGGGGACTGGTAATGAGATACAGGAGCCTTCACCTGCAGGTCACCAGTCACAGTCCAGGGCACTCTGGCTGTGCCTGCCAGATGGCTGCCTTTTGTTTCTCCGAAGGGGAATCCAGCAAAAGCCCTATTTTATCCAGCAAAGCACAGGAAGAAAGCCGAGGATCCTGTTTTATCAATGGTTGTCACCTTTTTAAATGTAGTTCCTCGAGCTGAATTAAAACTATCTGTAATTAATGTGACATTTCTGCTATGACACAGTTAGCTAGACAAACCTGGATTTGCAGCCTTGTTAACATCTGCCTTTTTCCAGAAAAGCTCATTTGATTTAATTTTGATTTTGCCAATTCTTGCAGTGCTGCAATTCAGTGCAAGTACGTGAATAATGCTGAGCTGTTTCCACTATCAATTACATCTGGTCTGAGCACAAAAGTCCATTTAAGCGTCATTTAATAAACAACGCTTGATGATTGCGTGGCCTTTGGACGTGTGATGGATCGAATTAAGGTTTAGCACTGTGTGGATTTGTGGGAGTGACTTCACTGGTGGTTTTAGGCCCGAGATGAGCCAGGCTTCCTTCTTGAGTTTCCACGGCATCCGCTAGGCCGTGCCTGCCTTCTGCAGGAACAGGAAATTCTGAGGCTGTGCAGTGACTCCGAAACATCAGAGTAATGTTTTATTAGATGAAGGATCTGAGCTGGAGCTGTGCCAGAAGGGTTATTTTGTGAGAGGGCCAGGGAGCTTCCAGGGGCTCTTCTGTGTTTGAGTGGTTTCCCCAAGCCATGGCAGCAGCACTTCTGTCCTCCTTTAGTGTTAAAAGCTCACATGTGATTAAAATACCTTCCTGGTGGGATGGGCTTTTCATTAAAACCTGCTCTCATCACATGTGTCTTCAGACACCTGCACCTTGCAGATGCAGATTCAAAACACAGATGGATCTGAATGGCTCCTTGGCTAATTGAAGTTTGCCTCATCTTCCCAGAATTGTAGAAATGTTTGGGTTGGAAGGGTCCTTAAAGATCACCCAGTCCCACCCCCTGCCATGGGCAGGGACACCTTCCATCCTTCCCAGGCTGCTCCCAGCCCTGTCCAGCCTGGCCTTGGACACTTCCACGGATCCAGGGGCAGCCACAGCTTCTCTGGGCACCCCGTGCCAGGGCCTCCCCACCCTCACAGAGAAGAATTTCTTTCTAATTTCCAAAGTAAACTTAATCTCTTTCAGTTTGAAGCCGTTCCCCCTTGTTCCTTCTGCTTCTTTAAGGAAAAAACGTATAATCTTTCATTTTTCTGCATTTAGCATAGTTTTCCAGTGTGTAAGGTTCCTGTGGGGGTCAGTAATGCTGACCTTTGAATAAACATGGAAAAAGACTATTTCCAAGGACTGTTCCACCAGGAGTGTTGCTGTTTCAGTGGTGGATGTGGTACATTTCAGTCAAGGCTGTAGAAGAAAACAGCCACCTGGGTGTACTCGGTTTGAGTGGCTATTGAGCCAAAATATTGGCTGTCCTGAGTGCGTGAAGTGCAGAATTTGATGCAATTCAGTGTGATCAAAGCAAGGATGGGGAGTGTGTGTCAGACATGGAGAACTGAGGTATAATTCCTCTTTGCTCTATGGATTTTTTTTAGATACTTGTTTAATCATATTTTAAAAATAATCCAGAAGCAATTGTTTAATTGCTAATAAGCTCCTTGAACCAAGAAGTGAGTCCAGAAGGAATGATTGAGCTTAGCTGCTCCAAAAAGGGTACGGTTTCCACTTTGGCACAAGTGATTATTTGTCTTGATAGCAGAGCAGTTGCCTTAATTAAAACACTGTCCACATACCTGGGCAGCTCTGCTGGAGAATTTGGTTACACGGGACAACAGGATCCTTGTTCGACACGTTTCCCTCACTTTCTCATTCAGGTTTTCTTTCCTCTGCACTACACATCCATTGTATATCTCCTTGGAAGAAAATATCCCCCAAACACCGTGCCCTGTTCCTTCTGAATGATGCTGCTGTTCTTCCAGGCTGAGCCCCAGATATCCTTTTTTGCTTTCCAATTTACATTGAGGGTGGTCTCACTTCCTGAGTACCCAGAGCCACCAGAAGAGATGATTGAGAGCTGATGTGAGGGAACAGGGATGCATTAGGGCCAAGTGACATTAATGCTGGCCTTTAGCTGAAGATACAAGGTGCAGATAGTGTTCTGCATGTGACCTTCCAGTGCTTAGAGTGGGAAAAACTTGTGTCAGAACAAAGATGGGAGCCCAGTCTTTGCTTATAAAAGAACCTCATCCCCCAGTGTTTGCGTCACAGTGACATTTATTTATAGTGCGGTGATGAATGGAACTAAATCACTGCCTTGGCCTTTCAGTTTGGCCTGAGGAGTGGGTTAATTCTTGTGGTTCTAAATTTAAGTCAAAATTCCCCATGTAATGACTGCTGTAGATAAGTGCTCAGGCACCTGAGTGAGCTTTGGCTCTTCAGTTAACACAGAACAAGCTTAATAAGAAAAATTAACAATGCAAATCCACTGTTTGAGGCTGAAAACTCAAGAGTTGCCTTCCAAGCAGAGTTGTCTTTGCTGGGATCAGAAGATAAACTGAATCCTGCCAGACTCTGAATGTGCACAGCAGTAATTTAAATGTTTTAGTAAGATTCAGTACTTGACATGGAGAAGAATCCAAAGGACCTAAATTCAGAAGGAATCATAGTCTCATGAACATAACGCTGAAGTGTTTAAAGCTGCAAATTCCCTTGTTCAGATTACTGCCTTTGCCTTGTAAGCAGTTTTCAAGAGTAGAAGAGGAAAGGCAGTGTGCATAAATTGTGAATTCATTCTTAGGAAGTACAGTTGATGTAATAAATGATATAAAAATTGTGTTCTTGCCACACTGTGGTAACTGTGCCACACTTCGGTGCTTTTCCAATAATTAGAATTACATGAGCAATTCCATCAGCTGGAATATCTGTTCTTTTTATAAATGCTGTGGAAATTTTCTAATATTTCCAAACTAGATGAGTGGCTTTTCTTGTGTTTTATTCTGACAGAAAAGAAGGGGAAAAGAATAGATTGCCTGAAGTCCTGTGGAGTGTCTGTACCAAGGAGACAGGGGATATACAGCTTGTTTTACAATAGGGGGTTATAGTACAGTGCAGTATTATATTCTGGTACGTGTGTGATATAATGCAGTCACTGTTATGGCTGTAGGAATAACCACAGCCCTCAGAAACTGGGAAAGTGACCCTGCTCATGAATATTTGTTACCAAGTCGTCCACAGATAAGTTCAGTTCATAGATTGCATCTTAAAAAAACAATGGGTTACAAGTTCCTTCTAGTCAATATGGGATTGTGCTCTGAGCCCTACAAAAACCCCACACCAGGCGTGTGCTGTTCTTGAAAGAAAGTTAAATCTAAAAGTTAACGTGTGTGGGGTTTTTTATAAGGGTTGTAAATTCAGCTTTTCTGCAGGGGAATCAACTCTGCCTCGGTTTGGGATTTCTTGTGAAAACGCTTTGTGTGGATATTTGGGGTTGAAGGATTGCACGGCCTCTCATGCTCCCTTACCACACGTGTAGTGTAGGCTGTTCCCAAAGGAACAGAGTGGAAACGGAGGCTGGGAAAAAGCCACTTCCCCCCAGTTGTGTGCATCACTGTTACTCATCCTAGAGGCAGGTCAGAGCGAGGAGTGTGTTCCTGGCCATTTCCCTCTGCTGATGGGCTCCTGGCCAAGGAGTGGCCGAGGGGAAGGGAAGGGAGGGGAGGGGAGGGGATGCATTCCGCTGGTCACCCTCTGGATGGAGCTCCCGCTGCTGGGCTGCTCCGGGCTGGCTGTGCTGGGTCTGCAGGTGAAGCACTCATGCTGAGTTACTGTCAGCCTGAAGAGTCAGCCCAAAGTTAGTGGGGAAGGGACAGAGGTGTGCTCACACACACAGATACATCATTTCACCTGACTTGTGCCGTGACACTGCTGATGTGGATCAGCTCCAGGAAGCATTTGAGTTGTCTGGTCTCAGGAAAAGGAAGGATTTCCCTGAAAGCTGTGGCTGCTTGTCCACTTCTGTTTACCCAGGGAATGTGCTGTGATTTTGAGGCCTCTTCAGCCAGGTCTGCAGGTACCAAAGGATGAATGCCCATGAGAGCCCCGAGCCCCAACAGGTTAAATCCTGAACTGCCCTGCTCTTGGTCTGGGCTCTGCAGTTCTCACTCATGGCCACATTACAGTCTCTAGAGACCAAAATAAAAACACTCTAACGAGTATTTTGGCTTTTTCAGCACTTTACCAACCCTGTCTTGGTTTGCCTCTGATTTTTTTGTGTGTTTAAGAGTTGATTGTGTGGGTCAGGTGTTGCATCACTTGCTGGTTGCATCTTAGAGCAATGGAATGGTTTGGGTTGGGGGGACCTTAAAACCCATCCAGTCCCACCCCCTGCCATAGTCAGGGACACCTTCTACTATCCCAGGTTGCTCCAAGCCCTGTCCATCCTGGCCTTGGACGCTTCCAGGGATGAGGCAGCCACAGTTTGTTTTGTCATTTCCATTTAGCTTTGGGGGTTTTTTTATCTTTCATAGTCACATTGGTTTATGTGCATCCCTGCTCACTCTGACTGTCGTCCTCTGTATGTTACTGCCTTGGACTTGGGATTAGGAATGGTTTTGTTCCAGGCAGTTTGATCTCTTCTGTCCCATCTAGTGCATTAAAATAGTTTCGGGGCTGTTGCACCCCAAATTTGTTTTTTCTCCTCTAGGCTTCCTTCCTTTGAAATGATGCTAATCCATTCACTGAATCAATGGCTTGAAGAGAATAAAGCACATTTTCATGTTGTCTTTATTCCTCCCTCCCTCCCTCCCCTTTTAATTTCTCATGAGTTGTGAATTCATCACTTTGTGATTAATTTTGCCCTTGATTGCCTTTTGTCCTCATGTTCTCAGTCAGGTTTTCATCTCTGTGATGCAGAGTGAAATGTAGAAGAGATTCCACGCCGCTTATTTCTTTCTTGTTTTATTAGCACATTGTCACCAATCTATTCAAGAATTTACCAGTTGTCCTGTGATCCTGTTGTGTTGTTGAGAAAGGGCATTTTGCTTTAGTCCATTTCTCTTGCAGTGAAATCTGGAATGTTGTTCCAGCAGGAAACACACAATGCACTGATTGTTTAATTACAACAACTGCAGGAGTGATTGTGGATGCTCCCTGGGATGGACCGGGGCACAGGACTGCACGTTATCTGAAGTGTGTGCAGGGGAGATGGAGTCTCATCTCTCTGCAGGACGTCATGGCCCCTCTGCCCCAGTGGAAGCAGAGCTTGTCTTTCTCCACGTGCAGGGCAGGGAGGCAGTTGGGGTCCCGGATCCATGGGGAGCTAAGGAGGGTGCAGGAGGTGTGTTGGGTTTGATGTGTGCACGCACACGGGCACGTTTATTCTCATCAGCCGGCGTGGTCATGCTTGGCCATCTGCCTGGAAACTGCTCTGAACTCGACCCAGAGCGGGAGCTCGGGAAGGCTCACTGCAGCATACGGGTGGCGGATTCCTCGTTCCCACTCCGCTGTCAATACTGACCTTTATCCATCAGCCCTGGACAGCCGCTTCCCTGGGCACCCCTGGCACGGAGCGGACGTGGAGTGTGTGTGTGTGCTGAAGTGCGCTGGACCACACCGGTGGTGTGGTGATTAAATCTGAAATTGCTGCAGGTGGGAGCGTAGGGGTGTGTTGTAACTGAAGGGATTTCTTACAGAGTTTTGGCTTTGGGACAGATGTGGGCTGTTAATAACAAAACCTCTTCTTAGGGATGCCAGTGCCTTCTAACCTGAACGTGTTGCCCTCTCTCCCCTCCCTGTTGTCTCCTCCCACCCCGCAGGTCCCGAGCCTGTGTGAAGATCTCCTCTCCTCTGTGGATCAGCCCTTGAAGATTGCGCGAGACAAGGTGGTAGGGAAAGATTATCTATTGTGTGACTACAACAGAGATGGGGACTCGTACAGGTGAGTTCCCAGCCACAGCAAGGGGCTGGCTGGTGCTCTGTAAATGACATCCCTGTGCAGCTATTGCAGGCCCTTCTCCCTCTTATTTTCAGCCAAAAAAATATCACTCATTTAAAGATTTAGAGCCCAAAATGTGCTGTTGTTATCTTGCTAAAGGCGGGTGACTGGTGTATTTCTCTTTGTTTTCTGTATTCTGGATTAAAACCAGTCAGATCTCTAGCAGAGATGGCCTTGGTAGGAAATCAGACCACTGCAAGGTTAGAAAATCTCTGGAATGGATAATGACAGAAAAGAGATGATGCAAGCAGTGGGTTTAAATAAAATCATCTTCTGCTTGTACAAAACAGGGTGGATTTGCCAGCTGGGAAAGGCTTTTTCACTCATGTTTTGCAAGGAGTTGACTGACTTTGGACTCAGTGTTACTAGTTCTGTTTGAAAATCTTGGCCCAAGTTTTTACCAAAGAAAAGGAATCCCTGTCTACCAAAACAGCTGATTTATTCTGAGGACTGTAGACAAAAACAATTAAAATATTTGAACCCTGTAAGCTGTGTGTAATTACAATATCATTAATTTTGAAGTAGGAGGGGCTGTAATACTGGAATGGCACAATCGGGTTCAGTGTTTTGGCTGCCGCTTTGAACACAGTCTCTCTTTTAATGTTTTTTCTTCTACCTTGCCATTAGGATGATGTTTTTAATTTATGTTTAAATTATCCCCTCCCTTTCTCACATTGCCTGGCTTTCCTTAATGGCTGTAGTGACAGTGGCATCGTTCCAGACATTTAATTTAAGAATCAAGAGCTTACAGCCCAGAAAGCTTTGGGACTCCTGCAGCACTTTTATTCTTTCCCTTAACGAAGGGTGCTGGGCCGTGAGGTAACGACCCCATTCATCTCCTGCCCTGAGTTACCAGCTCAGCCATCCTGCTGCTGCTGGGGATGATTCTGAGGCTTCCACCTGTCTCCACCAACTTCAGTGTCAAAATTTACGTTTTAGTGCTTGGAACTCTCTCCAGTAAGAATCTCACTTTGCTCTGTGCAGATTTGATGGAGTGTTTTACATTCATCCAGCCAGAATGTTTCAAGAATTGTGTTTCAGAGTGGAATTTCAGGAAATATTTTTTAACAAATCTTTTTTCTTTGGCTCAGGCATCACTGCAGAAGCAAGTGAGCTTGTAAAGGATTCGAGATGAATTGGTTCAGTTGCTCTGAGTTGCAGGAAGGGTCCCTCTCTAGCCTGAAGCACATTTGTGTGTGGATGACTTAGACAGAGAACATGCTGAGGTTCATTTTGTCCTAGAAACAGGAGATGGAGAATGAGAGTGGATGCAGAGTTTGACAGTGCCTCTGGATCGTGGCCGAGTGTAAATCCTAATGAGTTGTTCAAAATACAACCTATTGCAGAGGGCCAGCAAGTGAGCAGGACCCGAAGGTGGAGTGTCACTCACGTTCTTTAGAGTACTATTCTCATATTTAGAAACTATTTCAACCTTCCACAAAAGAGCCTGGTGCCTTCTAAAAGCATTTTGCTTTAATTTTGTGTGCCCCAGCTGGTCAGACCTACGTTAGCAGCTACCTGCATTTAATCAGTTCTGAATTAGTGGATAAAATAGGGGTTTAGAGCTTCTGCCCCCCACGAGATGTACCCACATGGCTGCAGCCCCTCTGGCACATGCAGGAGGAGGGATTAAATCCTGAATTTCTTGTGGATCTTTCAAGAGATGCTTTCTCCCTGAAGTTGTGATGTTTCTTGCAGTCCCTTTGCATCTTACTCAGGCTGTTGACATGGACATCAATCACCAGGGACACAGGGAACTGAAAAAGGCACTGGTTAGACAGTAATGGGACATTGTGCAATCACTAATAACCCCCTGTGTTTAATTAGGGCACATGACAGCCCTTCCTCTAGGGTCAGTGTCACACTTGCCTCTGAAATTTGCTCCATCTCTTTCTGAGAAGGTATTAAATAGTTACAAGGAAGCAGGAGGAATTCGGTTTTTAAAATCACTTTGAAATTTTCAGGACCTATTAAGTAATGAGGTTTCAGAAAAGCTCTTTCATTTGTTCCTCTAGAACAGGCACCATGTGTTAATTGCTGGCATGAAAGAATCCTGTTCCTAAGGCTTTTGATTCAGACGTTCTGGATTGAAGTGATTCTTCCTTCTGGAATTGATTGGTCCCAGCTCTGATTCATGAAGTAAATTCTTTCCTTCAGCACACAGCAGAAGCCTTTGAAACCCCAGCAGCACTGCCCTGTGCATGTTAATCCCATTCTGTGCCTGTGTCCAGACACTCCTTCGTACCTCATAAAATCTGCAGTTGTTACTGGGAAGTGGCTCTTACACTAATTTAATCAATTAGGCCAAGATCTAGGAGGAGTTCACTGGGCTTTTAAAAGCTTTTGATATTTCCACAGCCATTTTTCAGAGCCACATGCTCGATTAGAAGTCCCAGGGAATCCTCTTCCCTGCCTGCAGCGCGCTGCATCCCCAGTTCCTGCACGCTCCAAGCTAAACACCTTTTCTCCGTAGTGGACAGGTTGCTAATTGCATTTCTTTTAACACTAATCCAGGGATTTCAGAGCATTCCATGGGCAGCTGAGCCTTGTTCTCCTTCAGCAGGAAAGGTGGGGCTGGGTCAGACTTCCTCACTGGGAATCCAGTTTTATAGCGTTGGGTTTTTTGAGTGGCTTTACAATTTGACTGGGAATTTGCCTGGGAAAAAAGCTGCCGTGGGAAGTGAATATCCTAATGCTTGGCCCATCACAAGCCAAGCCTTATCTTTCCTTATGTTTAGACAGACTTGGTTTGGTCCATGTTGAACATGGATCAGAACAGAAGGTGGATTTTTGGAGTCTCCTTGGATCTTCATAAATAGATAAATTTTATTTTCTTCATATTATCAAATCCCGCTTGTGGGAGTCTCACAGGCACTTCTGTGAGTGCTCCTGGAATAACAAAGGTTTGTGAAGGTATCAAACAGTCGTGGAATCCACATTGTGAAGGCAGAGCATTTATTAATTATTTTTTTTTAATATTAGACTTCAAGGTCCCTGACTTTGTCCATACATTTCCACTCAAAGTGTGTTTGATCACTCTGTTAAATGGAATCCTTATGGGGAATTTGGGGCCAACAACACTGGAACCTGTTAGCTGAAACACAAACCATTCTCTTTTGGGGAAATTAGAGGTCTGACTTTTGAAATTTAAGTGCTTGTCCATCTGTCTTTCTTCAAATAGCCTCCAGTTAAGTGTTTAAATGTGTTGTGAGTGCATTTGCACAAAAATAAAAAATACAGGGCTGTGTTAGGAGGTTTTTTTGTGGATAAAGCTGCTGCTGGCTCTGACTGGAATGGGATGAAAATGCCACAAGCTGCTGGCTGGAAGGGTCTGTTCCGGGCTGCCCCTCGGTCCCGTTCCTGCAGCCAGTGGAAGAGGTTTGGTGTTTGCACTGAGAGCATCTCCCAGGGGTTCTGCAGAAGGTCTCTGCTCACTGCCTGCAGTAGCTGAGCCACGTGGGAGCATCGGGGTAGCACCAGGGGGATTTTTATGTGAACCTCTCCCCGATTTCAGAGATTTTAGGTAAAGGAGTGAAGAAAGAACTGAGAAGGGATCTCATCCCTGGGTGTCCCTTTGCGCAGGGAGGGCTCCGAGCAGGGCCCAGGCTCTGCTCCGGGGGCCCAGCAATGGCACCAGAGGAGCGGGCAGGGACTGACCCCAGGGAGTTCCACCTGAACGGGAGGAAGAATTTCTTTACACACTCTGGGACACACTGCCCAGAGAGGGTGTGGAATCTCCCTCCCTGGAGATATTCCAGACCCATGCAGACACAATCCTGTGCCCTGTGATCTGGGCTGACCCTGCTGGAGCGGGGAGGTGGCACCAGATGAGCCACTGTGGGCCCTTCCAGCCTGGGATCCTGGGGCTGTTGACTCTTCTCCAAAGCAACCACCTTCTAAGCAGCTATTTAAAATCACAAAATCCCAGGATCACTGAGATTGGAAAAACCCTCCCAGACCATCAAGTCCAACCTGTGGCCAACCCCCACCTTGCCACCAGCCCAGAGCACTGAGTGCCACGGCCAGGCCATCCTTGGACACCTCCAGGGATGGGCACTCCAAACCTCCCTGGGCAGCCCTTTCCAAGGCCTGACCGCCCTTCCCATGGAGAAATTCCTGCTGATGTCCAACCTGAGCTTCCCCTGGCCCAGTCTGAGGCCGTTCCCTCTCCTCTTGTCCCTGTTCCCTGGGAGCAGAGCCCGACCCCCCCGGCTGCCCCTTCCTGTCAGGGAGTTGTGCCCTGTCAGGGCCCCCCTGAGCCTCCTTTTCTCCAGGCTGAGCCCCTTTCCCAGCTCCCTCAGCCGCTCCTGGGGCTCCAGCCCCTTCCCCAGCTCTGTTCCTGTCTCTGGACACGCTCCAGCCCCTCAAGGTCCTTCCTGCATGAAGGGCCCAGGACTGGACACAGCCCTGAGATGAGAACCACAACCTGAAGGCATCACTTGGGTGGATGTGACACAACAACCTCACCTTTCCTGTCAGGTGTGGTTGGGAGGAGTGAAGGAGCAAAGCAGAGCCTGGGCTTTGTGCTTTGCATCAGACAGGTGTCAGACCCCACTGCCTTTCTGAGAAATGAGTGACAAAGGGCTGCTGAGGAAAAGCCTTTCCCCGTGGCCAGCACTGGGACCTGGTGCTGCAGCCAGGGGCTGGGAAGAGTGAGTGGGGAAAGGGGAGAGAAAGGGTGGAGGTGCTTTTCTTTAAGCCAGCAGTGATATGTGTAAGTTGGTTACTCCAAGGGGAAATGAAAAGCTAAATGCAGGTTTCCAGAATGGGAGTTATAAAAGCCTCAAGCAGATGGGCAAAAGGTTCCATTAATCTTTTAATACCAAATCTTTCATTAAGAGCACAAATATCTCTTCCACACCTGCAGAAATTGTAGTAAAACCTGCAGCTTTACAAACCCTGTTAAATCCTTCAAACTGTTCAAAGGGTTTCCTAATGTTATGCTAGAGGTAGAGTTTATTTCAAAACAGAATAGTGGAGGACAACGTGGACCTTAATCATAGCCAGTAGTGTTTGGCTCAAATACTCTCAGATCCCAAATAAACCACACAATCGATTTGTATTTGCATGAAAACAATTTTAAATATTTAATGTGCAACAGCTGAAGCCTTGTTTTTGAACATATAAGAAGGAACAGATTGAAACCCAAGAGGTATTTATTTATATAGAAAAACCTGAAGCCGGGGAGTGGCCCCCAGGTGAGTTTTGAGGGCTCAGTGTCCCCTTTTTGCCAGCATTTGAAATGGCTGTGGAGGGTGCAGTTCTTACAGGTAGATTGCTCTGGGCACCTCTTGGGGTTTTTGGAAGTTCAGGACCTGTGGATGAGGTCAGACCCACCAATATTAAACTTTTCAGAGCCGTGGTGGAATATGCTGAGCTGGAAGGGACCCAGAAGGACCATCCAGGCCAGCTCCTGGCCCTGCACAGACACCCCAGCAATGCCACACTGTGCCTGAGAGCGTTGTCCAAACGCTCCTGGAGCTCTGGCAGCCTCGGGGCCGTGAGCAGGCTGTGTCTTGTTGTCTGTTTTTCTTGTCCCCTCGTCTTGACTGTCCCTTTCCTTGTCTCCCTGGCAGGTCACCGTGGAGCAACAAGTACGACCCTCCCCTGGAGGACGGTGCCATGCCCTCGGCTCGCCTGCGCAAGCTGGAGGTGGAAGCCAACAATGCCTTTGACCAGTACAGAGACTTGTATGTCAGCCCTCCCCTCAGAGCCCTGTCTGTGTGTGTGTCTGTGTGTCTGTGTCCCCTGGGGGGGACGTGCAGTGCGCACACGGGGTCTGGCGGGGGGAGGCGGCGCGGACCCGCTGGGGTTTGTGATGCCAGACGTGATCAGATCTGTCAGCTGGTGCCAAAGGCAGGTGCTGAGGTGCTTTCCCACCTCCCTCCCCCTTTAACAGATTGATGGTGTCTCTGTCCTGGCATGACCTGGCTTCTCTTTGATCTTTAAGTTCAGTCTTAAACCATCTGCATTTTCCATTCCCTCAAGGCTGTGCTCTTAAAAAATCTCTGTGTACAGCAGCAGCTCTCACATCTTGCGGTAAAATGACAGTCGCTGAGCGCTGAAATGCAGCAGTTGGACAGGGATTAATGTGCTTCTGCTGCAGGATGCTTGTTTTAGGCCCTTTCTCATTAAAGAGATGTAAAACAAAGGAATTAATAAAGCACACGTGAGATAAATGTAGATTAGGCAGTGGCTTTTTAAAGCAGCAGTAGGAAACTGTCTGGGTGAGTTTATCAGTTGAACAGTTTTTCTGTAAATTGGGGCTGTGCTGGTCCTGCACTGCACTTACCTCCGAATCCTTGGGATGTGATCGGATTCAGCTGTGGTCTCCTAAGCAGTGTTGGGGTGGGAAGGGATGCTAAAACTAAGCAGCGAGTGTTGCAGAACAAAATGAACCAGTAAGTGTGTCCACTGCTGGGATACTTTGTAATGGAGATGCCTAAAGATCATGAGAAAAGTGAACAAACTTCATTGCTGCTTGGTGTTGCCCAAAAAGGGAGATAAAACACAGCCTTAGATGTAGTTCATCATGTTGCAGCGCTGACAGAAGCACATTAAAAGGGACTTTCCTTGCTGGATTCGGTGGCTCGATGTAAATGTAGCCTGTTCAAATGTGTAAGCGTCACACTTTTGGTACAGGTATCAAATTTTTACTTCTTTTCATGCATTATTTTCATAGCTCTCCAACTTCTCTTGTAAGTAACAGTTGTTACCAGTATCTGAACTGACTGGAAGAAAGGAATTTTGCATATTCAGCAAAGCCAAGTTTGCAGTTACTCCCCAGATGCAGAACAGACCAGGACCAATAAGATTTTTAATACCCTGAGATGAAAATGAGGAGGTTTATGGAACCAAGGTTGTCTTTTTAAATCCCTCTCTGCTCAGATGACCATGAAGTCATGGCTGGATACAATAACTTCTTTAAACAGCTTGAATTCGCTGGAAGGAAAGCACAGGGCAGGTTTCTCTGAGTGAGGTGAATCTGCTGAGCCCTGCTCAGCGTGGGGTACAGCAGTACTTTTATATAACAATCTTCATGTATTGTGTGGAAGGAAAAGGCGAGATTGTTCCAAATTCCATCTTTCTGTTGGTCAGTGCAAGTTTTTACAGGCAGGACGTGGTCGGAGCGGATCCAGGAGGGATCGCTCCGGTCTCACAGCCAGGGAGGACACTATGAGCACAGGTGCCAGCACAGAACACTTCAGCTCCTGTTGTGATCCCAAAAGTGGGGGAGGAAAAGAGGACAAGGGTGGCTTATGTTTGGCTGAGCAGCGTAAAAAAAAATGTGGCATTTGTGGAAAGAATTTGCGAAGTTAAGGAAACTTAACCTCAGTGTCTGAAGGGTTCGTCGTGCTTGAAATGAGGATTTGTGCTTTACCTCCAGCAGAGATGTGGAGAAAAACAGGCTTTTGTTCTTGCAGTTTCCTGAATAAGACAATTGGATTTTTGTGTTTTGACAGCAGAAGCTTAATTTTTACTTGGAGATCAGAGGGATCTTCTTCTTGGAGATAGGGGAAATTCAGAGGTGGTAACAAGTGCCAGCATCTCTCAGTGCTGCTCTTGCCAACACATCAGGTTGGGAGTGACTGCAGCAATTCCTCACGGAACAGCTGCTGGAGCTGCGTGGGGAGGGCTGTGGGGGGCAGGGGATGGCAGTGGCAGGGATGGCATTTCCTGCTGGAGCTGGGAGCTGACCCTGGGAACGCAGCGTAGAGCCAGCAGCGGGTCTGGGCCGAGCGGTGTCGATGGAGGTGCCACTGCCCTGCTGCTCTGGCAGCTCCTGGAGCTGGGGAGGGAGGGCACGAGTGACCAGTGACCAGGGTCCTTCCAAATTCCAGAGCCAGGGACAGCAGAGCTTTTCCAGCACTGGGAAATGCTTCGGGCTCGTTGATGTATTAATTGGAGAGCTGAGCATGCTGGCAGCCCTCGGGACTGTATCTCCTGTGGAAATTCTGGTTTCTCTTAGATGGGGAGATCTGTTCCAAGGCTCACCTCCCAGGAACAGGGGTCAGTCTGTAGGCAGTGTGCAGAAAATGTACATTTTGAGTTGACCTGCAGAGGCTTTTATCGTTTCTGTTCACTCTGGTGGGGTTGTCTGCCCACACAGATCCTTCACAGAGGCCACCAGGCTAATTGATACTTCACATTTCAAATTCTCCCTTAAAAAATACCAGTTTAAGTGCAGTGGCTGCAGATGAAGAGGATGAAAATGGTCCTGAGGGAGAAGCCTCAAATCTGACACATCAGCTCCTCACCAGCAGTCCCTTAGGAGGCTGTTCTGTCCCTCTGTGGGGTAGGGAATGTTTCTGAGCTGCCCTGTAACCACAGGCACTGTTTCATGGGAGAGAGGTAACAGTGAATACAAAAGGAATCACAGCACTCACAGGGAGCACCAGAGCCCAGCGTGCCTGAATTTCCTGGGTTGTTCATGCATTTTATTCCTATAATGAGAGTTTCTGCTGGGTTTTTTCAGAGCAAGTAGTGGCTTTGTGGACACTTTCCACTATCCCAGGGTGCTCCAAGCCCTGTCCAACCTGGCCTTGGACACTTCCAGGGATCCAGGGGCAGCCACAGCTTCTCTGGGCACCCTGTGCCAGGGCCTCCCCACCCTCACAGGGAGAAATTCCTTCCCAATATCCATCCAACCCTGCCCTCTGGCAGTGGGAAGCCATTCCCCCTTGTGCTGGCACTCCAGGCCCTTGGAAACAGTTTCTCTCCATCTTTTTTGCAGGCTCCCTTCAGGCACTGGCAGGCCTCTATCAGGTCAGGCTGGAGCCTCCTCTTCTCCAGGCTGAACAATGCCTGTTCTCCCAGCCTTTCCTCACAGGAGAGGTCTCTCAGAAGTTGCTGTGCATGGGGCTCACTTCACTCCTGAGCTTCCAAATACACCTGATGCTGGTCATTCCAGCATCTGCAGATAAACAAACACTGAGAACATCTCCATCCCACTCTGCTCTCCACATGTGGTCCAAACGTCCCCTGGCTCAGCTCCCGTTTTACCTTTAGCACAGAGAGTGCTGATATCTCACAGAATCCATCTCGAGCCTCTCCCAGCGCTTCAGTTTTTCCTTGTGTCAGTCCCATTTGGCCCACACACCTTTCCTTTTTAGATTTCTCTTTTCAGCAGGTGTGGTAAGTCTCCACCTACGTTCAGTGAGTCACTGCATTGTATTTGCCATTTCCCAAGGGGCTGGCACCTGCTGTCGTGGGTGTTTTGAGGGAAACAGCCTGGTGTGGATTTGTTAACAGTTTGTGTGAAATAATCCAGTCAGATTTGCTTGCTGGGGACCTTAAAGTTTAGTTTTGTCCCCAAAAGCTTAGTGGCCAATGCACTGAGCGACTGGAGTATGAAAACAAGTTTGGAGAAGTCTTGTAATATTGCATGTAATGAAATCATGTAAGCTGGAGAAGAACAATTCTGCTGAACCTTCAGTGCCTCTGAGCCAGTGCTGAGTTGGCCATGTCTGTTTTAGTGCAAACTACCTTTAGTATCTGGAGTTTCCCACCTTTTCTTTCTGGAGGCATTTGGGTTAAGGAGGAATTCCACCAGGTTTTAGTTCCCTCTCTGTTCTCCATGTTGAACAACAAGCATATTTCTTGGTTATCTGTTTTACCAAAATCCATGTCACTTTCCCAAAAAACAACTGTTTCATTTCCATCTCCTGCTGCCAGGTTTAACTCCGACAGTGCCTGGAGCTAATGCCCTGGTATGTTTGTGTTCAGTAGGTTATTATTCCCAGATGGAAGTCTAATATCTTACACCACTCAGTTAGAGCCTTGGCTTTCCACTTCCAATATGGTGAAGATAATTTCTTCCAACACATGGTTGTAATTTATTGCCCTTTGCTTGACGTGTGTGTGCTTGATTGAAATCAAAGCGTAATGAGGACCAGGGCAGCTGGTTAAATCTCCCTGTTTTAGACTCTGCCTTCCCTTGTTTTGGGTTGGAGATAATCAGGGCTTTAATTAAGTAATCTAATGGCTCTTTGTTGTCTGGAAGAAATAATTTCTGAAGTGATTAAATAGACCTCCCCTGGGAAGGATGCTGCTGATCTGTCTGCAAACAGGATGACTTTTGGCAACTTTGGGCTGGTTTAGTGACTGACATACATTTAGAAAGCTATTCCTCCTCTTTTCCTCAGCTTAAATTGGATTTATTGGTGCTTTTGATTTTTAACAGCTTTAAAAAAAGATAAAACATCATCTTAATCATTCTGCTCCTGAAAATGTTTGTACTGATTAAGGTTTTGAGTTCCCTCAACAGAGTGAGCAATGAAACCTTTTGAACTTCTGCTTCTGTGTTTTGATGTTGATCCATTTTCAGTTTGTTATATTAGAGCTCTGGACCAGGAATTTGGTAGGAGTGGAAGGAGGTCTGGGAGAGGATTGACCTCTGAAACGTCTTTGTTGTGTGTAATCCTTTTATTATTGAATTTTGATTGGAATCTGGTCCAGAATAGTTATTCCAGTTTGGGATGGTGTTGGCAGTGCTGAGGGTGGCACCCCAGGCCTCTGCTCTTTGCAGCCAGCCGAGCATCCGCTGCCTTTCTGTGCTCTGGAGGAGGAAAGGCTGAGGAGTTCCCTGGGCTGTGTCCCTCAGGAATGTGTGGATTGAGGAGCCTTTTGCTGGAGCTTGGGCAGGTACAGCAGCGAAGTCCCAGTGACAGATGAGTTTGCCCTTTCACTTTTAGAGTGCTCAGAGCTGACTGTGTTTTTATTTTTATTACTCTGTTTAATCTCATGGAACAGCCTGGCTTTGCTGGGCTTCAGGGATGTCTCCTTTTGACTGACCTGTGCCATCATCTATACCAAGTATGTTCAGATGTCCCGTAAACTGCTGGATAGTTTCACATTTTTTAGCTGTTTTTACCCTTTTTCCTAGTTTATTTTGGCTTGTGCGCTTGAACCGCCTCTGACGCTGCCTTAGTCCACTTGATAAGCAAAAATGGAAACCTCTATTAGTGCTGCCCTCGGGCTGTAGCTGTGTCTGAGATCTGCTGTGGTGTCATCTGATTGCTCCTTCCCTGGGCTGACAGACCCTGAGAGCCTCTCAGTGGAGCTCAGGCCAAGTCACAAAATACTTCGCATTTCTCACAGGGTTTGTGGCAACTTTGCTGTGTTTTGTGCATGGAACAGCTCTCATTCCACCAAGTAAAGAACAGATGTGAGAGGTGTGACAGGGGCTTGGCTTCAGCACAGCCTGCCCTGGCACAGGGTGCTCAGAGAAACTGTGGATGCTCGGCCCCTGGAAGTGTCCGAGGCCAGGCTGGCCAGGGTTGGAGCTCACCAGGGGATGTGGCAGCTGCGAGCTCTTTATGTGAGCCCCGTGCCTCTGTTCAGATGCAAACCTGGTTTGTCTGAGCTAGAAACCCCTGGAAAGCTTTGAAGTGACTTTATTGCCATCAGCTCCCTGTTCCTCATTACTGCTGCAGCCCTTTGTGCCGGCGTTCTCCTGGGCACGGCAGTTCTGGGGCTCGCACAGCCAGGGCCCTGCAGATTGGATCCAGATGGGTTTGTTGTGCATCCCAGCGCTAAGGAAACCTGCCTGGGGATCTGCACAGCAGGCTGTGACATCAGGACTGTGTCACCGGGGAGATTCTTGCCTCGGGGTCAGGCTGATAAGGGTGAGATGAAGTCTCCTGAGACAGGTCTAAACCACCGAGACATTCAGTGCTTTCATGTCCGTGTGCTTTTACAGTTACAGCCGTGCTGTTTTCCCAAGGAAATTATTCAGATGTAGAAAACAGAGCAGTGTTGGGATCCCCTCGGTGTGCCCATGGGCAGCTCAGAGCAGAGTTAATATTGCAGTTGTTGATACATCTTACACAGATTAGAGAATCCTCTTAGAAAAGGGGGAAGAATTAAATGTACTGCCATGCTGGAAAACTAAATCTGTTGCTTTTCATCTGATTTTTTTTTTTTTCTTTGGGAGTTCCATTTCGGAGCAGCTCTGCACACACTGCATTCTTATCTTCTGAATCGGAGACATTGGGTGGAGGAGGAGTTTTTCCCTTGGGTTCCCACGGTTCTCTGTGATTACATAAAATCTGAACACTTGGATTAGGAGGTCAGCACTGATGATGCAGCACTGTCCTCAAACACTGCTCTCTGAAGGCTTTAAATCCCTAGGAAGAAATTACTTACATTCAAAAATGAGATGAAAATTTAAACTGTCAGTTTATTGTGATCTGGAATTTTTGAACTGGTGGTCTCTAATAATACTTTGTATTGTATGGACAGAAATTTACCTCGTGCCCTCACAAATGTACAGGCTTTTAGTGATGGAAATTGAAGATAGAGTAACTTCAACAACAGCAGCCTTCTGGTGGCAGATCTGATGTAGAACTCTTCTGTTAGAAGAATTGATGTCACATGAAATCTGCAGCCCCCAAAGATTTTGGCAAACTTAAACCACGACACAGAAGATTTCTGCTGTCTTTTCCCCTCCTACCCATGTTTGGATTTCAGCTGGCAGAGTCTGGAATGTGGCAGACTGGGGGTGGCTGAAGCAGTGTCTGTGCTGCCCAAGGATGGCCACGGGCGGAGGGTTTGGAAGCAGTCGGAGCTTCCTGGTGTTAATGAAGCGGTTCCTCCTTTGGACACATCCCAGAATGACCCCTTGTCCTGCTCATTAGGTGGTGGAACTCTTTCCAGGTGACTTCTCCAAAGGGATTTGGTCGTTAGTTTCCATCTGCCAAGAGCAGTCGGATGGGAAGGAAAATGTGAGCAGTAGATGGTTTTTATAAACTAATGAGAGGTGCTAGAAAGCACAAATTGGGAGATGCTGGGAGACTTGCAGCCTTCAGGATCCCATTGTTTGGATACTGTTTTCCTTCCTTGCAGAGTTCCTGCACTTCACAACTCTGCTGAGCAGTTTGAGTCATCCCGCCGTGGTCCAGATGTGTGCTTTTAAGTACAACTGGCATTGAAGTTACACATACCTAACTGGATTGGTATGTTTGCTCCAGGGATTTTTGCACCTGTGTATGCTGGAAAGAATTCCTGTAAAATACCTGTACAGAGCCCCCAAGCATAATTTGGGCTGAGTTCATCAAGTGGGGTGCAAAACCCCTGGCCGTGCACAGACATTTTACCTTCTTCATTTCAAGTCTCTGGGTGAGATTGTGGAAGTGTTCCACAGTTGTGCTCCCGGGGCCAGGGAAGGAGGGAGGAGGTGTAAATCATCTGGACTCACAGCAGTGGGAGAAGTGTCACATCCTGGCTCGTTCTGGTACCAGCCTGTCCTTTCATTAAAGAGCAGGCTCCTGAGCCTCGTCACTCGACAGCTGGATGGAGGCAACAATTACTAGGGACAGCTGATCTCCTGAAGAATTTTGTCCCTCCTCCTTGAGCTCACACAGCTTGAGGTGTGAGATTGCAGGGGATTTGTTGAACACCTGAGCAATGCTTTGGGTTTGGTGGAAGGTGGGTTGCTCAAATTTGCCAGTTCCTTCATGTTTCTGTTGCGATTCCTGTGCTGGTTTGAGGTGATGGAGAAGGGCTCGGCAGGAGCTGTGCCACGTCACCTGCCACCCAGTGTTCTGTTCCCATGAGAGTTGGAATGTCTGCTTCCTCACCTCGGCATCTAGGAAATGTTTTGGGTTGCTGTGAGACACCAGCTGCTCATGCTGTGACTTTAGTCGTTGTCACTCTTGTAAAAACGTGTGTAGCTCAACGCTCAGTATTTTCCTTTGGGGTAGGATTTTTAAATGCCAGTTTTCTTGGAAGTCTGTTGATCTAAATAGCTGGAGACATTTCCCTTTCTATGCTGAACTTCTGTAGCTGGAAGAAATAACTATGTGACCTTTAGGGAATAAAAGAAAATATATATTCCTGCTCTGAATGAGCCAGTTTGAAACCCTGTGCAAGTTCTTGGAAGGTTTGCAGGGCCAGGCTGAGGTTCCAGGTGTTGGTGCTTTGGCATCAGGGGGTTGGGAGAGCCGTAGGCCCCAGACTTTTTGTCTCTGGCTCTCAGCTACTTACTGGAAAACGCACAAATGTTTTTATGGATGAGTGATTTGGTTCTGAGGTGTAATTGAAAGTCAGAGCTTGCTTTTATTGCTGTGTGGTGGAAAGTCATTTTCTCCACACAGGGTCCAGGATCCGTTGGTGAGGCTGGGGAGGAGCAGAACGTTATCAGGAGGGTCACGGGGCCTTTTTTGAGCTGTCCTTCAGTGGTAAAACAAAGTGATTAATCTGCCCTCCTTTCTTGAGGTCTGTGCTGGAAGCTGGGGGATTTCCTCCCCTATCACATCCCTCTTGAAGTGACGGCTTTGTTCTGGCCACAGCCTCTATTTCATGGATACAGCTCCGGCTCCTCAGACAAGTTTCCATCCTGTGTCTCCACCCGTTTCAACTTCAAACACTTCATAAAGCTTTGGATCACTCTTAGCTTAAATATTTTCTTTTATTCTTGCATTTGTAAAGTAGGTCAGTCTTAAGTGCGGCATTTTTTGTATAAAACAGCTTTTTCCAGGAGTTCTGTGGTTGATGAGTAACGGATATAAAAATTCAGTGTTTGATCATGACATTAAAACTATAATTGATTTTGAGTGAACTGCTGTTCTGAATTCTGTAAAGAGAATGAATGATTACTTTGGGCCTTATGCCTTTTAGTCACCTTCCTGGGCAGCCTCATAAAAAGTTATTTTCCCAGAGATAGAACACTGTCCTCTCCAAGGGCGGGGATGTCACTCGGTGTAGATCATCTTTTAGGATCCCTCCAACTGAACCCAACTGTGATATCATTTAGAAGTGTTTTGGTTGTTAATAAAGGGATATGACAACCATAAAACGATGATTTTTCATTGTTTTATAACAAACTTCTGTCTGTAGGTAAAGCCTGATTGACCTTGATGAAACATCCTGGATTGATGGGTGTCTTCAGGCAGAGAGCAGCGATTGCTGTGCTTTGAAGCTGCCCTTTGGGAATGGTTTGTCCCTTGGGGGTGTTCCTGAGGTACCACAACATGAATTCCTCCTACTTGAGGCCTCCTGAACATCCCAAAAGCATCTGCTGGTTGCCTGGATGCTTTGGGAGAGGGCAGCTGTAGCCAGGTAGGGCTCAGTCTCTTCTCCCAGGTGACAAGAGGAAACAGCCTCAGGTTGTGCCAGGGGAGGTGTAAGTTGGATATTAGGAAAAAATTTTCAGGGAAAGGTTTGTAAAACGTTGGAACAGGCTGTGCAGGGCAGTGGTGGAGTCACCACCCCTGGAAGTACTCAGAAAACCTGCGGATGTGAGGGGTGCGGGTTAGTGCTGAACGTGGTGCTGCTGGGCTGATGGTTGGACTTAAAGACCTTAAAGGACTTTTCCAGCCTTAAGGATTGTGTGGTTCCAGCTTCCCAAGAAGCCTTTTCCAGGTTGCCTTTTCCAGCCACAGTTGTGCAGGAGGATCAGGGACAGGGGACATCCAGAACTGGCCACTGAGGAAAGAGGTGTTCCATCCAGGAGCTTCAGCGCGCTGCTGCGGGTGACTCCGGGCCTGTGCTCGGCCTTGCCCATCCATTCCTTTAACAGAGAAGATCCCAGTTTATGCCTTCCTGGAGCCCTTTCCAAGCTGGTTCCTCTCCTGCTTGGATTTTAGTACGTGCTGCATTTTAGTCTGTGGTGAAGGGGTTTCTTGGAGGAAGCCCAGCCTTCCTGCAGCAAATCCAAGTCCACAAATGTCAATTTAAATTCCTCCCAATCTGTCATCCCGTTTTCTATTATGGACCAATTAGCCTGTGGCACCTCTTTATTTTTCTTTTAAAAAAAAAAACAAACCAGCAGGTTCCAAGGAATGTTCCCCTCTCCAGCTATGACTTTCCTGGGTTCAGAAATCCCACTTGAGTGCGGTGTGAGGAAGGTGAAATGCAGTGTTGTGATCAGTGCTATATATTTTCTCCCCATGAAGGAGGAGGGGATTTTGGAGTGGTTCTGTAGTGCTGAAGCACAGAGGAGCCTTTGGATAATGTAAATCCTGGCGTGCCTTGGATTCAGTCGCTGGCATTGTTGTTCCAGTCTCCAGATCCTGGGTCTGGCCATGGCAAAGCAGCTTTATTGAAATAGCATGTTGGTATTTAAAACAATATTAATACTATATTTGATTCATTAGATCTCCAAAGGCAGTTAAAGCGTTTCCATGTGTGCGCTGTTGGTTCTGGCGGGGGGTTCTTCACATGGTTTTATGTGGTTTCAGACAACATTTTAGCACATTCTTAAAATACCCACAAAAGCCTTTATGTAAAATCTCATAAAGGTGAACCACATAAAAATTATTTTTTTCCTGTTTCATGTCATTAGGATCAAAGTACAGTAGGTAAGAATAAATTTCCCAAAACCTTGTTTCGGTCCCTCTCTTAATTAATGTTTCATACTCATAGCAAGGTCATAAAGTGGGTAATGGGGAAACTGTCTGTGCACACTGTAATGTTCTCAGTGCCTGCCAGTTCATTTTGAGTGAACTCACTGATTCTGTATATGAAAAAGAATATATTATATATATATTTTTAAGCAATCTCACTCTGAGAAGGGACAATAACTGCTTCTCTCTGGCCTTTGATTCCCACTGCCAAAGGAGGGGTCACTTAGGTTGGAGCTGAGGTTCACTGCAGGACTGGAATTCCCATTAACTGCATTAACCAAAATCCATTTGTGAATTCCCCAGGGGATATAAAAAGGGTGTTTGTTGGTTTGTTAGGCTGAAGTTGCCTGCTGGAAGCCTGGCTTTAGCGTGGCTGGGCAGCAAAGGGCTTTGCTTTTTCAGTGCTGTGTTAGAAGTGGCTGACAAGTGCCACGGGACAGTGGGTCCTGCACTGCCCAGGCTGAGCTTGCTGAGGAGAGGCAGAGCCAGCCATTACAAATAAAAGGCTGTGGTGAGTTCACAGGAACTTGTTTACCCCTTCTGAGGCAAGCATTGGTTTGGATACAGGCTTGGATGTCTGCACTGCAAGGCAATTCGGGCTCTTTGGTGGCTCTGCCCTCTTGAAACAACAGATTGGGCTGGTCTGTGAGGACAGGGAATGTGCTGGAAGTGTTGGAAGCATCACTGGCATCACTTCCCAGTGTCTTTTCCCCTGACTGTTGGCAAGGGTGGGTTGGTGTGCTTGAATCCACAGTGCTTCGAGGTAGCACATGGACTCCAGACTGCACAGTACATTGACTTTTAAGCACCATTCACAGCTGGAAGGCCCGTGGGTACAGAGGAGGGGAGTACAGAGGTGGGAAGGTTTGATAATGTTTTTGTGTTGGCCGTGAGGGATGATTTCCTCTCCTGCAGGAGAGGAACGTGTGGTCACTCCCAGGTGTGTGTGACGGTCAGAGGCAGAACACAGACCAGGTTAATCTGCCTGACCCTCTCGGCTGCTGGGAGCTCTCAGTCCTGGCAGCTCCTCGTGTCTTTGGATGATGAGATTTTGCCCTCCTGCAGGCACTGAAAAGTCTTGACTACCAACATTTCATGTTGCTGATGAAGCTGCCTCTCCTCTTTCACACGATCCTTGTGTGCCGTGGTCACCCCTGAGATCTGAGAGTTGAGTGCCGTGAAAGAGCGTTTATTCCCTTTTCCTTCATCCTCCCCATGGCTGTTTGGTAACTGGAGAATGGAAGGGGTGAAATGCCGTGGGTTGCAATTCCAGTTTTCTATCAGACAGAATTACTCCTCGTGCATCTTTCTTCCAGCAGTCTTGGGTTGTTTACCATTATTTTATAAAGTGCATTTTCCATCTGCACCAGTGTCATCCAGAGGGAGTGGGGCTCCACAGATCCCATTGCTCTGTTGGTTTTCTGAGTGTGCTTTCAGCAGCAGACACCTGAGATTGAGGCAGTCTGGCTTATTTTCTCTTGTTTCCCATACCTGATGCTGGAATAAAAAAACCTCAGCAGCATCCCTACATTTCTGAGATCCATGGTTTCAGTTCAGCTCCTTTTGCAGTAAATCAGTGTCAGCTTCACACAGGCTTTTGAGGCAGCAACATAAAGTTACTTACTTGCTCCCTTTTGTCTTAATTAGTGAACTTTGCTGTAAAGAACTTCCAGACTTTGCCAATAGTGAGGGANAAGGACCAAATTGTAAAATAAAGCCTTACTCTCAGCCCACTTTGTAGCTCGTGCTTTTACCAGCTGTTGTAGGTAATTGGAATCAGAGGAATTGTTTGCTCAAGTCCTGTAGAAATCTGTAAATAGCTCTGGTTCTCACCAGACCTTTATTCTCCTTCAGAGAAATGTGCAGTTGTTTTGTAATTAAAGTCTCTGCATTATGAAGTGATTTGAAGTGCTGTGTTTCTGGGTGTGGAACTGGGAGAGCGTGCTGTCTTGAAAGAAAAAAATAATCTGTATTAGGACTTAGAAATTCTGCTTATTTGAGATTATTATTATTGATATCTGACTCTGGCTTGGGTCCTGCTTGCTTTTAACTTGCCTTTGGATTGCATCCTGCAGGTATTTTGAAGGTGGAGTCTCCTCTGTCTACCTCTGGGATCTGGATCATGGCTTTGCCGGGGTGATCCTCATTAAGAAAGCTGGAGATGGATCAAAGAAGATTAAGGGATGCTGGGATTCCATCCACGTGGTGGAGGTTCAGGTACAGCCTCTGGGGCAGCTGATACACCCAAGTGAAAACAAAACCCAGTTAATTCCAGACAATTAAGGAGCACAGGTGTTCCACTGAACAATGCAATATTGTTTCAGGGCCGTAAACTTCTTTCCCCTGTTAATTTTTGAAAATGCCCCGAAGCAATTTGGATAGAGATAAGTCAGGGCTGTAATCAAAAAGAATCCCAGAAGAATTGGAAGTATGTTACTTTCTGTGCATGTGATCCCGAGATGTGGGTTTTTTTAACTTAAAGGGCTACAGATAAATATCACTAATTAGGTAATAAAAACAAGGTAATAGGAGGGTAAATTGCTCTAACTAGATTTGCTTTAGAAAATTAGAGGAATGTGCACACTTAGAATTGTCTTTAAGAGACGGTGCTGCATGAGTGGGGTTAGACTTAACCTGTCCTGTTGCTTGTGGGGTCTGCCAGGCCAGCCCCTATTTAGCTTTAGCAGGGATTTTAACCTTCTCTCTCTGTCCCTTTGTTCTCTTCCACTCGCAGGAGAAGTCCAGTGGCCGCACTGCCCATTACAAGCTGACCTCCACAGTGATGCTGTGGCTGCAGACCAATAAAACTGGCTCTGGTACCATGAACCTGGGGGGGAGCCTCACCAGACAGGTACGGCTGTGTCCTGCGGGGTGCTGGCAGGGCCGGGCAGCCCTTCCCTCCCTCCCGCACCCAGCAGCCCCACTCAGGCACTGAAAGTTGGTTTTGTGAGGTGTTGTATAAACATCTCTTCTCCTGCTGTTCTGCAGCCCAGTGAAATGGTGAATGCAGTGTGTAATTACCAGAAAGCCCCTTCAACTGTGCTTGGCACAGTGGAGCTTGCAATTAAAAATACAGAACATTCAGCAGGAGTTTAGACTTGCTCGTAAGTCTCAGTTTGTCTTTTGGTATTCCTGAATTTTTATACTTCCATGCGTGTTGCAGATATTTTTATCTGTAAGATTTGCCCACTTTCTTACTGAAAGATTCCAATAGGATTATAAAAACACAGGATGATCTCTTTTCTTATGTCTCTCTTTTAAAAGCCAGCTAAACCACTGTGAACAAACCTGTGTTTTGCACTGACTGTAGGATTTTTAAAGGACATCAATTATACAGTATCTTCCTTTAGTGTTTTCTTCCTGCAGTACCAGAACACTGATTCTAAAAAATCTAAAAAAATACGATAAATCTGTCCTAAACATTTGGGCGTTTTGTGCCAGCATTAATTACTTTGACTGCCTCCTGAGAGCTGGTTTTCACCAGGAAGGTGCCAGACTGGCTGGTCTCAGCAGTGCTGCTGGGTCCCTGACAGGCAGGATCTGCTGAACTGGACTTCCTTGGATGAGGGTGCTCCTGCCCCACCACCTGCCAAAGGCTTCTGTCTCCCTGCTGATGAATTGGGGTTGCTTTGGGCTGTGGAAGTCAGTGACTCGAGCAGAGTAATAAACTCTGGAGGACAGGAGGCACATTGTAAGGTCATGAGTGACTGGAGAGATTGGCAGCAGCTGAAACTCCTTTATGAGCCTTCCCAGGGCAGACTGGGGCTTTCCATACAAAGGACAATGCAGACTCTGTTAAAAACCTCATGGTTTCGTACAGGTTTGAGCCAGGTGAAGGCAAGAAGGGTCTGGGACTGCAAAGAGGGACTGAAATTGGGTTAGTCTTGCACAGCTTGCCCCAGCCTGGGTGATTTTTCTTTCCACGTTGTTGACCTTGAAGAAGCTGATGGAAAAGCAACTGAAGGAAAAAGGCATCTGGAGATAGTTTTGAGCCTTTTTTTTTGACTCTTTTTGCAGTAATTACACCCGAGTTATGGTGACCCGGACAAATATTTAATCACAGGCCTTGCTAATCCTGTAAATCAGAGCTGTGAAGTGCAGGCCAAGGGCTTGACTCTGGCCGTGGCCTCTGGAGCTCGGGCCGTGCCAAGGAAAACAAGGGCCTGTGGAGAATGGGTGTCCTCAGTACACCTTGGCCTGGGCTGCTGGGCCTTGTTTGGTTTGACTTTCCCTCTCAAAGCTTCGGTGGGGAGATTCATGCTTCTGTCATCATTTTAGCAGCAGAACATTGGATTCAGATGTGCTGCATTAAGCCAGGGCCCGGTTCCAATGTCAGTAACGGCGCAGCAGCGCCGAGGTGAGGATGCACAGCTCCTGCACAAGCAGGGGAGCCTGGGGGGCACATTCCAGCAGAAATCTGCAGTCTCCACGCTGCCTCGAGGTGTTCTGTGTGAGGAGGAGCTGTTTGTCCCCAGCTGGAAATTTACCTGCAGCTGGACTAAACTCCTGAGTGCAAGGCTTGGTCTTTGCTCTAAGTCCGGTTTGCCACATCACCCAGGGACTGCAAGTTTTACTTCTCCTTTTTTTGATCAGCTCTTTATACAGCCTGCAGCAAACTGAGCCAGCACAAGTTGGTTTTAGTTACTTCTTGGATGGCATGTTACAGTTTCACCTTGACAATATCAGTAATATTTTGAAAAAACTTTGGACATGGTAAATTTACACGGTTTTGGTCAACTCAGCATTTAAGCTATTTGACCACCTTTGATCCTAAAATGAGAGTAGCAGATGTCCTCGTGTTTGAGAGGAAGCTTTTGAAGTGTTCACAAGCTTGGTCATATCCTGGCTTACAGAGTGATGGCAGAGCAGCCTCCCAGTGCTTGGAAAGGGAAGCCTGGTGAGAGCCATTACTGCGAAACCAGTTTGGCCTCGTAGCTGCAAGTGGGGTATTTTTTGAGTGCTGATGGAGTGATTAACTTGGTGGCCAGGAACAGGCCAGAGGAACAGCTCAGGGAATGCCACGTGGTGGAGCTGAGCTTGGAGCTGGAATAAGGGTCTAGGAATAGCTGTTCTGTGCAGTCACTTGCTAGAGCTGAGAGGTTGTTGCCCTGCACCCGGTACAACAGGGGGGTTTGTTGCCTTTGTCAAGACCATTTGAAAAACTCTGCCTTTCTTGAATATCCCCAGAGTGGTTCCTGCAAGGCTCCACTTGGGCAGTTCCTGAATGCTGCACTGAATTTTTGAGAATGATTTTTTCTCTCTCTCTTCAAGACGCTCTGTTGCTGTGGCTGTCCCTGGATCCCTGGCAGTGCCCAAGGCCAGGTTGGACGGGGCTTGGAGCACCCTGGGACAGTGGAAGGTATCCCTGCCCATGGCAGGGGTGGCACTGGATGGGCTTTGATCCTTCCAACCCAAACCATTCCAGGATTCTGGGGTTCTCTTGGAGTGTTCCTACAGCTGCCTTGGGGCCACGTGGTGGTACCTCCTGGGTAGATGCTGCTCAGAGGTCACATCCCTGGCCTGTGTCTGTTCCATTTCATACACTGGCAGTTGACATCTCTCTTCCAATGCCTTGAACTTGGTTTTCCCAGTGCAGTTTTTTGTCTGCTACAGTATGAGTTGTCTCTGTTTCTAGTAGGAAACAAACATTTTACATTTGTGGGTGGACAGAGTAAGGAAAGGGGGAGACATAGTGGATTCAGCCTGTTTTGGGAAGTTGAAAACTCCCCTTGGTGTAGCTTTACTTTGCTTTACCTGGTGGATTTTGGAATTTCAGGCTTTTGCTTTATCGGTTCAGTTACAGAATTCCAGATTCTGTCCTGATGCAGTAGAGAGACGGGCGCATAACCACACCCAGGAGCGTGCAGCACGAACCCCAGTGTCTGTCACACGCGCTCCTCGGGGTCGTTTCTCCGCGTGTGACCGCGTTCGGGCCGCGCCGTGACCGGCCCCGAGAGGTGGGACCGGCCCCGAGAGGTGGGACCGGCTCTCGCCGGCTCCGGGCACGCGGCATCCAGCACTGGCACTCCTGAAAGCTGAGGGACAGTTAAAGCTGAAGTGACATCTTCACGCTGGACACTTCATTAGGTCCTGCCTGCAGCGGTGCCTCTGTAGGGCAGGGACTCTCCCTCGCCCAGTTTGGCTGTAATTTTTAGGTATAAATGTTGTTCTGCATAAATGCTGCCAGAGAGGACGCAGGGAGCGAGGCTTGCAGGGAAATGAAACGTGCCAGCAGCTTTTCAATTACCTTGCACGTTCTCCGGGGACTGCAGGTACCTCCCACCCCTCCTCATGGAAGCCAGATGTTTGGCAGATGATTTCCCTGGCAGATTTTGGGGTCCCGTCCCCTTTGTGTACACTGGAATCACTTGTGTCGTTCGCCACGGCTCCGAACGGCTTTGGCTGCGTTTTGAGGTTTCATTAGGCTGCACTTTTATTTAAGGTAAGAGCAGCTGTGTGATCCTGTTTCACTTCATGCAAAGGAGATGTAAAGGCTCCCCATTTCCTGGCAAACAGTCAGCACTGCACTTTGCTGGATGGGCTTCTGCAGCCCCCTCCTCCCAAGCAGGACAAACAGGTGCCTTCCTGAGCTGTCCTCGTGCACAAAGAACCTGTGTGTGTGTTTCCTGAGCCAGGATGAGCCCTGAGGAAGTGAGTTTGCTGAGAAAGAAGTTGGCTCCAAACCTATAGTTTATTTACATTTGGAGATGTGGGAAGGGGAGGATGTAAAGTCATAGGGAAGTGAGGCCTGAGATTTTTGGGGGGGATTACAGCAGCACAGACATGTTGATTTTTGAACTTGGAACACTCTCTAGCGAGGGCAGGAGGTTTTGCAGAGCTGGATGAAGGCTGGGCTGTGCAAACAGAGCAATTCCTGCGAGCAGGGAGAGCTGCCCTGGGATCTGCTGCTGCTCAGTGAAACCCCAGCAGAGCCATTCTGCCATTTATCATCGCAGGGAAATCCCTGTGCTGGGCAATTAGGAGACTCATCCATTTCCATCAGGGGCAGCTTTCATGGAAAGACCCATCCCACCGACTTCCAGATGTTGCAGCTTTGTTTTTCCACCAGTGGGATCTTCCTGTGATCCTTGAGCTCCCCGTCGGCAGTTGCTTGGTGTCCTGGAGTCTCTCTGATCACCAGCTGAGCAGTGTTTGGGTGCGGGGACAGCAGGGAGGTGCTGACAGGCGTTGTCTGGGGAATTATTTCTGCCTCACTTCTCCTGTCATGAGGCTGGGCAGGCCCTGGCACAGGGTGCCCAGAGAAGCTGTGGCTGCCCCTGGATCCCTGGCAGTGTCCAAGGCCAGGCTGAACATTGGGGCTTGGAGCAGCCTGGGACAGTGGAAGGGGTCCCTGCCCATGGCAGGGGTGGGATGGGATGGGCTTTGAGGTCCCATATGGATTTCACAGAGTTTCAGTTCTATAAGAGTTTAGAAAAAGGGAGCAGAGGAGTTGAGAAGGTCTGGAAAGTGGCAGGTAAAGACCATGTAGCATCCCCAGGTTTGCCCATGGATTTGGCTGGACGCTTTGGCGAAGGAAGTAGGATGTGTTTGGTTACACTGGTGAGAGCAAATCTCTGTGAAGGGATGGGCTCAGTTCTGAGCTGATTCCTGCAACGCTGCAAGCCCTGCAGAGATCACAACCTCCATTCACCTGGTTATAGTTCGAAATAAGTGCTGGAGAGACAGGCCAAATTTTGCCTTACTGATATCCAAATAATTCCACATATTTTCCACCTGGAGCCTTCAGCCTGCCTGTGGCTTGCCTGTGGCTTTGGGAGCCCTTGGCACGCATTGCTGTTTGTGTTTCATTAAAGGGATTTTCACTTTGCTCCGTGGCCAGAGCAGCTGTGGGTGTTGGCTTTTCAGAGCAAAATGGAGGATGAGCTCCCTTCTACCTTTCTGGTATTTTCAGACACTTCCATGATGAAACAAAGTGTTTATCCAGCTTAAAAGTCTCTCTTTATATTATTCCTCCAAATAACGTTTACAGAAAGCCCAGACAGCTGCTTTATTCCGTGCAGGAAACATCCGAAGTGACCAGCCAGCCCTCGAGATATCCCAGAGGAGTGAGTTTCCCTGTGAGTCAGACTCGGAGCAGATGGCTGGGGGAGCCAGGCAGGGGAGCCAGGCCCTGGATCTGCAGCGGGGGCTGGGCTGGGCTGGGCCTGGGCTTTGGCTGAGCCCAGCGGGCAGGTGGGGAGTGGCAGGGGGGATGAGCTGCTCCTTAACATCACCCTGCAGAGGGAATTTCCCCTCGAAGCAAATCAACCCCTTTACTTCAGCAGCAAAAGTCCTGCTGCTGCTTGAGCCTGTGCAGTGCCAGCCACCGGAAGGAACCTTTAAAAACCCCAACAACTCAACAAAACCCAAGTGTTTGTAGGACATGGCTGATCCTGACTCTGCACTCCATTAAACAGCCTCTCGTAACATCTGGCCTTCCAGAGCACATAAAAATGTTTTCCTTCTGGCAGCAGTTTTTATGGAGATGTAATAATACACGTTTTTCAAAAAAAATAATTCTATTTTCAGATTCTGCTTCTTAGCCATGGAGCTGGGCCTGTCCAGGTGTGGAGGAGGCACAGCAGGGAGCCCGTGGCAGTAACTGCCCCACTGCCAGCTCCCAGATGCCCCAGATTTGGGCAGTTTGCTGGCGGTTCCCAAAGCGCCCATAATGTGTGTGTGTGTGTGTGTGTTTGTGTAGTTCAGGTTTACACTGTCCCTGCACTGCAGCTGGATCCCTTCTCCAGGCAGCGTGTCTCCATTCCATGTAAACAGTCTAAAGGCAAAATTAAACGTCCTGCTGCTCTTTCTCCCCCTCTTCCAGGTTATCTTTTGCCTTCGGGGGTCCAACTAAATTACACGCTTCCCCAAGCCTGTTACAGACTTGGCTTATTAGCAGAAACCTGTAGCTGGCCCAGATTTTTAAACTCTGCCCTGAGGGAGGGATAGGAGCAGATGGATAAGAGAATTCAGTGGGATTAGTGAAACCCTTTGAAGACTGTTCTTCCCACTACATTTGTCTCCCAGTTTTGTTTTCGTGCTGTCTCAGCAAATCTTGCTGAGGTTCGTGGGTCTGATGTTCATTGTCCAGCAGCTCGGCTGTGTCTTGGCCACAATTCTCACCTCAAGAACTCTGGGGCAGATGGATTTTCCCTTAGCACAGACCACGGAGGGTCGTGGGATGGATGTTCCATGAGGCACGGTCAGATGGAATCGAGCGAGTGTTGCAGCTGCAGTTGCTGCTCCCAGTTTTGATGTTGGGGTGAAAGATCTCACCTGGCTCAGGGTCCTGTGTCCTGTTCAGGTCCTGCACTGAGGGCACTGGGGTCATTGTACACTTGAGTTGTTCCAGCTCTGAATTTCTCCTGCAAGAGACACTTGGCTGTCCCTCGGTGGGGAGGGAGTGGCTGTTGTGGGGCCTGTCTGCAGCAGGGCTTGTTTCGATTCCTGGTTTTCATTCCACCACGTTACCACCGTGTGCCCGTGGCAAGTGCTGGGGGTTTCTCAGCATGTTCTCCTCTGTTTGCACACTGGAGGAGCTGGTGAGACCCTTCTCCCACCCCTCCTGGACTCTGCCCTGCCCTCAGATTCCCTGTGATGGATGGAGCTGTGCTTTCCTTTGCAGATGGAGAAGGATGAGACTGTGAGTGACTCCTCTCCGCACATAGCCAATATCGGGCGCTTGGTAGAGGTGAGTGCAGGTTCTTTTGCCTGAATTTGGTCCCATCCCTCCCTTTTTCTTTACAAACAACTCATTCCTGTTGTTGGCTGTGTGTGATGGCTCAGTGCCCTTCTTCCACCACTTCCAGCTGTTTGTGGGTACAAAGCCACCCCTCTGCCCTTTGTGTCCTGCTCAGCTCTGCAATGACTTCCTGGCAAATGGGCGTTCCTTTCCTGAGCACTAATTAACAACTTCCTACCCCCATATTTGCTTCTGCAGCCGCTTTTGGGGAGAATTCTTTCAAGTCAGGTTGCCACACACCACTGTTCCTTGGACTGAAAGTTCAGTGTGTATCAAGTGCTTATGAAATCCCCTGGGACTGGGTTTAGTGCTGGGTTTTGTGGCAGCTCTCAGTCCTGGGAGCTCAGCACAAGGGGTGCAGCTGCTCAGAAGGTGCAGCACCACTTTGCTGTTTCCCTGCTCTGTCCTGAGTGAAGGTGTTCCAGATTTCCTTGATTGTTATAACCAAGAAGCGAGGAAATTCTCAACTATGATGCATTTTTAAGGGAACTGGGTAATTAAAGGCAGCTACTTCTTTTTTGATCCTCTTTCGTAAGTTTTTTGCTTGAGTGAAAGCAACGTAATGAAAAAAAGCTGCTTTGTTACAAGATCTCTCTCAGAGCTCTGTCGTGCAGCTTTAGGGAACAGGTCAAAAATCCAAAGTCACCCCTCAGCACAGAACTAAGGACTGCTGGCTGTCCCAAAGGACTGACTTGGCACTTGGAGTCCATCCAGTGCCCGGGAAGGTTGGGGCGAGATGCATTTTCCTTCCCTGCAGAACATGGAATGCTGGGGAGAAGCTGCCCTCTCGTGGTGCAGAGAGATCCCCGAGCCTGGAGAGATGGGCTGGGAGGAGAGGGCAGGAGCAAAGCCTCTGACAGGGGCAGAGGCTGGGTCCCAGCGGGTTTGGGGGAATCTGAGCGCTGGGAGTGCTCCGGGTGTTGTGGTCACAGGGACAGCGGGGCTGCACCGTCCCTGCAAACAGCTGAGGTGACTAAAGAGCTGCTGTCTTCCTTCTTTTCCCAGGACATGGAAAACAAAATCAGAAGTACACTGAATGAGATTTATTTTGGAAAAACAAAGGACATCGTTAATGGGCTGAGGTAAGGGAGCTGCAGTGGGTGGGGACCCTTCGCATCCCTGCGGTGCCACCCCAGCCTTGAGCTGCTTTTGTTTCCCCTCCCTGTGCTTTGGGCCAGGATTTGTTGTGTGGAGTTCAGGGAACTCTTCTACTGCAGAAACCTGAAGCAATGTTTTAATTCCTTGTTCCCTCACCAGGACCGAAACAGCCCAACTAACACTTGTATTTTTGGATTATTTTTCATTAGGTTTATTCTCGACAGCCCTGCAAGCTGTACTTAAATTCTGTCTTCTCTTTCTACTGGCCTTAAAAACAGTCCCAGAATTAAGTCATGACATGAGTGGTTTGTGGTATTTAGACTTTGTTTCAAATTCTGTTATTCTCTCAACACCACTGGTCAAAACACGGTGTATGGGAAGAGATTAAATTCCCTGTGCCTTTCTGGAGGGAAACTGTGCTGTACTGTTCAACCCCTGCTCATTCCTGGGCAGGAATTGGACATGGAAGTCCCAAGCTGGTAATTCTCATGCTCACAGAGGAAAGTACGGAACTGCGATGCCAAATCACTTCATTGTAAAGTGCAGAGTGTGGTGATGTAGAATAACCAAAGGGCACAAAGAAATGCTCTGCGCTTCTCTCACACACTGAGATGCGGAAAAAGAGAGAAAAACGGTGTTAATTAAATATTTGTGCTGCGGTGTGGGCAGAGGGAGCAGCAGGACCTGTGAGAGGGGTTCTGGGCTCTGCTGCTCTGGCTTCTGCCCCAAGCCCAGCTCAGAACAGCCTCCGTTTCCTTTGTGCTGAGCAGGGTTTAGCCAGGAAGCAGTTATTACCATCAGAGGGAATCTGTAAGAGTCTTTTCTCTTGTGAATGTTTTTGCCGTGAGCTGTTGTTGAATCTCTGCTGTCTCCCCATCCCCCAGTCTCAGTCCCGGCCCTCGTGCAGCTCGTGATGGAAACACCCGGAGCGTCCGGCTCCTCCGGCCTTTCCCTGCTCCTTCTCACCTGTGTGTGTCCCCTTCTCCTCCCCGGTGGTTCCCAGAGCCCCAGCTCTGTGTTACCGAGCTCTTCTGACTGTTCTTTTCCCTGTTTGCTCCCTGGTTTCCCACTGCTCTCTGTAGATCTATCGATGCTATTCCCGACAACCAAAAGTATAAGCAGTTGCAGAGGGAACTTTCTCAAGTGTTGACCCAGCGCCAGATCTACATCCAGCCTGATAACTAAACCAATCCAGGTACCCTCGCTGCCTGTGAGGTGTGAGCCAGCACTAAACCAGGACTCACCAGCCCAGCCCTGCATGGTAACCGGGAAGAACTAACCCCTAATCCCGCCGGCGGAGCGGCGGCGCCGCCCGGTCACCCCCGGGTTCTTCCTTAATGCGGCCACTAAACGCTGTGGTTCTTGTGTTCAGTGTTAGCTCCTCCCCCACGGAAACCTCACGCTCGGAACTGTGGCAGGATTTACCACTTTGCACTCTGGCTTGGGAGCAGGAAAGGAGCACGTGGTCCCGTGCCTGGAGTGGTGTTGGATTGGGCCGATTCGATCCAGAAGCCCCCGGGACTCTGTCCCTTGGGCATCAGCAGTTTTTTACACCCGTGGTACACCACTTCCGTGAAGAAATTCCCTGTAATCCCAGTGTCCTCCCTGCAGAATGAAATCTTGGGAGTCTCACAGTTTGGAAAACAAAAATGACTGGTACTTGCCATGACTTGAGAGTAAACGTGCACTCGCCCACACGCCCGTCCCCGTGAGCCTGGTGGATTTTGAATTTCCTTGGAGCTTGAAACCCAGTCGTGCTCAAGCTCACTCAAACATTCCAGCCTCCACTTGCTTGTGCTCTGCACAGCCTCCAAGGGGATTTGTTGCTGTGCTCTCGTTTGCTCTGGAGCTCTGAGTGTCAGGGGCGCACAGCAGTGACTAACCCCGAGCCAGCCTAACCTTCCACTCCAGTTCCTAACAAGTTACAGATGTTGTCTCAAACACATTCAGCTGACGAAGGGGGAAACTCACTATTTGTTGATAGTGGCCAAGAACCACTTCTTCAGCCTGTGACAAATGCAAATAAAAATGTATATGTTCTTATTAAAGCAGCAGAAGTCTCCAGAGACAAGAGAATGGAAATACTGTTATAAAAATGGTAGGAAAATCACCACCACAAAGAGCAGCCTTGTTTACAGGAGACAGCAACCAGGGAAAATAAGGTTACTCTGAATCACAGAATCCCTGACTGGTTTGGGTTGGAAGGGCCCTTAAAGCTCATCCAATTCCAAGCCCCTGCCATGGGCAGGGAAATCTTCCACTATCCCAGGTACTGTAAAGGCTGGGAAATGTGGTTTAGGTGGGGAGAAATCCTACCCAGCTGGATCCTACCACTTCTCTGTGGTAGCCACTCTGGAAAAGTCTGGTTCTTGATAGAACCAGATAGAACCCATTCTATCAATTTATTTAAGAGGGGCTATTTTAAAAGTGGAAATTTCTTATTGTCTCATTGAAATCAGATGTTCCTCCGCAGGCATCTCCCAGGGCACCGATCCCAGGTGATTCCTGAAAGGTGGAGCTTTTCCTGTGTACTTTCAGACAAAGGGAAGCCCCGCAATACCTTGTGACAGTATCTCTGTTCTTCTTCCGCTGCTTTGATCACTCATTCCTTAAGGAAGGTACAAAAGAAGGCAAATTTGAGACCAGAACCTCTGGCTGCTTTTCCCACCGGTGCCAAGGCCGGCAGGAGGTTCCGAGGCGACCCTGGGTGAACAGTCTGCAGAAGGGCCAGAGCTCCCCAGCCCGGCCCTTCTCCTGGGTGGGGCTGGGTTTTCTCTGGACTTTGGGGGAGCAGGAGCGCTAACCCCCTTCGCTGGTGGGACGCTGGGCTTCTTCCAGTCTGTAACACAAAACGTTGGGAATCTCCTCCGGCAGCCGGGGGCTGAGCGGAGCTGCTGGGGAAGCCTTTGGTGCCGTCCTTGCCAGAGTGAGTTTTGCTTTGTGTTCTCACCGAGTGTTCACGTCGCCTTCTGCTTCCCGGGGTCCAGCAGGCCGAGCTGAGCCTGGGCTGAGGGGCTTCTCCTTCCTCCCGACTCCCCGGACTCTTCCCAACCCTTCCCTCCCCTGCGCCACCTCTGACCCTCCTTTCCTTCTCCGCAGGTCTGTGCAGACTTTTGCAGACAAATCAAAACAAGAAGCTCTTAAAAACGACCTGGTGGAGGCTTTGAAGAGAAAGCAGCAAAGTTAAAGTCCTGTCCGTGCTAACCAGCCATGCCATGCACTCGTTAGATTCCTTTCGTAGAGAATCATCCCCCGCCCTTTTCTGTTCGTCACGTCACGATTTGCATCCAGTACTCTCCATGCAACGCCATCCTCTCCCCATGAATAAAGCTGTACAAACTTTTTCAGTCTCTGAGGCCTACTTTGCACCACATTTTACTATCAAGACCTTAGGCTCTGTTTCTGTAGAAGTCCACGTATTATTTTTTTCTTCCCCCCCCCTTCCCACCCTCCCCCATTTATATGCATCACCACGGATCATTGTTTGTCTTTTCCTCCCTCACCCCCTCCTGCCTTTTGTTACATTGGTGTAAAAAATGTAAAACAAAAATTTATTAAATACTGTGGTGTGTGAAAGAGGAAGAACTGGAAAAACAAAAAAAAAAAGAAAAATAATCTATTCCACGTATGTTTGGGGGCTGGGCACAGGGGCTGGCTGGAGGGAGGGAGGGAAGAGAGGGTGTTCCTTGGGGTTGTACGATACTGAGTAACCCAGATGTGCAGGAGATGGTGATTTGGAGACCTGCTGAAAGTTCTGCTCTTCTATAGCCTGGTTCCAAGGCGCTTTTCTGTCAATTTTTATGGAATGCAAAAGGGGTTTTTGTTTTGATTTTTTGTTTTTTTTGTAAAGCTTAATTGAATCTACATCTGATACTTGAGCCTCCATACTAAAAAATGGAAAAAAAAAAAAAAAAGACTAAAACAATAAAAACAAAAAAAATCCCAGGAAGCAGTGTGTGCGTGGTTGTGTCCTCCTTGTTTCTCTTTCCTTCCTTGCAGGGTTACTTGAGGTTTATTTTTTCTCCCACATCCAGAAATGTTTGTCTGGAAGGGAGTGTGATGTCCCACTGTTCTTTGGACCCGCATTACTCGTGGTCCTGCTGCCCTTCCGAGGTGCCGGAGCGATGCTCCAGGCATCCAGCGGAGAAGGATCAGTCTAGCTTTGCTAAAAAGTCTGGNGGAGCGATGCTCCAGGCATCCAGCAGACGTGGAACGGATGCACTCAGGGGAGAAGGATCAGTCCAGCTTTGCTAAAAAGTCTGAGGGCACCTGTGTGTCCAGCCCTGGGCAGAGGGGCTGCACTGGGCTGGGTGGTTCCTCCCATCCGTGCTGACCCAAAAGCTCCTTCCCAGGTCCCTGTGTCACCTGTGCCCCTCCCCCAGCGTCCCCTCCTGAGCCCTCGGTGGGCAGAGGGAGCTGGCCCAGCCTTGGGTTCCCTGCCAGCTTTGGTTGTACCAAACCCAATCCTGGCGAAGCTGGGGAAGCACACAAAGATCTGCTGCCCTCTGTGTGACCCTCTGCAAGTGGGGCCTGTTGGCATTAACACTGATTGATTCATTAACGGGCTCTAATTTTGCTTTTGTAACGTGACCTGTGTCCCACCCAGGCTCCTGCACGTGGCCAGGTTTACCCAGAGCCCGCGGAAGGTACCCGAGCTCCTGTGAGACACAGGCTGGGAAGGGACCCCTGGATCCCCCAGGGAACACTCTGGGATTTGGTTGCTGTCTCAGTTCTGCCCCAAGACAAACCTTTTTTGAAGCTGGAGATGAGTTTGTGTGAGCTCTGGAGCCTGGGAAGGCGAGACTCCTGTTGAGGCTCTCAGTTACCCTCTCCCTCAGGAGTGGTTGTTTCTGCTCGGCCTTTTCTGGTTGAACATTTGCCTCTGCAAAATCCTAAACACGGGGACAGGGCTGCAGTAGTGACTTGGAGGGATGGGAACCCCAGGGAGAGCCTCAGGAATTTGCAGCCACCCCCGAGGCTGCCAGGGGTGTGTAACCTCTGTGGGCAGCTGCTCGCCTTGCTCCATCCTGCCCAGCCCAAGTAAAGTCAGAGTAAATCAGCTTTGTACCTAACTCGTGCTTCGGGTACCCCTGTGGGGACAGTGTGTGTGATACGCACATACATACACATATAAATAGATATATGTGTGTGCGTGTGTTCTTCCCTCCTCACGGCACAGGTTCTCGGTCTAGGTTTAGGAAAAGCCAGTATGTGACAATTACTGAGGGCTGTGAGTGGCAGAGGTGAGGGCTTTGCTCATGGTTTAGATTAGCACTGGGCATGAATTGTTCTACGCTTCCCAGGGAAAGGCAGGAGAGGAAATCCTGCTTCAGGATGAGGTGAGCAGCCCCTTTGCCTGTGAATCTGGAGGGGCAGAATGGTGAATTAATCCAGTAAAAACCCACTCGCTTGGTCCAAGGGGCTCAGAGAGACTGAAAAGTGCTTTTCCTTTCTGAAAACAGCTGGGTCAGTCCCAAGCACGGGCCCAGCTCGGGTTTCAGTGAACCTGCTGGTGCAGCCTGGTGGGCACTGAGCAGTCGGAATCCCATTTATTGTGGGAAGGCTGAGCTGTGTGACCACGGATTGGTGTCCTCGGTGCGAGGACAAAGCACAGTAACTTCCTTGGGAAGGACAAATGTCACAGACTGGCCAAGGAATCAAAAATTAATGATAATGGAGCTAAAGCCAAAAGGGACACGATGCTGGGTATCAGGAAAGGAGCTGGAGAGGGGAAAGGGAAGCAAAAGGAAGAGCTGATAGCAACTGCAGGAAAAGGAAAGCTCTTGTTTCCACAGTTTTTCCTGAGTGGTCTCCAAGCTTTGGTTTCCTCGTTTTCCCAGGGAGACTGAGCTGCTCATCCCCAGCAGGAAGAGCTCAGCACACGGGAGGGAGCCTGGCTACAGCTCCACTCTCCCCTGCTGGGGACACGGCTTTTCCCAGACCACCCCTGCTCCCCGTCCCTCCCTGGTCAAGGAGCACCGTGCTGGAGTGCAGGGCCCCGAGAGGGGATAAACTCATCAGTGTTGAGTATAAACTCATCAAGTTGAGGATAAATTCATCAACGAGAGAGAGAGGGCAGGAACAGAAAACCAGAGCGAGCAGAGAAGTAGCTCTTCCACTGGGGAACAGCAATGGAGCAACTTCCCCAAGGAATCTGTGCAATTAAAACATGGGTGAGGCAAAAATTGAGAAGTCAGAGAAATGGGACTGTGAGACTCATTGGGAAAGAGGCAGGAGCTGCCAGGTAAAACAGCAAAATGAAACCCAGGCAGGCAGGTGGGGAAGGACGTGTTTTATAGACGGGTGAGCCGTGCCAATTAAAATGGGCGTGGACTGAACACTTTGGTTCTGCTGCTCCTTTGCCACTGGATCCAGCCCTGGGTGTCTTCCAGAAGGAGCTGAGGGGGGAGTCGTGAGGTCACAGTGGTGCTCGTGTCTGTGGCAGGTCTGTCATCCCTGTCCCCTCCCCACTCAGGCTCCTCCCATGTTTTTCAGCACCAAGGAAGTTCCAGATCACCCTCAGGAGTCGCAGCAGTGACCGGGCTCAGCTGTGGGGCACTGGAGCAGCAAAGAGCAGCTGAGGTATCCAAAAATTCCCTTTTATCCTGAAAACATCTTTGGTATCAAAAAGGCACGAGGTGTCCCAGTAGCATCCTGTGCCACCGCCTTGGCACAACGTGTCACCCACGGGCTCGGGGCCTCTTCTGCCAGGAGCCACCAGGACGGAGGGGCCGGTTTGCCCGGCCCTAAGGCCACCTTCCTCATGTGCATCCTCCTCCTCCTGCTCTCCCTGCGGGGCAGGGCCCTCTGTCAGCTCTCTGGGCTCTCATCCTGCTCCCCAAGGAGGGCACCCCTCTCCTCGAGGGTTCCGGGCCGTCCTTTCCGATACGCCAGGAACTGGAAGGAGATCTGGGGAGAGGTCAAGGCTCTGCACACTCACAGGGTGGAGCTCGGGGCTGCGCTGGGTGTCACCTCCCAGAGCAAGGAGTCTGTGCCAGGAGAGGGGGGAACAGGACAAGGAGCTCAAACCAGGGGCTGGGGCATTTCCCAGCCGCTGGTGCAACACCCCAAATCACCCACAGAGCAGCATCACCCCACCCCTCCTGCCTGTCCCTGCCTGTTCCACTCCCTGCAAGGCCCTGCCGGCAGGATGGGAGCCCATCCCAGGGGAAAGGATACAACCAGGTCGAGGGCCAGGACGCCCAGGCTGCCCACGAGCCAGGGCAGGTGGTGCAGGACGTAGTCACCCTGGCCCTGCCCCGGCTCCGGGTTCTTCAGGAGGACACTGAGGCCGTACAGGGAATTCCCCAGCATCACCAGGGCAAAGAGGAAGTAGGAGACCCCGCTGGTGGATTTCCTCTTGTACTGGGAAAAGAGGGAGAGCAGAGGAGCTTGGCTGCAGCTCTCCTAAATCCCTCTACAAAGTGATATTAATCATCCTCTCCCCCCACAGAAAAAAAAGAAGAAAAGAGGTGGTGACTCAATGCTGAGAGTCTTTTAGTTCCCCTTTGGTTTGTAAATAAGACAAAATGAAAGCCCCACCCTCAAAATATTGGTAGGTTAAAGGGAGGGGAGAAAAATAAATATAGAGAAGTAGTCCCTTACGGAGTGATCAGAGATGGGACCTGGGACCTCCGAGCAGAGAGGAGAAAGGAGAATCCCCCCGAGGAGAAAGGAGAACCCCAAACCCCCGAGGAGAAAGGAGAATCCCCCCGAGGAGAAAGGAGAACCCCCCCCAGCCCCCTTCGAGTGCCACGTGAGGAGCCCCGGGGTCCCAGGCTGGGCACTCACGTTGGTGCAGATCTGGGGCACTCGGGAGCACAGGTACAGCACGGAGGAGATGGAGCCGATGGTAAATCCAATGATTTCAGTCCTGGAGAAAGGCTGCAAGGCAGAGACAGGGACAGGGACAGCCCCTGTGCTCAGAGCCCCAGCACGGCCGCCCCCAGCCTTGGCTGTGCCCAGCTCCCCTCCCCTGACAGCCCGGTGATAATTAGAGCTGATAATCGTATTTCACTTTGCCACAGGAAATACACAGTGCAGTCTGTTATAATGGGAATGGGGCTTATTTGCATTGCTTGGAGAGGTCCTTTTCTATTGCCAGGGCAAAATATTTTGAAAATATTTTGCAAACCTAGCTTTACTTTTAGCCAGCTGAGTTACCTTGCTGCACTTCCTTGCTTGTTTGATTTTCAGTAATATATATAAATGTGGATAATTGGTGAAAGAATTAAAGGGGAAAATTCTTTCCAAATTTCCAAAAACAGTCTTTTTAAGCCACATTTTTTAAGAGTATGTCCATCCTATGCAGCTACCTGAGATAAAGTCTGTTTGCAAACAGAGATGTGGGAAATGTGAGGTTTGCTGACTCTCGAGCAGGGACACAGAAGCACTTGAAGTTTGAAGTGAAAATGCCCTGAAATGTCTGAAATCCTGCAGCAAACTGAAGTTCCTGAATTTTGGAGCAATCTTTGGCAAAGTTCTCTTTCCAGTGTCACCTTCCTAGACTGTAACAGCCTCCTGGAGAAAAATTTGGGCCTAAAATAGGAACAGCCCCTAACCCCGAAACACGTGGTGGGGTCCAGGGTGGTTTTTTGGGACAATGGAGCGAGATCACAGCATCCAGCAGGACACATCCCCACCCAGATCTCCATCCCATCTCCCAGGTTTAGGAACTGGCTCACCTTTGCTCCAAGCTCATCCCCGGGAGCTGACAGCAGGGACCTCCCTTTGAAGGTGCCCGGATCCTCGGTGCTGGCACTGCCCAGGAGGGAGAGGCTGGACAGGGACCCCACGGAGAGGAACACAAAGGCGGCGTTGATGGGAGCAGGGACTGCAGGGAGTCAGACAGAGCCTGATTAGGGAGAACCCAGCAACCCCCAACAGCCCCGGGGGTGCCAGGACCTCCTGGGGTGAAGAAACCTCCAAACTCTCCCTTATCTCACCAAGGGACGGGGCAGTGGCTGCTGTGGGTGAGTGATGTGATTTATCTCCCAGTGATGTGGCCAATTTGTACCTTATCAGGGAGGAAACTGCTCCTATCTTGGTTTTTTCGGATTTAGGGCTCTTAAAAATCATCCCCTCTAGAAGATTTCACTGTCTTAACTCACAATAGCCACTCTCAAATCCCAGCAAGCTCTGCTGTGGCTTACTTATTATTAATAATTTATTATTTTCCACTCATTTTTTAGTGATTATTTTCAGTAAACAAGGTCTCCAGCTTAACAAAACTATGTATCTGATGGGTCAAGTATCAATTAGCTAATAACTTTACATGTCTTTACTAAGTTAAATAATTATCCGTGTTTGGGGTTCAGCAGTGCTGGAAAGGGGATTTTCTGTTTTCTCTGGCTGTTTGAACCCTGCAAGAGCTGCTCATGTTCCCCTTTCACTCCAGCTGAACAGACAGGAACTGCCCTGTCACGGCTGGAGCACTGACTCCGAAACAGTAGGAAAACTTCCCCCTTCGCCTCCCAGCACTGCCTGAGTCAGGAGTTCTGTGGTTCCCAGCTCCAAGGTGGAGTCACCGCGTAACTGTGGGGGATTTCTGGGCCCAGTGAGGCTCACGGGGGGTTATTTTCAGCCTGGACACCACAGGGGGTTTGTAGGGTCTGCAGAAGCCCCAGGCCCAGCCAGTTGTTGGCTTTGGCTCTCCTAAGGGCTCAAATTACCCAAGGGAAAAAAAAAACTCAGCAAGCAGTAAGAGGCATCTAACAACTGTCCCTGGAATCTCCCCATGGCTCCCAGTGCCCTCTGGAGTCCCCCCCGCCCTGTTCCCAGTGCCGAGGGGAGCAGAGACCCCACCCCTGCCCCAACTCACACGCTCTGCCCCCGTTCTTCACCCGGTAGTAGCAGTACAGGGAGAGCATCCCCAGGTCTGCCAGCACGTAGTAAATGGCCGTGTACACCTGCGGGAGGGGACACGCTGGGCACACCCGAAGGCACCTGCCTGGGGGCTGGGATGGTCCCACAGGGATGCTCCCTGCTCTCCCGGTGTCCCTGGGGGAGAAGGGAGTGTCCTGGCATGGAGAAGGAAACAACCCCAGGAGGAGAGAAAGGACTAACCCGGGGGGGGCGTAAAGAAGGGAGCATCCCTGCGAGAGAATGGACCACACCCGGGGTGAAAAGGGAGCAACCCCAGGACGGGAGAGGGGAGCATTTCAGGGGAGGAAAGAGGGAGCATCCCGGGCAGTTTGGACCTCTGGCTCCCAGCGCTGGATAAAGCAGCTCCTTCCTCCCTGGAGCTGGGGGGTTTGAGAGCCAGCCAGGCCCTGGTACCTGCAGGGGCAGCTGATCAGCCAGGAAGGAACCGATGAGGTTGAGGAGGTCTCCGCCCAGCCATCCCAGCAGGAAATAGATGGAGAGAGCCTGGTCCATGATGCCCGTTCTGCAAGCCTGGTAAAACTGCCTGCAGAGCATTGGGCAGAGGCACAAACATCACCCTCAGCTGGTTCAGCGCTACCTGGGAGCGATCCCCAGGCTTCCTGTGGAACCCAAAGCAGTCAGGGGAGGAAAAGCAAAGCCACGTGCTCCCCCGGTCCCAGCTGGAAAGCCTAAACCCCATTGCTGCTCACCGGGTGCCCTGTGGGAGCAGCAGGGAAGATGACCCCAGCTGCAGGATCCTCCCCTCCGATTACGAAAGAACCGTGACCCCTCACGTGCCCCTCTGCCACCCTTGTGTCAGCACTTCCAAGCACCGCAGGGCTCCCGGGGACATTCCTTCTGCAGGGTGACCTGTCCTGCTGGCCCTACACGTGCCTTACGTGGGACGTTCCGGCTGCCAGGCACAGCAACAACACCGCGGCCACCGCCGAGGCTCCGGGGCTGCGCTGCCGGCTCCCCTCACCCGGAATCTGCCAAACCCTCGCTGCTTTCGCCGGGGGGATTTAATAACTCTGGCACCTTGTGCTGGCAGCTCGGTTTCTGCCGTTCCCCCGGGAAGGGCGGGCCGGGATTTGGGAGCGATACTGCGGGATTTGGGAGCGGCACACAGGGATTTTGGAGCGATACTCACGGGAAGGCTGCAGCGATGAAGCAGACGATGGAGCCCAGCCCCAGGACGATGCTGGCGACGTCCCAGCCGTCCTGGGCACACTCGTTGAACACATCCATGATCCAGCGGGAGCCGTTCGGGCAGTCAGAGAGATTCCCAAAGGGGAGACCCCTCCAGCGCTGCGCAGCCATGGAACCGCTGGGATAACGCTGGGGAAAAGGGAATAGAACAGGAAAAATTTAATAACATTGGGGAAAGATAGATCCATGTGAGGGACAGGGCTGGGGCTCCTCCGGGAGCTGGCTCCTGTTGGAAAAATGGATCGTTAGTGGATAATACACCTTTACCGGCCTTGGTTTTGCATGCGGTGGGAAAGGCCGCCAGCCCGGCAGGGTTTGGCCTCAGAGGAGAAGCAGAAGAAATAAAAAAGAAATAAGAAGAAAAAAAAAGGAGGAAAAGAAGGGGGGGGGGAAGGGGGAAAAAAAATCAAAAAAGGAAAGGAAAAAAAAGGGAAAGAAAAAAAAAGAAAAGAAAAAAAGAAATGGAAGGGGAAAAGAAGAAGGAAAAAAGAGGAGAAGAAGAGGAGAAGAAGAGGAGAAGAAGAGGAGAAGAAGAAAAGAAGAAGAAAAGAAGAAGAAAAGAAGAAGAAAAGAAGAAGAAAAGAAGAAGAAAAGAAGAAGAAAAGAAGGTGGGGGCGGGGAGGGGGGAGAACAAATAAGCCGAAATCCAGCCCAACCTGTCCTCGTAGCAGCGGCACTCACCTCCTCACCGACGCGGTTCGGAACTTGACTTTATTTTTCCTTGGAAACCCACTCTTTTTGAAACTTGAGCTGTTTTTCTTTGCAAATCCACAACTCCTCAGACACCCGCCGGGTATCCTTTGCCGCTGTCCCAAATCCTGCCCGGTTTCCTTTGCTGTTCTCCCAAATCCTGCCGGGTTTCCTTTAAGGCTGTCCCAAACCCTGCCGGGTCTCCTCTGCCGCCTCAGCCGCTTTCTCAGGAAGTTGCCGGGAACCGGCAATTTTTCACAGCCCCGCAGCGGGAAATCAGTGAGCCTTTTCACAAAGTCGCTGCTTTTCCACACGCTCCCTTATGGGTTCTCCGCAGTGCCTTTCCCAAAGCCGCTGTTTGTTCCCGAGCTCGGGGTGCTCGGTCCCGGCCCCACCGTGAGGGGCCGGGCGGGGCGCGGGGCGCCGGGCGGGGCGAGGGACGGGCCAAGGGCGCGCAGGCGCGATGGCGGCGCGGGCGGCGATGGCGGCGCGGGCGGCAGGCGGGGTCCGGCCCGCGGTGGTGCTGGGCACGATGGAGATGGGCCGGCGCGCCGGGCCCGAGGCGAGCGCCGAGCTGCTCCGCGCCTTCCTGCGCCGCCAATACCGCCTCCTCGACACCGCCTTCATGTACGCGGGCGGCGAGTCGGAGCGCATCCTGGGCGAGCTGCTGGCCGGCGGCACCGAGCCCGGTACGGCCGCGGAGGGCGGGCTGCCTCGGGGCTCGTGTCTGAGGAGAGGGGGCTGCCCTGGGGAGGAGGGTCCGCTTTGGCAGGCTGATACTGTCCTTGAGGAGAAGGGACTTGGCGAGGACTCGTACCGTGCGGAGAGGGGTCTTTCCTGGGGAGAAGGGATTTCCCTGAGGAGATGGGACTTGCTGGGAACCGTGCCCTGAGGAGAGGGTCTCGTCTCCTCTGCCGGGCTGACACAGTCCTTGAGGAGAAGGGACTTGCTCAGGACTCGTTCCCTGAGGAGCAGGGTCTTCCCTGTTAGGCTGATGCCCTCCCTGAGAAGAGACTTCCCTGAGGAGAAGGGTCTTCCGTGCTAGGCTGAGACAGTCCTTGAGGAGAGGGGAATTGCCTCAGGACTCGTGCTCTGGGAAGAGGGATCTGCCCTGAGGAGAAGGGTGTCCTCTGCCGGGCTGACACTGTCCCTGAGGACAAGAGGGCAAGGGCCTTCCCCAGGGTGCGTTCCCTGAGGAGAGGGATCTTCCCTGTCAGGCTGACTCTCTCCTTGAGGAAAAGGGACTTGCCCCAGGCCCATCCCCTTAGGATAAGGGTTGTCCCTGCCAGCCTGATGCCATGCCTGAGGAGAAGGAACCCCCGTACTAATGCTGGCCCCCAGACCTTGAGGAGCAGACCTTCCCTGTCCAGGGCAGACCCACAGTCCCTGCAGAGAGGAGCCTTGCCTTCCAGGCTGATGTGATTCCTGAGGAGAGGCACCTTCCCTGGAACACCTCAAACACTTGGGTTATGTCCCTTATCCCCGTTCCCCTCCTCAAGGTGGAAACGTCCTTGCTCATTCCTTATCTCTCTGCCAGTGGAAGTGGCCACCAAGGCCAACCCGTGGGATGGGAAGACGCTGAAGCCGGAGAGCGTGCGCTCCCAGCTGGACACATCCCTGGAGAGGCTGCAGAGGAAGAGTGTGGAGCTCTTCTACCTCCACGCTCCCGACCACGGGACTCCGGTGGAGGAGACCCTGCGTGCCTGCAATGAGCTGCACAAAGAGGTAAAGTGCAGAGTCCAAGCCTGGACAATCCTTGATTCCCTCCTTCCCACCACTTTTTTTAAACCAGGGCTGCTTGTTGTGCCTGTCTGCAGCACTGGGTTTGTGCAGCTCTGGCAAGAGGAGGCAGAGCTGAGCAGCCGGTGCTCTTTGTGTGCTCACGTGGTGCACTTTGTTCCCAAGAGCTCTTGGAAGCATTGGAACATCTGAACTTTGCTTCCAGCCCTGTTAATCCTAACCTGTCTGGGTTAGGATTAGTGCTGGTAATGGGTGAAGAATTCCTGAGTTTCGTTTATCTAGTTATGTCATTTAAACTAGAAGGTGTGAATTCCAAATGAACAGAAAATGGGAGATATTTTTGTCAGGTCTTAACAATTCATAGTCTATCAGAAAAGGTGGACAGGAATTAACCCTTCTGGACTAAAATTCGGTGACTGTCCTTTTCTCTGTACCTATCTGTGCTGTCTGGGTCCAGGTGAACTTTGAAACACTGGAACTGAATTCCCTTTCATTCCTCTGCAGGGAAAGTTTAAAGAGCTCGGCCTGTCAAACTACGCCGCGTGGGAGGTGGCAGAAATCTGCACCATCTGCAAATACAACAACTGGGTGATGCCAACTGTGTACCAGGTGAGGGAAGGGGGGAATCTTGGATTTGGGCTCCCCAAATCTAGGACCAGCCCCCAGTGTGCCAGATATAAACACAGAGAAGGAATCTGCTGCAGTTAGTCTGGGAAGTCACAGAATCATTGAGGTTGGAAAAGACCTCCAGTCCAAGCTGTGCCTGATCCCCACCTTGTCACCAGCCCAGAGCACTGAGTGCCACGTCCAGGCCTTCCCTGGACACCTCCAGGGATGGGGACTCCAAACTTCCCTGGGCAGGCCCTTCTAGTGTCTGACCACCCTTTCATTGAGGAAATTCAAGAAGCTGAGTGAGGTTGCTGCTCAGAAACAGCTCAGTGTGTTCGTTGCTGGAGCCAGTGACTCTCCTGGCATGGAACTTAAATTATTTGCAGTCCTTCAGCAAGTCTGTTCCTAAGCAAATCATAACCTTGTGTGGGCTGAAGCTGCTCTCCCGGATGAGTATGGCCAGGGAAAGGTGGGAAAAGGCGGATGCTGTGCCCTGAGCTCTGTTTGAGGCTGTGTCCCCCCCGTGCAGGGAATGTACAACGCGACCACGCGCCAGGTGGAGGCCGAGCTGTTCCCCTGCCTGAGGCACTTCGGGCTGCGCTTCTACGCCTACAACCCTCTGGCAGGTACAGGGGGCAAGGCCAGGCTTTGGGACAAAACCCCGTGGAATGGGGGCTGTGCAGAGCCAGCCCACCCCCAAACCTGCCGCTCCCTTCTTTCGCAGGGGGGCTGCTGACCGGCAAGTATAAGTACGAGGACAAAGACAAGCACCAGCCCGCTGGGAGATTTTTTGGGAATGACTGGGCTCAGGCCTACAGGGACAGGTATGTCCTGAGCTGACAGATAGGCAGGAATGGCTGCATTAAAAAAACCAATAGTCAGCTGAGAGGAAGCAGAATTGACCAAAGCTTGGGATTATGTCAGCACACGTGGTTGGGACTGTGGTGTGTGACTGAGCTCTGCAGGGTGGTTTTTTTGGCTCAGTTTCCTCAGAACTTCCAAGGGAGATTGCAGAAGTCCTCAGAGGCTAGGAAGGGTTGTATGAGGCTTCCTGAAAGCCTTTTCATTGGAATATAGATGTACCACTGACTAGAGGTCCCAAGGACAATAATGATTTTTTTTTTGCAGGTACTGGAAAAAACACAATTTTGAGGGAATTGCACTGGTAGAAAAAGCTCTGAAAGAGGCTTATGGCTCCACTGCACCCAGCCTGGCGTCTGCTGCACTGCGCTGGCTCTACAACCACTCCAAACTGCAGGTGAGAGCTTGACCTGGGCACTGCTGCCAGCACTGGGCACTGCTGCCAGCACTGGGCACTGCTGCCGTGGCTCACAAACAGGGCAATTTCAGTGTAGGTGTCTTAATCCTGTGGGATTGTGGTGTTCCAAAGTGAATATTGCTGTACAGACTCTGCCAGGCAGCACGAGTGAGGCAGCTCTGCCTTTCCCCATGGTATCCCACGTGGTCAGAACTGGAAGAAGTGGAAGATTTTAGGTGCCAGTTACTGGGGTCTTGACTTCCCGTGCACTCAGCTTCCC